>OX393579.1:48256976-48631774 GCA_947652605.1 Elmis aenea
TTTTGATTATCAAATCGTCTCAGTTTTTTAGTTGTGTTAATGGCAGCATTGAACTAAATAAGAATATATTAACTAATGAAAGGGGTACCAACACCATGAACGATTCCGATTAAAAATGACTTTTTTATCAGACTTTGAAAGTGTTTTTCAATCTGCCCCATGAACTTGTCTGTTATTGTAAGATATTACTTTTAAAAGAACAATTTTGTCACATAATTCAATTGTTTAAAAAATTTGAGCTCTAAGTACATGATTTAACTTTTTCGTAATATCCAAGTATTTCACCAAATCTTAAATCATCTTTACCATTGCATTTATTATGCATAAAACAGAAAATGGGATTATTTTGTTTGTTAAAAACACTTAAAAGAAGTTTATCAAAAATTAAACCATAAAAAATGTTGTATTTCAAGCATATATCTTCATTTAGAAGATTTTGAATATTACATTAAAATATTCTTGGACAAAGAAATGCGTGGCAAATTTTATTTGAACATTTATTTGCCACAAAAAGATTGAAAAACACTGCACTGAAGAGACCAATGTATGGAATGACAAATTTTAAGTCTTTAAAGTTCAAAATGAATCTACACGACAATGATCATAAATAACCTGGAATGTTTAATAAATAAACTAATGCATAGTTTCCTTTTATATACTCCTACTACATATAAAAAGCCCTAATGATTAAAGGTACCAAAAATTTCACCTTTACGGATCACATTTCGATCAAGCTATTGCTGCTACCAAAAAAATTCTACAGGCAGTAAAATCATATTGCAGTAAAGGGGGGCTGAAAGCTTTGATAATCCCCTTTATACAAAATAAATAGCTTCTAAGTATTTGCTAAATTTTTGGGGTTAATACAATTTTTCAAAATCAGTACGGTATTGTACTGCCTGCATGATGTTGCTTTAGAATTTTACATAGGAGGCACATTTGGACCATTCTGATTGAGCTACTATGAATTTGATGTACAGGGTGGTCCATTTGCATTGGGATTATATTAAGGTGACAATTCGCCCCCGATTTTCGAGGACAGTCTCCGAAGCAAGACTCAAGTTCCGGATTATTCTTGTCCCCGATTTTTATAATTTTTCTATAAACATTTAAAATAATGAATGTAAGCTATGGTACAGTACTTTCACTGTTGCCAAATTGTGCAAATCTGTTAGTCTGACAACATTGTAACAGTGTAACCACTCATTGGACACGACAAATGAAAGGGTGGGAAATTTTGCACGTAGCTGTCAAAAGTGCCAAGTCCGATTAGGTTATGGTAGGTTACGTTAGTTAAGATTACCATACATACTTTTTTCCCTGGAAATCTTTATGGGTCTTATATTTTTGTGCTGTCGGGATTTTGAAATGTGCAAACAGTATAGGTTTTTGCTTACCACTTAATTTATTTGAATTTTACTTATTAAATTGACATGATTTCACAATAGTTATTCAAGAACCTTTTTTTTTTGTAACCCTACGTTAATGTCCCCGAAACTTCGCAGAAAAAAATGGGCATCTTAGATTATACGGATATTCCGATTAAATAAAAAATGAAAAATTCCCGATTGTTTTCAATTTTATTGGGCTGTAAATTATCATACTAATAATTATTCGTAATAAAAATTGAAAAACTAGTTATACAGGGTGTTCCAGCAAGACAAATTCTTTATTAGATAGCGCTGTAAAAGTTTTACAAAAAGTTTCGAATAAAAGTGTTTGTGGTTATTATTTACTAGACAACCAAAAGTTATTTTTTTCAATAAATTTTAGAGATATTTCCAAAGCCTACTAAATAGTTCTGTTAAATATTGTGTGTGTGTGTCCAAAAATTATCAAGAAACCGCAATAACTCGAGAAATATTCATTTTAGACATAACGGACCTTATATAGTTTTTAAAGAATTATCTACAAAAAAATGTTAAAATGTATAGGGTGTGTATAAATTGGCGGAAGTGTAAAATTCTAAGTCGAAAATCTTAATACAAAAATGTTGTACCATGCTTGCTGTGTCTGCAAGAGTCCTCAAAGTTTTGACATTCAGTCCTTTAAAAAGCGTTATCATATAATAAGTTTTAATGAAAAAGCTGCGATTTGGAATAAAAATAAGTTTTGAATATTATTTTTCTTAGATATTGTGTTTTTCCTTACAAAAATTATTAGTGTTGAAAATATGTTAATCACTGATTTGAATGAAAATAATACATATGGCAACATTGTCATTAGCTGTCATCTCTGTTTTTCTTGTAATTATTTCTAGTTTGTGTTAGACAGTACCTAAAAGTTTGCAGCTATGTTTACGAACTGAAGGCTTTCAGTTCGAACAAAAATTGTAAATACCTAAGTAAAAATTGCTGATAAAAAAATGTCCAAACGCAAATCAATGTATGCAATGTTGCCAATTTTTTTTTCTTTAAATGGTTCTCGAGGCCATAGGAAGCATGGTACAACATTTTCGTATTAAGATTTTCGACTTAGAATTTTACGAAGAATATCGTCACGTGTACCCTGTATAGGGTGTTCCATTAAAAAAAAACTGACTTATTCGTGTTTGAAGTTAAGCCAAATGGATAGGGCATAAGAAACACTATTATTTTAAAATTTTAACTAGTCAGCAATCACTACGACACTTTGTCAAACAAAATGTCAAAGGAAATCATTCTGACACTGCGAAGTTGTTTTTTATTATTTTTTTAGAGTCCTAACAATATTTTCATAAAAACTTAAATAACTCAAAAAAGTTGATTTTAGGTACAAAAGACCGTTAGGTACACAATTTTGACGAAGAATTTAATTTTGCATCTAAAAATTATATAATATACAGGATGTTCTACTTAAAAAAACAAAGTGACATATCGGTGTGCAAAAACAAAACACTGTGTATAGCTGAAAATAATTTTAGGTTATGTAGCAAATGACCACAAACAACTTTTACTGAAAACGTTTTTCAATTTTTTTACTAATAACAGAGCCATCGAATAATTCTTCTTGGCTGGGACACCCTGTATAATTAGTTCTTCAATTTTTATAAAACAATATTGGTATAAAGATTGGCATCCCCAATAAAATAAAAAACAATCAGGAATTTTTTTCCTGTATGTATGTATGGGTGTATGTAATAAAAATGTATATTTAGCCACTAAGCTAAATAAACATTATTATTAATATTATTGTATAAGGTGACCATTCATACCCGATTTTCGGGACAGTCTCCGAAACAAGACAAGTCCCAGATTATTCTTGTCCCAGATTTTCATAATTTTGCTATACCTACACATTTAAAATAACAAATGTAAGCTATGGTATGGTACTTTCACTGTTGCCAAATGATGCAAATCTGTTAGTCTGGCAACATTGTAACAGTGTAACCGCTTATTGGCCACGAAAACTGGAGTGGGGAGGAGTTTGTGCACCTATAGTAAACCCGATTCCACAGGTACACATACGTCATAATGCGCAGAACGCAAAAAATAAACGGGCGAGTCTATTACGTTCAGCGAGGTGATTCCCACTGTTCAGTGCCGTCCATTATCGTTCGTGTGTTAGTCGAAGTGTAGAATAGCTCAATAATTCTCTACCCATTACAACGCCACTGGTACCGTCAATTCGCGCAGATCTGTGGCCACGCCTATGTACCTGTGGAATTGGGTTTACTATAGCTGTCAGCCACTACCGATAATTAAAGTGTCAAGTTCAAGTCCAATTAGGTTACGTTAGGTTGGGTTAAGTATCGTATGGTAACCCTAAGTAGGGTAACCATACGTCCTTTCTCCTGTTTTTTTTTTTTTAAACGTGCAAAAATGTGTTGGCTTTAATTCTCGCTCTTAAATTTGAATTTCGTTTATTAAAATGAAAGTTGTGGTGTATCGGAAACGGGAAAATAGATTTCACGTAAGTTAGTCGAGGACCTTTTTTTTTTTGGTAACCCCAGCTTAGTGCCCCCGAAACTTCAGGGGAAAAATGGTCGGTCACCTTACATTAATAACCGAATTTTTGTGTATTAGTATATTCCCAATAATTATGGGTCACCCTGTACTCGCGACGCGTTAATAAATAATGACGACTACACAGTGATACTAGAATGGATTTAGAATTTTCAAAACTTGACTACCACAAACGTGCCGCATTCAAACGTTCACATTACCGACGTGCAAGAGCTCGATCTAAATTTCCAAAACTTCTTTAATTGAAATTAATTTAAAAATCGCTTACTAAAATTACACTTGATAACAATCCTCATCTGATTTATTCTGGTACTTCTGGAGGAGTACCAGTTCCTCCTGCTAATTCGAAAACTTTTTTGGCAACTTCTGCAGCTAACTTATCGGCTTGTTCCCTGGTGGCAGCTTCCGCGTACACCCTGACGATATCTTCGGTGCCCGACGGCCGGACGAAGCTCCTGCCCTTGCTGAATTTGTTGACTAAAGAATTGATTTCCTCTTGTAGACCTTCCGGAGTGACGCACGTCCTCTCCGCGTCCGTTGTTGTAATTACGTTGCGGTCCTAAACGTTCGCAATTATTACATCGACGCCGACTCGAAGGTAAACATCGTCTTACCTGTACTGTAACTTTAAGAAGTTTGTTCGGTAGATCGACGTAGCTGTTTTCCCAGTCTTGTATGTCCCATCCTTTAGCGTGTAATATCGTTTCCACCAATAACATATCGGATATTGCATCACCTACAGTTTCGTTAATTACATCTATTAATGACAACAATTTTTCGGCTATATCTCGTTGTGCACTTGATAAGCTGAAACAAAGAAAATATTTTCATTAAAAGCCCAAAAATATTTCAATTATTCATTCAGGCCATTATGAGGATCTCACTTAACACAAGAGTGAAATTAGCCAATTTCAATATTTACCTATTATTATTTACAGAGTCTCGTAGCTTAGTCTTAGCGTTTTCACTAAAAACTACAGTTCCATGTCCATTTGCTTCGAAATATACACCAATGTCATATTCAAGCGCCTTATGGTGCAAATGTTTGACACCCGTTGAAACACACGCTACTGGCACTTGCTGAAACAAATGAAAATCAGTATTCAACTGTCAATACAAAACAAACGCTACTGGCACTTGCTGAAACAAATGAAAATCGGGATTCAACTGTCAATACAAAACAAACGTTACTGGCACTTGCTGAAACAAATGAAAATCAGTATTCAACTGTCAATACAAAACAAACGCTTACTGGCACTTGCTGAAACAAATGAAAATCGGGATTCAACTGTCAATACAAAACAAACGTTACTGGCACTTGCTGAAACAAATGAAAATCAGTATTCAACTGTCAATACAAAACAAACGCTACTGGCACTTGCTGAAACAAATGAAAATCAGTCTTCAACTGTCAATACAAAACAAACGCTACTGGCACTTGCTGAAACAAATGAAAATCAGTATTCAACTGTCAATATAAAACAAACGCTACTGGCACTTGCTGAAACAAATGAAAATCAGTATTCAACTGTCAATACAAAACAAACGCTACTGGCACTTGCTGAAACAAATGAAAATCGGTATTCAACTGTCAATACAAAACAAACGCTACTGGCACTTGCTGAAACAAATGAAAATCAGTATTCAACTGTCAATACAAAACAAACGCTACTGGCACTTGCTGAAACATGAAAATCAGTCTTCAACTGTCAATACAAAACAAATGCCTGTAAAACTCAACTAACCAATTGTTTTGTAATATATTCTGTTGAAGCGCCGTTGGCGTATGCCGTCTGAATTAAACCTAAGTTGAGATCAAGGCCGCTTGCGAGAACTAATTCCTTGAGATAAGCTGCGATTAATGTTGCTATTCTATCGCCGTCTAGTAAGTGAAATTTGCCGTTTTCGTCGTTGTAATGGTAGACAATTCTGTCGGCGTCTCCATCGACGGAAGCACAGCGTGTGTTGGGGTCTATCGGTAAACCAGTTGGGTATGATTGTTGGGATTTTACGTAATCTGCTCCACACTAAAAATAAAATAACTTAGTTTCATATTAACTCATTTTGAGAATAAAATATAAATGTCCCAGTAAATTCATAATAATTGGGTTTAACAAAAAGTTTTTTCCGTTTGTGGTCATGATTAGATTAATTTAAGACCGCATATTTCATTAGCTTTAAAGGCCTTAAAAAATATTATACAGGGTGATTCAGTTTGACTGTCGTACACCTATAACTTTGTTATTTTAAGAAGAAACCCCTATAATCATCAAATGATGTTAAAATGTTTTTTCTATGATGAAATATGCCAGACTGCCGATAGTCAACTTTTTTATTTTTAAATAACATAGTATACTTTTTTTTATTGATTCTGATAGATTTCTAAATCTGACAATGCATCAAAAAAATAATCATATAAGGGAACATTTTTGAGACAAATGAGTTTCAAAATAATTTACTATTTTTCACAGAATCGTTGTATTTGAATAGACAAAAGACAATCGCCGTAGTAATTGACAGTTTATAAATTGTGTTATTGCGTTTTATTACTTTTCGGCGAAGAACCATTATTTTGTGAGTACTAAATTAAAAATATACCTTTAGTCGAATTGCTTCTTTGAATGTGTATACAAGGTGTTTCAATTTAATACTCACAAAATGTTGATTTTTCGTCGACACAAGTAGACAAGTTGTAAACTGTACTATAGTGATTGTGTTTTGTTTAGTCAAATACAATGAATTTTGTGAAAAATAATAAATGTTTGAAACTCGTTTTTCTCAAAAATGTTTCCATGTATGATTATTTTTTTAATGCACTGTCAGGTTTACAATTAATTACTTTATCAGAATCAATAAAAAAAAGTATAGTGTAATTTTAAAAAAAAAGTTGACTATCGGCAATCCATAGATAAGACGGCAATCGGACATATTTGATCGTAGAGAAAACATTGTTTTGTCATTTCATGGAGAATTTCCTGAGATTTACAAAACAATAAGGTTTATAGAGGGTTTTCTCTTAAAATAACAAAGTTATAGGGGTGCGACAGTCAAAATTAATCACACAGTATAATTGATTGCATTAAGAATATCAATTTTGAATATAAAAATACATTGATTTTGGGCCACTTACAATTTTTTATACACATACATAGCCAATCAAAAACTAGCTAGTTTGTGCTTATGCAAAAAATAACTCCACCATTAACATAATTTGTGCAAAAAATGCTTACAACAAATTATACAGTGGTACCCATTTCAAAGAGGATTTATTATTAAGAGATTAATTATTAATTCAATATTTGTAATTAAATTGGCAACACAGTGTTCTATGCAATGTAAAAAATAAAAGTTAGAATTGGCAAAAAAAAAATTTGACGTAAGATCTTTTGAATAAGCAACAATTTATTCGTATCAGTATTAAAATTGCAACTTTGAATTTTCGATGGGTAAACAACTTAATTTACAAGAAAAAATAATAAATATTTTTTCATGAAATTTGGTACAAACCCATTTGAGGGCATCCCGAATCCAGTGGTGTAGTCAGATTTAGATAAACAAATCGCTTAACACATTTTGCCAATTTTGATGCAAAAAAAAAATCATAGTAGGCTTTGTGAGAGTAAACTGAATTTTAAAATAGGGTACCAAAGTACAGTTTTTGATGCTTTATCGTATAAAAAAAGTTCATGAAAATCGGACCATAAATAAACTTTTTATAGGGGTGATCCGCTTTAAATGGGTCACTGTATAAATAAGTATAATAATAAAATAAGTCGCAAGTAAAACTTCTGATATTTTGTTTAACGTTATTTTGAAATTAAATGTCAACAAAATCCAGCCTAACTTCATTGTTAAGGTGACAGTTAGTTACAATCAATTTTTACATAACCGCAATATAAATATCAATAAAATTCTCATAGCAACCATAATAATTCCCTAGCAACCAATGCACAGCAGTTTTCCACAATAGTTCATAATTTAGCTAAACAGATGCATTAAAAAATGTAGAAAGAAAATTTTTATCACAAGAAATGTATAGTGAACCAGTTTTTGAGGTAGCAAAGTTTTCAAATCTTATTTTTTTTAAATAACCATCAAAAAATGTGAAGGATATATTACTGCATTATTATTATTATAATTTCATAATAAATTATGTATGTAACTCCAAATTCCAACAAACTTATTGTTCAACCCCATTATTATATCAAAATTGGTATTTTCAGCAAGTCTTAATTATTATGAGTAATTTCTTACCATAAAATTAAGTTTGCCCGTTCCGATACCCGCATCATTATACAGCTCCACCTTTAACATATCGCCTAGCCTTTCTTGAAAATATTTAATTTTTTTAGCACCAACTCCATTGGCTCCATCGTAAAATATTTTATTTTTATAGTTTCCGTTAGTGTACGTATTCCCTCTTAATTTCTTAAAAGCATTGACTAGTTTATTATAGTATCCCTCTTCAGTAGGTACTCCGTAACGTTGTTGGGTGTTTTTACATAATACAAAGTAGTGTAACTGCGGTGTCGTTACAATACCGTAATCTATGGGTTTGCCAGATAGCGCTAATATGCCGTCCATTACTGACTTGGCTAAGCTGGGGCTACTAGGCCTGGAAATGAGAACATAAATAATGAGAATCAACAATTGGCACACCTTTGTGTCACCCCATGTTTACTTTTCACAAAGTACATGTGAAACAAGATCAATATATTGATTCCCATGTATTTATAAGTATGCACACATTGCAGTTTACCAGGTCAAATGAAACAAATGCATGCTTACAGTGTCAATGAAACAAAAGAGGGTGGTTATATACACTGTAAATCAATTTAGAGTCCAGAATCTGACTTCTTGTAAAAAAATTGTAAAAGTAGCAATGAGAATAAAATATTTCCTGATTTACGAAAAAATTATTATTGTTTTTTACTGACAGTTCACTTGATTAAATACTTTTAATACATAATCAGAGCTTTTTAAAACTTTTTTTTTGTACTTATTCTTTTTAAACCCTATGTAGATTATTCATGATACAAAATTGCACTAAAATTTTTGATGACAATGATGAAACGCAACTCCCAAAAATTTTCAGAAATAACTTCGGTGTGCTTATAAATATCTTTTTATGCAATCAGTTTGTAAAACGTCAACTAACCAAACCGGAACACAACATATCATTTGTCATTTTAAATATAGAATTAAAAATCTGAAAATCGGCATAGAATTACAATAACAAGTTAACCTTTTTGTCATTTGTTCTTACCTTGTATCTTTTCCAACTAATATGTTTACTCGTACACTCATATCAATATTGTATTGCCCAACAATGTCAGTTATTGTAGCCTCCAGTTCATCATCCCTGTAAAAAAAATAAAAAGTGAAAAAAATCTGCAAGTTTAGAAGTATACGTGAATCAATAAAATAAGCATTTGTTGATCATTCAATTTAAACTTAGTTAGACAACAGATACAAAAAAAAAAAAACTATACCATTACATTTTTCACAATTTAAAATTTACATTAACTTGCCCAGATATCTGTTTGTGTATTTGCTTTACAATTCCCCACAAGTAAAAGTTGTAATAAGATAATTATTCACGTTTATATACAGGGTATCCCAGTCAAGGCGAACCATGCGACAGCTCTTTTAACAGTAAAAATTTAAAAACAAGTTTTAGATACATGCGTAGTCATTTATTACATAACTTAAAATTATTTTCAACTACAGTGTTTTGTTTTTCGCACCGAAACGTAACTTTGTTTTTTCTTCAATAGAACACCCTGTAAATTTTGTAAATTTTTGTTCCAAAATTTAATTCTGTTTGAAAACTATAAAAGTTCTTTTGTATTTAAAATCAATAGTTTTTGATTTATTCAAGTTTTTATGAAAATATTGACAGGAGCGGGACTAG
This sequence comes from Elmis aenea, assembly GCA_947652605.1. Lineage (NCBI taxonomy): Eukaryota > Metazoa > Arthropoda > Insecta > Coleoptera > Elmidae > Elmis > Elmis aenea. Next base: position 48,266,835 of record OX393579.1, read on the forward strand.
TAAAACATCAATATTTCTCAACTTGGCAATGTCAAAATGAATTCCTTTAAAACTTTGTGTGAAAATAGTGTCATAGTGATTGCCGACCAGTTAAAATTTTAAAATAATATACAGGGTGTTCCTTATGGCCGGTCTATTTGGCTAAACTTCAAACATGATAAGCCAGTTTTTTTAAATGGAACACCCTAAATTTTTGTGGTTTCTTATCAATAATTTAATTATCTTTAAAATTATTTCAGGTCACTTGGGTCTAAAATTAATATTTCTCGAATTTTTGCTATTTTATTGATCATTTATGGATACAAACACGATACTTAATAATATTAAACTAGCAGGCTTTGGAAATACCTCGAGAATTTGTTTTTAATGACAAATACTGGGTGTGTATTAATATTTGATAAATAAAAGTAGATATTTCCTCCAACAGTTTGTCCTTTATTTCACAAATAAATACGAAAAAAATATTTAAAAACAAATTTTTTAATACACACTAAATTAATAGTGCATAAAGAATAATTTGCATATTCCTAAAACCAATTAAAAATCACAGTTCATTATTTTTTTTCTCTTTAGGAGAATTGCAAAGCTTGCGAATTTTGAAATAAATAAAAAGATATAAAACCAATGTTTCATTTTACTACCTTTTATGTTAAAAATGTTAAATATTCAAAAATACTCGTTATCTGATAATACATGGCATGGACAAGCTTTCTAATTACAGCCTTGACTACTAAGATAGTAATAAAATGTTAATAGTTGGCAGAGCAACATTAACTGTTATATACAGTAAAAACATAATCAGTGTCAATATTTGTTGCATTAGTTAAATAGAACTACAAAATTTGATAACAAAACACCTAAATGTTTACCAAATTAATTGACGCTACTAAGCTTATCAACAATGATAATCAATACTTTGTCACACAAACAAAATTTAAAAAAAAACACAATATCTTATCTTTAGTTAATATTTAGTAGTCTTTGTTTAAATTGCATACTGAATTAAAAAAATGATAAACTTACGCTACATTGGCAAACTTGGTCGCCCATGATTCCCAACTTTGTTCCAACATTTCTCCATGTGGATCGACCAATTTTACACCGTTATCGCCTTCAGGATTATGCGAAGCTGTGATCATGACTCCGATAACACCTAAATTATCAGTATTAATACCGTGTTTAGTTGTAGCTTAGCAACAGCTTACCTTGCTTATATCGGGCCCGTAATACAGCCAAAAGCCCCATGCGGTACATAACATACCCAAGATTCATGGCTCTAAAAATAAAAACACAGATGACTTAGCACACCTTGCATTATAACCTAGCTTTGAGAATATAAAACAATAACTTACTTTGAACGAAATCCTGCTGTCCCATACTGTATATCACTTTTTACAGTTTTAGGGTGCATTTCCCTAGCAAATGCATAAACTGTTCTATATGTTGTAGTAGGCATATTGGTCAGGTCAGTCACAGGCGGCTACTGAAGAATTTTACACTTACTTCACTGGCATATGTGATAAAACTTTAAAGAGAAAGTGAGAGAGTGTACGTAAGGAAAAGAGAAGTAAACACCTTCGCTGTGGCCAATAAAATGTCACTGAATGTGACTAATAAGATTCCTAGACGAGTCACTTTTCGTTTCATGGCATGGGACAACAATGAAAATTAATGACCTTTTACTTTTGTTACGAGTTTAACAGAAACTTTAATTAAACATTTAAATTTGTAGTAAACGCCCAGTTAATGCTCTATTTATTATTTAATAATCATGCTGTTACATTACGAATGAACTGATTTGTTTTAAGAGAGGGGACCAAGTCCCCTTTGTTTCCAAATTAAATTAGCAAAGTACATTGCCTGATACACACCCACCCATTCTGTTTACATTCATAAAAAATCTGAACGCTGTTTACATTTATTAAAAATCTGAACGGTCCACATTAAAATACCATATTTCATTAAAAGCACATTAAAATATCAAAGTATATCCAAAAATGAGCTCTAAAATTTGTATTTCAAACTGCAGAGTAATTTTAATAGACAGATTCAATTAATTTGGCAAAAAGTAACATATAATAGAGTTAAGTTGTAGCGACATTCAGATGTTTTGAAAAATGCATCATTTAATTTTTTCACGTGCCAACTTATTGTTTATTTTGTACTTGGAGGCCTCTAATATTTAAAATTACAGTTAAATCACTATTAACAGCAAATATTATGAAATTAACTATGGTTTTGGTATACATTTGCAATTAACTCATTGTATAAAATTCCATAGATCATTTAATTTACAGTTTAAAACTACCTGTTGTCAAACAAAAATATTAATTTAAACAATATTTATTAACTTTTATATAATTTATTTATATAAAACAGTACAAATCTTACTACAATAATATTGTACATATTTATCAAAGCCATAAAAATGGACGGAAAGTTTACAAAACAAAATACTGCTACACTTTAAAACAAAAACATCATCGACCGTGAAGCTTGAAGCGAATTTATCAACACATAAAAATTATTTTTAATCTATACACGAAACCAGTCAAATATTAATCCAATAAAAGTACAGTACCGTTTGATACGCTTAGTCACTCCTGGTGATAAATTTGATACATAATAATTATGGCCCTGTTTTGTATTTGGTCTAACACTTTATTGCCTTAAATTGCCTTTAATTAAATTAAGGCCTCTGTTTTAACATAACCAGCTGCTTATCTTACGCTACTCATTCTATTTTATTTTAAAACTAGCTTAAAATTTTGATCTTTCCTTCTTTAGATACAATTTTTTTTCTTAATAATATGGTTTATACATAAAAAAATGTAAATGGACGGTTTTACCTTGTTTTTTTTTACAAAATTCCAAAATAAGAAAAACAACTAGAAAAAATATTAATTTTGCTTTCATAAACATGTAATAAATTTGAGTAATAGTTATTTACGTGACAAGACCAGAAAGTGGTACATTACTGGACGAGTGACAGTTTTCGGACAAGCCGTAGGCGAGTCCTGAAAGCATACGATTCCAGTAAAGACACTTTACGGGTGTGTTACGTACAATATTTTTTCTGCGTCTGCCACTGACAAAACCACTTATGTCGCCATCCATAATTAAACAATCACTTAAACTACAGGTGAAAACTCGCTTGGTGGTATAATGACATTTGTTTGACAGTGCAAATCAACAAAACAACTCAACACCATGGCAATCAGCTACTTTACTGGACTAGGCCAGTAAAGTGTTGATTTGCCATGGCAACCATCACTTTAATGGACTAGGCCAGTAAAGTGTTGATTTGCCATGGCAACCATCACTTTACTGGACTAGGCCAGTAAAGATGTATTTTCCAGCCTAAAAATTGATCGGAAATAACTGATTTTCTAGCCGGACGCAGAAAAAACAATGTTACTTTTCTAGCCAAGCATGCAGATGAGGAAGTAGATATGTCAATGAAAATTTGGAAATCATGCATTATGCGAAAATTTGCAAATACTTTTAATACTTAATTAAGTGGCTTAAAAGTATTTTTTTCTTTGCAGTCTACAGAGTATTAACTAATATACAAACATATTATTTCAATAACTATACAGATTTGTTAATACTTACTGTAGACCATTTTATATTATTCACTTTAGAAGCAAAAAAAGCTGTCAACTTTTTACACATTGTGAAACTGGCTTGTTGACTTATCAATAATGTACCTTACTTTTATTGATGTTAATTTTTAGTACTATTGATTATTGTAAATCAACACACATAATTTTGAATTTTTTTTTCTCTTGGGATCTTAAAAGCTGTATTAAAGCTGATTACACTATACAATTTCTTGTTCAAGAAATTTTATACTAGATTGTACAGCTGTTGCCAAGTTACAATGTCGTAAATTGACATACGCGAAGTGTCAGTTTACGACATAAGACGTGTTGTAACTTGGCTACAGCTGTACAATCTAGTATAAAATTTTTTGAACAAGAAATTGTACAAGAAATCGGGCAAGAAATTGTATAGTGTAATACAGCTATTACATTATACATTGACATTCGCGAAGTGTCAGTTTACGACATAAGACGTGTTGTAACCTTGTAACTTGGCAACAGCTTTACAATCTAGTACAAGAAATTGTACAATTTCTTGTACAAGAAATTGTATAATGTAATACAGCTTTTGGTTGAGATTATTTAAAATTAGGCAATTATTATGAGTAAACTAACAACAAATTTTCGATAGTCAACTGTTTAAAATGTGACATATGACATTCCACACATGCTTGCATTTGTTAAATGTCAAAATGTCAAGTTTCACAAGATACACATTGACATTAATATTCCTCGACATCTATTAATTTTTTTTTTGCTCCGAAGTGTAAACGGAAGATGCATAAAATGTGAATAGAATCTTGGAATGTGTCGAGATTTCTTCTTAATTTAAAATATCATCTGAGAAACTTATTAAAACACAACCCAAACAAAAATTAAAATTATCTTTACTTAAAATCAGAGCTCAAAAATGTCATGTAAAAAAATTTGAAGAAGAAACATTGGAATGTGTCAAGTTTTGCTCAAAAAATAAAACAAAAACACCGACGAAAAATTGTAAATTGGAATCCAGTGTGCTTCATAATTAAAACTAAATTACGATATTAAAATAATACAAGTCTTGTACAAAATTTGAGACACTTTTAAAACTTCTTAAATCACCTAGTTCAATTGTTTTTGTTTCGATGTTCACTTGTCAAACCTATAAATACGATTCAATTCGGCACTTTATCAACAAATTAAATGATTCCGAGTGAGACACGATTTAGAATGTTTAATTTCTAATAACAACAACAACAAGCAACGTAGAAATCAACAACGTTAGTAGAGGCGACTGTAACATCACGGCACCTGCGTGACAATCGACGATTCGCCTAGCCCGCATGTAAGTGGGGCCCAGATATGTGGAATAATATCGTTCCGAAGGTTTTATGATGTGTAGCTGTTGAGTGGCATCTTGGAAGATTAAATCCGTGAACGGGGGAGGAGACGTGAACATACTGAAACTATACGAAAAGTTCCGGTGAATTTAAGTTCGTTAATTGGAACAATCTGTCGGTCGAAAACGAGAGATGCAGTAAAACAACTTACCTGAATTCATCGGCAGTTTTTCTGCCGTAAAACGTTTGCGAATATAAAAATAGGTTGATGTACGCGTTGATTTGTGTTTCGTTGTAATCGTAGCCTCCTCTGGTAACGACGGCATTTGCTTTTACTTTCCCTAAATTGCACTTTTCGTATTCTGGCACCTCCGCTCTTGTACCTATTTAAAAAATCATGAGCACTCTACCGTATTGCGAAAACAAATGACGAGTCACTTACCATCCGGACATAACAATTCAAAATCGTCTGTTAGAGCGTCACGTGCCCACCACTCCCGACGCTTAAGGCCCGTGCTTTCCATTACGGTGGTATGTTTCACGAATGCGACATGACCACCACCCTCTACTAGACATCTAAATGCCCCTGTGTGGCCATAATAATCTTCGGAGGCATCACGTCGACAGTATCTACAACATTACAATCTATGATACAAACAAACTTAAATTAGCACCATATTTGTTTCTGCTATTTAGCATCTGTTTTTCTGATTAACATGACATTCCACTTATGAACATTTACTAATAGATAACAAAAAATCAAACACTTAAGCTAAATAAATTTAGTCGGTGATGAAAAACGTTGTTTTTTCTTCAAAAAACAAATGATTTCTTCAAAAACAAAAGAGAGTTACCTCCAGTTAAAACGAAAACTCCATTGAACCAAATTAAAATTGATATCTTACTGTAGAACCCCGAAAAAGCTTGTGAACGCTACTATTTCAGGCTTTTACGTTTGTTTTCATAAAAAAAAGCTTCAACTAACCTTCACCCTGACCCTTGTTCATTTGGTCAGTAATGGAAAATCAGGTTAAAGGTTGGTTAAACTTTTTTTTAATTAAAAGATAAAAATGAAGTTAAGCTTGTAGACGCTTCCATTTCAAGCTTTTATGTTTGTTTTCATTTAACCTGACCCTCATTCGTTTGGTCATTAATAGAGGGTCAGGTAACAGGTTGGTTAAAGCTTTTTTTTAAATAAATAATGAAAACGAAGCTAAGTTTGTCAACGCTTCCATTTGGTGCTATTACTAGGCCTACCATATTTTCGTAAAGTCAAACCGGGAAATGAGTATCTTTTGTTTTTAATTATAAGAGATAGGCGAAAAAGTGGGGACGACAAAATGTGCCGCAAGCGATTTTTTTAAATTTTAAAAGTTCAAACGTGTTTTAATGCAAAGTTGGAGTACTTTACCATCATCCAAAATTATAGAGTTATGGCAGAATTTTTTCTGATTTTTTTTATCAGATTGCCCCCACCTTTTACGAAATTATTCTTAATGAAGGTAAAAACTTTCACTAATAATTTCTATTTAGGTACAGGAACTATAAACATAAAATTAATATCAATTTAAAAAGCAACACTTTTCAGTCAAATTTTTTAAAAATATGTAAAAACATTAGCTTGTGCTTTAAATTTATTTTATTGTTGCTTGATCAAATAGCTCAAAAGTTTATTAACAAAAAGCATACATAACTATGAATATCTTTCAATGGCATGCATACAGCATACACATTAATATTTTTTCACGAAAACGCCTATGTCCGCACCAAAAGCGTGCAATTGGCAACCCTATAACACCCGCGCAAAGACGTTTCACAACAAAATGACAGTAAAACACGTTTTTCTTAGCTCCTCGCGCTTTTTGCTACCCGTGCGGACAGATTTTACAATAAAATCGGTGCGGAATATTTTTTTTTTAGAAACCAGGACAAACGCGAAACCGACCGGGACACAACCTCTAAACCGGGACTGTCCCAGCCAAACTGGGACGTATGGTAGGCCTAGCTATTACGTTTGTTTTCATTTAAAAAAAAAAAGCTTTAACTAACCTATAACCTGACCCTCGTTCATTTGGTCAGTAATTGAAGGTCAGGTTAGGGGTTGGTTTAAATTTTTTTAAATATAAATGAAGTTAATTTCGAACTATGGTAAATGCTAGGATTAACTGGTAAAACCTACCAATTTTCAGGCTTTTACAGTAACAGATACATTATAAAACTCGAGAATAAAAATCCTGCAACATCCATTCAATATTATTTTAATAATAATTCAAGACTTTCACAACATAGACCAAAATTAGCAACAGTGACATTTTTATTTGTATAGTTTACAAGTTGATTTACCCGGCGTTGCACGGGCGATTACAATTTTAATTACTTTTTTAACTTGAATAAGCCCAATAATTCCAAATCATACACAAATGACATACTCTGATCAATCATCTTTCCATTTTCTTATAATTCATTAAAAAATAACTATTTATTGCTTAAAAATTGAATAATAACTCAAATTTATTTTCTGTCGTCTTGTTTCAATTAAAAATGTACTAATAAAAATAATACTTCATGTACATTTATTACTAATTGTATACAAAACAATCTTTACTTGAGAAATACACCGCGCCTTATCGTGTTTTGACCAGGTATTTGCCGACGTAAGATCGAATCCCGTCCAAGTAATTTTTTTTTTTTTTTAAATTGGTAATATGTGCTTGTACTTAAAGTTTGGTGTTAGATCTGCAAGGTCCTAAATAGTAACTGTGCAAAATTTGGTCCCGATCGGTCAACGGACCTAGGATTCTATAGCGAACAAACAAACAAACACACAAACAAGCTCTTTTATATATATAGATTGTATGCAGTATCTCGAGTGGCTTTAAATCAATCATATGCTTTTCAATTTTGGTTTAAAGTTTTAATATTTACATTTGGGAGCTGCCTTGCTAAATAATGATCATATTTTTCAGCAGTTTTTATAAGATATTCATTACATTGGGGAAATTCAAAGGTTATTGCATTTGATACCATAAAATTAACAAAAACAGCTGTAGAATCTCTAAAAATTGGTAAACCCTGTACATACAAGACTTTGCTTTTGAATAAATGCAATTTTCAAAATTTCAATTGGATGATTTTAATTTTTTCGATAAAAGAAATACATACTTTGAACTTGTTCCATGGCACAGGTCACACAAATTATCGTAAGGCACCCCGGTGTTGTACTCCGTACTTAAGGCACCCGGTACACAGCTCTTGGTGAAATATTCTGCGGCGGCTCGAATACTGTTGCAACCATACGGACGAATCCAAGCGTTACTTATCAAATATGCCATCGGATAAACCCATCCTGCTGCGGTATTTATACCACCGTGACAGGTGTATTTTCCTGGGAACACACAAAAGTTGTAAATTGGCAATGATATTTTTGATTGGTCAAAAAACAATTGCATAAAAAACAATTATTGCATTAAAAACAATTGCATCAAAAACAATTATTGCATTAAAAATTGCTTAAAAACAATTATTGCATTAAAAACAATTGCATCAAAAACAATTGCATTAAAAATAATTGCATCAAAAACAATTGAATTAAAAACAAGAAACTACAAGAGAGATTGAGAAAAACAAAACATAATAAAACAAAATTCAAAAAGTTTTATAATTAACAAAGTTTTTAAATTTTGAGTGTTATATTTGCAAAAAAAAATAATTTTACTCCTACTTTATTAACTTAATTTAAAAAAAAAAAAATATTATTAGATGACAAACCTCTAAGATATGTCAGTTCTGTACTGGGATCGGCTTCTTTAGCCACAGCAACAACGTAATATTCCGGCTCTCCCAAATTATACACTTCACTTATAAATGGCACCAATTCGTGGTACAGTCCAGCAGTGTATACATCGCTCGCATCGAAAACAGCAACATCGGCGGTGTGGCCACGAATGGCCTGCATACAATGAATTTGAGAGTTCATTTTTTCACATCTCATTATGGGTTTCAATAACTGAGCCTTCAACGCAGTCTAAAAACAAAAACAAGTCGAATTATATTTTGAAATCGAATACATCTTAGGAAGGGCCTGAATGTGTACATGATTAAAAACGGTTTCCAATTTTTAAATATACTCACACTCATTTTGATACATTTTATTAATTCCGGATCTGATGTAACGCACATAGTCATAGATTGGACGGGGCAATCTCTGACTCCCATAATTAAATTTAAAGCGTCTTCCAAGTATCCAGAATAAGTTTGTTGGTGCTCTGGCAGAGACAGAAAACTTCTTGTTGTATCCTAAAAATTAACGGATCAAATTTTATGGTGTATTGATAGTAATAACTTGTATTTTATAAATCTGTTACAATTTAACTACCTACATTTAAAACTCTTATATAAAAAGTCAACAGTAGTTCCCAGAAATTTAAAACAGCAGTGGGAGTAAAACAGAGGGGTACTAAATGCACTACTTTTTTAATACTAATGGATAAAATAATTTAGGAGTGCAAAGAAAATACAAAGAAAGCCTGCTGGGGATAAAATAAACTGAAACCAACTTCTTTAACAGAACTGGTCTTTGCAGATGATGTGGTGCTATTAGTTAAAAACGAAAAGGACTTGCAACCGATGTTACCTCTACAGTGGGGTACACACATACAAGTATATTGTGCAATATGCATTGTACAATATATGGCGCAATACCGTTTGTGCGATAAATGCATACACACGCTCAATGTTTTAATTTTAATATTGTACAAGTGTAGTGTGGCTGCTCAGATTGTTAACAGGATGAAAAAAAAATAAAGCTTTAATATATATTTCGCTTGGAAAAGCGTTACTGATGAGGAAGAAAATAAATTTAAGATTATGGATAATTGAGTGGTATTTAAAAAGGGAGATATTTTCCGATATAAAACTGTTAAAGGAACTCCAAGTATGCGACTACAAGAACTACCTTAGGATGGATGAAGCCACCTTTGACGTACTGTTAAAGAAAATTTCGCCTCAAATCCAAAAACAAAATACAGTTATGAGAAGTTTACCATGTGCAGGCTACAAATGAACTGCAGATATTGTACAACACGGCAGAACGCAAACACATGTTCAAGTTACTGCGCAATTAACACAGTTATTGATATATATTTTGTCAATCTTCAATCTCAATATTATTGCACAATATTGACGTCACACAAGTATTTTGTGCAATATACTTGTACGTGTGTACCCCGCTTAAGAGTAGACAGTCGCTGAGCTAAAAATACAAGATTTGAGCACACTAAACCGACAAATGAGCAAAAAAAAAGATGATGTAAAAATATAGCATTTATTTGCACATTTACATATAAAATAGTTTTTATATACAAGGTGATTCGAATTCGACGGCGACCATGGGGATCTCGCTTATTACTGAAGATGAAGGGTAGGTTTAAATTTGGCAAAGATGCTAAATTTTATGCTCATCAATAGTATCAAAACAGATTTGAAATATCTTGAACTGTTCTTGAAAAAATTGAAAAAAACTGAAAAAATTACTTTTAGTTTTTTGCTACAACTTTTTTATTTATAATTTTTTTTTGATGTGTTAAATTTTTTACACGGCCACTTTTTATTTTACTTTTAATGGTGCCATCAATTTTTTACTGTGCCGATTCCGTTTTGTTTTATAGGTACTAACTTTTTAATTTCTTATGGGCGACAAACTTGATTTTCATCTACTTAACTAGAACTTTTTTTCTGATTTCAAAAATGTATTACATGACTATGTTATTTACATAAACGACATATTTATTTGAAAAAAATAAAGGCTTTAATTTATTCAACATAATATCTAATAACTAGATGAAAATCAAGTTTGTCGCCCATAAGAAATTTAAAAGTTAGTAGGTACCTATAAAACAAAACGGAATCGGCACAGCAAAAAATTGATGGCACCATTAAAAGTAAAATAAAAAGTGGTAAAAGATTTTACAGATTCAAAAAAAAAAAAAAGTTGTAGCAAAAAACAGTAATTTTTTCAGTTTTTTTCAATTTTTTCAAGAACAGTTCAAAATATTTCCAATCAATTTTGATATTATTAATGAGCATAAAATTTAGCAACTTTGTCAAATTTAAACCTACCCTCTATCTTCAGTAATAAGCGAGATCCCCATGGACACCGTCGACTTTGAATCACCCTGTACAGGATGGTCCACATAGAAGGGCCACTATTGGGATCTCGTAAACGGTAAGAGCTACAAAGAAGTTTAAATTAAATTGTTTCCCTTTTTAAGATCTATTCAGTGATGCTTTAATGTTTAAAAAAGTTCCATGGCACGCTAGATAATAAACAAAAATCAAAATGGGCATTTTTTTTCATTGTTAATTACTACTCTATACTTGATGGTATAAAAATATTACTAGAAAAAAAGTTGTTTTTTCACACTGTACAATAAACACATTCATTTGTTTCAATATTGCTCAAATTCTTAGATAAATTACAAACATGCATTTGTTTAAATGGTAACCATAGTTGGCCATGACCTCAAGAAAAAGTATTTGTTTTCCTCTTTTCAATAATATGGTTTAATGTGTTTATTTTGATATTTAGGCTCAAAAGATATAAAATTCATTAAACCAGGTATGATTTTTTTTATATTTGGGAACAATAATTGCAGAGAACAGTAAACTGGAAGAGCTGAATAAGAGAATAGCTGCAGCTACAAAATTTTATCACAACCACTAATAGATCTTAAAAGAAACTAAGACGTGAGTACTAAAAGCAGTTTACGTACCAATTCTTACTTATAAATCAGAAACTTGGGCGCTAACAAGAAAGCAAAAACAAAGGACACAGATGCAGGAGACCAGATTTTTGAGAAAAATAGAAGGATGTAGACCAATTGATAAGATTAGCAACGATAAAATCAGAAAAAGCCTAGGAGTGAAAGACAAAAAAAAACAAAGTTTGAGGGAAAAAGAAGTAGAGGAAGACCAAAAAAAATATGGGAAAATGAAGTGACATAGACTAAAACAGTGTTTCTCAAAGTGTAGTCCGTAGACCGCTGAATCCCCGAGCCATTTTATGATGTTCAAAAATCATTCAAATTTATTTGCCGGGCTAAAATATTATCTACAAAACAATTCATTGGGGTCCTCTGCAAGCTTTAAATTTTGGAATGGGTCCTTGGGGTAAAAAGTTTGAGAAACACTGGACTAGAAGAAAGAGGAGTCAACTGGAGAGATGTGCCACAGTTAGCCAATGATAGACAGAGATGGAGAAACATAATCAAGAACTGGGAAAAATACCTCAACACCGAAAGGTACTAGAGGACTTGATTAAGAAAAAGAATACATTTAAAAAGCGAGTAAAACTAGCTAATACTTATACTTCAAAAATACTTACTTGAAACAGCAAATTTCCATGAATTCCATATTTCGGCGAAGACTCGAACAGATTAAAAACTTCGTAATAAGTGCCATTGGTATCATTGAAAGTAGACTGAATATCAAACGAGTTGTTACCACGCTTGTCAGAAAATATCGCCCCTTGATCGCGATTGTAATTATTAGCATCGGTTCTGTAAGGATCTATATTCACACCATACTGATCTCTGTTGATAGTAAACGGATCTCTGCTGAATGGATCTCTGGAGAACGGATCCCGGTCACGATTACGGTCCCTATCACGATCTCGATCTCTATTGAACGGATCGTTGTTTCTGTTCTGATCATTGATTTGTCCAAACTGTCGATTTTGATCAATTCTACCAAACTGGTCGGTTTGATTGTTTCTTCCAAACTGATCAGTTCTGCCAAATTGATTTGGATCGTTTCTGCCAAACTGACTGTTCTGATCAGTTCTTCCAAATGGATTGTTCTGATCAGTGGTTCCGAATGGATTGTTCTGATCAGTTCTTCCAAGAGGATTGTTCTGATCAGTTCTTCCAAGAGGATTGTTCTGATCAGTTCTTCCAAGAGGATTGTTCTGATCAGTTCTTCCAAATGGATTGTTTGGATCAGGTCGGTCTAATGGATTATTTGGATCATTTCTGCCAAATTGATTATTTGGATCGTTTCTGCCAAATTGATTATTTGGATCATTTCTCCCAAATTGATTATTTGGATCATTTCTGCCAAATTGATTGTTGGGATCGTTTCTGCCGAACTGGTTATTAGGATCGTTTCTATCATACGGTCTATTTTGTGCCCCAATATCTCCGAAATTTTGTCTCTTGAAGCGGTTTCGATTACCAAACTGGTCGTTTCTATTTCTGTTGCCGAATTGATCATTCTGGTTTCTGCCGCCGTAACGATTTCCATCTCTATCACGTTCGTAAGTGTCGTTGCCCTTCGAATATAACTCAGCTGCTTTTTCTAGGAACTTCTGGAACATCTTTCTTTCTTCCACAGTGAACGCTGACGTTGTGACAACGGCATCGGACGGAACAATCCCCCAATAACAGGCACGAAAATCGTCTACAGGTCTTCGTGAGCCATCTTTACAAAGGAGTTCGAACGAGTCTTTCGACAGGGCAACTAAAATCACACAAAAAATTAAACACCGTTAAAATATTATAACAACACCACTGGTCATTACCAAATTCAGATCCTGTTGTTAATTCTTCCACAGTTGTGTGTTTCAAAAACGCAATATCACCAGACTCTAGTAAGCATCTAAATGCTCCTTCATATCCGGCATAAGGATCGGCATCAGTACATTTTCCACCGGGTACTTTACCCACACAAAGATGACACAGTTTGTCGGAATTATCACCGATTGGGTTGTATTTATCTGATAGGGAATTGACAGCACAAGATGGGCCAAAGAATTCTGTGGTTGATTTTACGTGATTGTTACAATCTATTATTTCCATTCCACCTTCTTTCATGAGCTGAAAATCAAATATAAAATTGCAAAATCATTTCAAAGATGTAGTGGTGTGTGTAAGGCAGTGGCGTACGCAGAAAAATATTTCAGGGGGGATATTGTTAACCCTTATAATACCGCAATTTTTTTGTGACACGTAATACCACTGGGGTCATATTGACCCCAAAGCTCTTTACTATATAAAACTATGATTATCAAGTAAAACTTTTTTCCAAGCTTGTTATACAATGTTTAAACAACTAATAGTAATATCAAATACTCAAAAATAGTTACTAGTAATTTATTTTAATTAATAACAACAATAAAAAATCTAACTGTTTGAGTTTTTGAGACTCTTGTAACTGCCTCTGTAAAGTTGATGGTTTTTGTAACTCTATTTCAGTAGCCGCTGGTTGTTTTCGTAGTTGCATAAGGAACTGTCGCCGTTTGTAGCTAATTTTTGCTTGCCAATCTTTATTTAGATACCATATAATGTAGGCACTAATATCTATAATATTATAAAAAACTGCAACAGGCCATGTTCGTATCTGTCTCTTTACAGTATATGTTCGTATAAGCTGGTCCATGGTATCTACGCCTGATTTTGTTTTATTATGTTGTTGATGGTAACGTAACAGTTTTTCCCTTTTTTGGACAATAAGACACTAATAACGTCGTCCTGATATCCAAATTTAGTTGAATACAGGTCTCTCTTATGCGAATCGACTAGTTCCTTAGGGAGCTCTGGTCTGTTCTTCTGTACTGTAACAAGCAATGTTGGATTCTTTTCTTTCAAATCTCTTGCAAGTTTGAGACTCGTAAAAAAATTATCGGTGGTCACATTCCTCCCTGATTTCTCTGACCCCTCTATCATTTCTAAAACGACTAGTTTGCCTTGATTGCGCTGGTCACTTGTTTTACCACTGTATATCTGGCAATTGTAAACCTATGCTGTTTGACTTTCGCAGGATGCCCAAATCGTTATGCCATATTTTCCTGACTTTGATTGGTATATACTTTGAAGGGGCACCTACCTCGGAAAGTTAACAGCTGTTCGTCAATCGGTATGTTCTCATAGGGAATGTACGCATCTTGCAGAGTAGGTAGCCATAATTCAAAAAGAGTTCAAATGTTCGAATTGTGCCAGTTTATCTGGGTCTCGATTTTTTCTTCTTGCTTCAGCATTATCAAAACGCAGTGAATCTGTTTCTACCCATAGTTTTGTTGAATATAGGACGTCCACAAATTTTTAATCCCTAGGGGAAACACCAGGGCAAAAACAAATGTAAATATACTAATAGTCAAGAAGGGGAATCCCCGAAGTCTTATTCGTCCGATTTACGTTGATAATCACGCAATTAGATAAAATTATAACTCATAGACAAAGCTAAACAACGTTCTAAAATCAATGCACCATACATAGTATTGGGGGTCACCGGTGACCCCAGTGGTATTACGTGTAACTTAATTAATTTTTTGAAAAACGAAACATGCTGCAAAAATCATACTGTACCAAAACATAATACACAGTATACACTGTTTTGTGTAAAGCCGAATTTTTTTGGAATTTTAGGAAGCAGCATTTCAAAATTCTACAGCTTCAAAGAGCGTGTGGGGTCTCCAGTGACCCCATGGTAGTATAAGGGTTAATTTGCAAAAATAATACTGACTAATTTCAAACGGGACATGGTAATGGTGCAATTAGAAAATGATCTATGGGGGCTAGACACAAAAAGTGAGTCGTAAGAAAGAGTTGCGGAGAGTCCAGAGGGGCAGCAGCGCCATAGGCATATTTTTTAAATTTTCAAGGTCAAACGTACCCAAAAATAGCATTTATGAGTAAAATATACAAACATAATATATTTTAAATGTATGGAAAAGCAGTCTGCCGCGCAATTTTGAAATGCGGTAACTATAATTTTAGTTCTTTTCAAACTTTCGGGGGGATTTATCCCCCTAATCCCCCCTTGCGTACGCCACTGGTGTAAGAGGGAGATTAAGCATTATACCCCCCTAGTTCACTAATATTTATGGGATGTAGGTACAGGGATCTCTATTTTCTTTAATAGCGAGGAATGGTTCGATTACCAAAAAAATGCAGATAAGAATTCAGATTCATTTACAAAAAAATCACCATCTTTTGTTTTTGAGTTATTAGCGAAAAAGTATTGTTTAGCATTATAATATCACATTATCTCTCCGTTATAATATAATACACGGTTAGGACAAAGCCCTGGTTAGCTTTACTATCCTAGTTATTTTCAAACTTTTCTCTATTAAATTTGGCTTGAACGTATGGTCAAAATTAAAGAATTTGTTGATGATCTTTTCAATTGTTTTGCATTTACAGTTTAGTAGGAAATTATGCCAACCTAATTTTATTTTAAGAAACGCCCTGTATATTTTTACATTTCCGGATGCAGAATAATAAACTACAGTCAGGTGTTTTATTTAAAAATTTATGTAATAAAATAACTGAAAAAATTAACTATTACAAAACAAAATATGTACATGTAACCAATGTCCATTTCTTGTCAAATGTTATCGTTGTTTATCATTAAAAACATTGAAAAGGGCAGAAAAAGTTACAAAATCAAAGCCGATTGAAATTTTGATGATCCTGTGACTTTTACTATCGTTATTAATGTTTTTATCGATAAACAATAAAATTTTAAAACACACTGACAAATGGGTATCGATTTTGTGTTGGTTTTTCAGTTGTTTTATTACCTTTTTTTAAAATAAAACCCTTGATGGTATTTCTGAAGGCAATTTTTTATTAAGCACCTGAAAATGCAAAATATACAGGGTTTAACTTTTTTTAAAATTAAGTCGAGTCATTTCCTGCTAACCCGGAAATGCTAAAAAAATATGAAAGTGTCAATAAAGTCGTAATTTTTGACCATATCTTCAAGCTAAATTTAACTGAAAAAGGTTTGAAAATAACTAAGATAATAGACCGTTCCAGAACTTTGTCATAACCATGAAGATATTAAAACAGTGTTAACTCCTGGTTAAATAAAACATTTTTGCATCTTTGACACTAAGAGAGAGATTTTTAAAATGTTATATTGTTTGCTAAAAATGCGCGAACTGAAAGCTAGTAAAAATACGGCAGCATGGCATTCCTTTGAAGTAAACGTTACATAAAATAAATGTACTTACAGTGAAAACTGGTATTATCCAACCAGCCAGCGTTCCAACACCAGCAAAACATGCTTTCTTTCCACGTAAACCACCCATAGAAGTTACATCACCAAGAGAATTTCGTTTTACGACAGCAACAGCATAATGATATTTAAAACCACCTGCTGATACTTCTTGCATTATAGGCACTAAACTGTGATAACGTCCTCCAACAAACACTTCACCTGCATCCAGTGTCGTCAATGTTACCTTTTCTTGATCGAGTAATGCCATGCACTCGGCTTTATTAAACGCCTACAATAATACATGAGTCACAATTAGCTGCTCTATTAACTATTACTAATACTGTACTTACTTGTTTACATTCTAATCTGAAATATTTGTATCCTACTCTCAACTTGTCTCTTTCAACGGCCATCGCAAAATTTTCACATTTTCTCTGCTCGTTTTTATTAAAAGTGCACCAGACAATTGGTATAATATTTGCATTTTCGGGATTCTCTACTGCAGAATGTAGATTAAAGTAACTCTGACCTAAAATACATTCAAAAATAATACAACAAAATTACAGTTCGTCCTAAATAAACACAAAACGTTATAGCGAATGATAAGCGAAGAACAGATGTTAAAGCTCGAATTTAAAGCGAATAGATGAGATCCCAACTCTACAAAAAAGATTATGCATTTAATAGTAAGCATTGTTTATGCGATGGTAAGATATTACTAACTTTTCCTGTGGTCTCCATTTATTTTATCATTGAAGACGAAATATATCGCCGAAACTAGCAAACAAAGATTTACTTGTTAATATGCGTTAAAATTCTAGTACATAAAGCTCATTACGAGTATTAATTATTGCATTTAATTAGTTAAAACCTACGGAATTAGAAAAATTATTATGATTCATTAGTTTATTAGGTAATGCCCCGCCTTCTGGATGATGCTACAATGATAAAATTTTCATGCAAGTTTGATAAAATTTACCTGAACTGATAACGATAACACTTAGTAATAATAATAACGTAAAACAGAGATAAGTCCTATCTTTAAAGCCCATTTTTTGCGCTTGTACAATAATAATTTGTGTTTGTAAACGTTACATGATCAACACTACACACCCAACTAACTTACTAATACGTTTTTGTGTTGGAGAGAGTTAGATATATACAAAATGTAGTTGGTGAGAAAAGAATGGCGTATGTTGTCACTAATTAAAGGGGATTAGGGATTTCAGTTCTAACTACAGGTGCCTGTATGTTTTTAAACGTGGTTTGTTGATGGTTTGTTGATGTATGAAAATGTCACCATTGGTTGCGTATACTCTTCTGTATATTTTGTTATGTTGTTGTGTTATATATCCTCCGATTGAATTCATAGCAGCAGGTGTAACTATTCCTACAATTTTTGGAAGTTTTTTGGGTTCAGAGGCAGAGCAGTTCATCAAATATCACATAAAACGTTCAATCCTAACCTTATTTGTGTACTCTTGTTTACCTATAGGATACGTGTTCGGCTTATGGCTGTTTGATTATCAAAACGAGGTAATTGTATCAACTTCAATTGCTGGGCTGTCCAATTAAATCCATTTTTATTGTTGTAGATTTCGTTTTTGTGGGATTCATGGCTTTGGAAAATTTTTGCAACGTCGAGTATCGCACTACCATTTCTAGCTCTGTATCAAATTGCTATTTGGTCGAGAGATAATTTTAAATATCATCCTATTGTGATAAACATATCCAAGTTCTGCAATAATAATTCAGACTGGATGTCGGTTGCGTCAGATATCGACATTGAATATAGAAGGTAGAGTCTTCTGTCAGAACCACTAGATATTTTAAAATATTCATCTTGGTTTTGTTTCAGGATCGACAAACTTAGTATACAGACGAATTCAATTTGTAAAGTAGTGGCAACAGAAAATTGGATATTAAAAATCACTCCGTTAACAATATTTGTTTCCCATCAAAGTGATGCATCATTATCAGTCAATCAAAGTGATACACATTATATATCGCACAATGACTCTGGGGAAGTTCAATATGTTAATATAGAAATTAAGTCCTCAAGAAGTGGCGTAGAACCGTTTACGATAAGGTTTAATGCTTTAGATTTTCGAGATTTACAAGATCGAGTAGCTAGACCGATTACAGTGTTACCAAATGTTAATTTTCACAAGACTTTAATAGATAGATTTATAGATACGTTTAAGGAAATAGTCCAAGAAAATCAACGATATGTTACTAATCAGGTAAATTTTAACAGTAAAATAAATATGCAATACATGGTGTAATATTCATGGGATTTGATGGCCCTATTTGTTATTAATATAGCTACAAAGTTTTGTTGAGTTTTTTGAGTAAGCTGGACAGTTTTATGAGCTTAGTAACATGATGCTTTTGTTTTTTATGCCATAGTTGAGGTGTAATGTTTTGTGTTTTGTTTTAATGATATCAGCTGATTTAAGAACATTCATGTAAAATCTGAACTAGTCATGACACGAAAAACAAAAGCATGATATTACTGAGCCGTCAACTAAACAACTTTTGCCATGTCTCTAGCACATGGTTTATTATACAGGTTGGGAAAGTCCCAAATAAAACCAACTGAGGCCAGTAACTACTTCCGTGAATTATCCCACAGATTTTCATTTTATGGTAAACGGTGTTTAGACTTATTGCCATCTAGCGAAAATTTATGTTGAAAAGTTCTCGTTTTTTTTACAGGCTTCCGAACCAGCATAGTAAACCGTGCTCTAGCACCAATAATGAGAAATGGAGGGTTCTCGTTTTTCGAGGGCCACTATGGGGTTCTCGTAAACGGTAAGAGCTACGACTTCGGTTAAATTAGGGCAACGTTGTATATTCAGATGCTTAATAATTCGATGCAAACAGAACTTATCTAGCTCTTTTAGTTTTTGAGATATAGGGAAAAAAGTAAAAAAGTGGATTTTTGTTTTTTGTCCGTAACTTTTTCATTTGATGTCGAATTTAATTTCTGTTAAAACTTTTTCATAACCACTTTTTGCAAGGAATCAAATTCCCCAATTATATTTTCCGTGCGACGTTTCGTTTTTTTAAAACCATCATCAGGTCAATTTTTTCTTATGGACGCTATATCTGATTTTAACGCCAATTTGTAGAGCATTTTATTCTGAATTCGACAATGTATAACACTTGGGACTGTTTTGAAACAATTGTTGTTAAAAATGGCAAAAACAAATATTTAATTTAAAACAAATCCTAATCGGCATGGTAAATAATTGTCTTTGACCCTTTTTCCTTGGAAGCACGTAAGCAAATCGCATGAAATTACTATTTAAGGGATTTAATTAATAGAATAGGTATTAATAAATATGTTAGGAATGCATCAACATTGTTCACTTATTAGCAAATATTTTTAGAATATTTTCTTTGGTTAAGTAATAAATTTCTCTAAAATGTGTGTTTAATCTTTATTTGGCATACAATTATTTGTAACAAAAAATAACGAGTAATGCCTTTTATCTGCGTTAATGACTTCTAATAAGCAAAAAGCGTAAACAGATTTCTGGACGTTTTTTGTAAACTATGAACATTTATATTATTTGATTACGAAAATTTTGTTACAAATAATTGTATGTCAAATAAGGGATTAAATACACATTTTAGAGAAATTTATTACTTAACCGAAGAAAATATTCTAAAAATATTTGCTAATAAGTGAACAATGATAATGCATCCTAACATATTTATTATTACCTATTTTTTTAATTAAATCCCGTTAATAGTAATTTCATGCGGTTTACTTATGTGCTTTCAAAAAAAAAGGGACAAAGACAATTATTTACCATGCCGATTAGGATTTGTTTTAAATTAAATATTTGCTTTTGCCATTTTTAACAATTGTTTCAAAAAAGTGCCAAGTGTTATACATTGTCGAATTCAGAATAAAATGCTCTACAAATTGACGTTAAAATCAGATATAGCGTCCATAAGAAAAAATTTACCTGATGATGGTTTAAAAAAAAACGAAACGTCGCACGGAAAATATAATTGAGGATTCTGATTCCTTGCAAAAAGGGGCCGCGAAAAAGTTTGAACAGAAATTAAATTCGACATCAAATGAAAAAGTTACGGGCAAAAAACAAAAATCCACTTTTTTACTTTTTTCCCTATATCTCAAAAACTAAAAGAGCTAGATAAGTTCTGTTTGCATTGAATTATTAAGCACCTGAATATACTTTGCCCTAATTTAAGCGAAGTCGTAACTCTTACCGTTTACGAGATCCCCATAGTGGCCCTCGAAAAACGAGAACCCTGTATAGCTCTGAAATCTTATGTAGATTGAGGCAATTTGTACCAATAAAAAATTATTTTGCAGGAATTGGAAAATTGCATTGGTTGTATGCAAACTCCAGCGAATGTAAAATTGCAAAAATTATGTACCAGCGGAGCGAATAGCGAACCGTGTGCTGCGTGTTATTGTAGGCCAATGTGGTGCGTCGACTGTATGGCACGATGGTTTGCATCACGACAAGAAACGGAACGTCCAGACACTTGGCTTTCTTCAAAATGTACCTGTCCGATGTGCAGAGCTCAGTTTTGTCTATTAGACATTTGTATGATAGATTCAGCTTGAGATTTATTTATTTAGCCTGTGTTTAAAAAAATCTGGAATTAGTCAGTGCACAAAAAGGTGATATTTTAAATAAATAGGGCTTTAATTAGTTGTAAAACAAAATAGGTCAGTATCAATATTTTGGGTTCTATCTTATCTAGCTTCCTAAGTTTGCTAGTTTTAAATAAGCTTTATTCGGAAAGGTTTATTGCAATTTATAAATGGTGTTATATCATTTTCTTATACATGGGTAAAAAAGCATTCATGTGCTTATTGCAGTGTGACAAGACTTTTTCAAATGTGCCTTCGTTTTTTGTAACTATTATATTGTTTTCAGTAAACCATTTTAAATTTGTTTCACAAACATAATTTGCAGCTGTTCTTTACAGCTTCCTTTGTATTGTTGTATGTTCTGGCTGTTCTATGCACATGGCTACTTGATATCAATTAAGATTTTTTGAATGTTGTAATTTTGTCTTTTTTAATTGCAAAATTGTATATAATTATGTACCAATACCTTTATTGCTAATACTTGCAATTTTCTAAAACATTTGAAACGGCACAGATATACACCCTCTCTTTCTAATTCGGCGATTGGACCATAGATAGCTAATATACAGGGTGTCCCAGTTATCGTGAACAGCATGGGGATCTCGTCAACGGTAAGAGATACAGAGATGGTTAAATGAGTCAAAATGATCTATGATTCAAGAACTATTCTATGAAAAAGAATATTTAAAAAGTGTAGTTTTTGTGCTATTCATAAAAACAAAAAAATTACGTTTTCGATTTTTGCTTATAACTTGCTTAATTGAAATCATGCTCAAAATATTTTTCAACATTATTAGGACACTTTTTTGAATAGATCTGAAATTTAATAATAAATTTTACGTATCTTCATTTGTTTTTGTTATTTTAACATCAACTTTCTTAAATTAAATACGGATTGTAGTTGGCTGTGACACCATTAAAAAGCGAATTTTTTCTTGTTTCATTGATGTATTGGTTAATAGGTTTATCTTTAAAAATTACTAAGTTATTATAATGGTATTGTACTATTTATTAAATTTAATCAAAGTGCCCATTGAAAAACTAAACAAAACATGTCATAAATAAACTAACTGTACTTAATTAAACACAAAAAACTTAAATAATTTAATTTTTTTTTACATTTCATATTAATTTGTGATTTTTCAGTTACTATTACTATTAAATCTAAATTATATCGTGTTCAAAGTGTAGCGCACTCTCCATTGGCAATACAAATTCGAGATCTGCGTTTTGTATATAAATTTTTTTCCCAAGCATATTACTTTTTGTTTGATGAAATGTTCTTAAAACAGCCAATCTAAAATAGACAGTTGAATACAATTGATAAATTAAATTAGCTGTTTTTAAGTATAGTTCATCAAATAAAAAGAAATATGCTTAGGAAAACATTATTGTCTGCAAAACGTAGATCTCAAATTTGTATTGCCTGATGGAGAGAGGGCTACACTTTGAACGCATGATATAATTTAGATTTAATAGTAATGGTAAGTGAAAAATCATAAACTATTATGAAATGTAAAAAAATCTTAACGTATTTAAGTTTTTTTTGTGTTTAATTAAGTACAGCTAGTTTATTTAAGTAATGTTTTGTTTTGTTTTTCAATGGCCACTTTGATTAAATTTAATAAATACAATATTATAGTAATAACTTACTTATTTTTTAAAATAAACCTATCAACCTATACATTAATGAAACGAGAAAAAAAATCTCTTTTTAAAACGAGATCCCCATGTTGTTCACGATAACTGGGACATTGGATTGGACAATGTGAAAAGTGTGTGTCATCAGTGGCGTAGCGAGGGTAAACGGCGCCCAGGGCATATTATTTTTTTGCGCCCCCCCTCGGTTGTATTTTTATTGTAGTTTGTTAGTTTCAAGGAAAATAATGTATTATTTATTCAAATACACTGTAATGAAAATGAGAAAAAATTTTAAAAATATATTGGCATTTTAGTTTTCTGGCTTTAAATAAGTGAAATAAATGCAAAAATATTTTGTCTTCCCGGCGCCCCCCAACACAGGCGCCCGGGGCATCGATACCCCCTTGCCTCCCCATCGCTAAGCCACTGTGTCATGGTCATATCATTCTTGACAGTTTAAAAATAAGACATTTGACGTTCATGATCTACGACTTGTAAATACTAACATAAATATGTAAAATTTTATTCAAAGGTTTGTCGTGATTCTCCTCGGATTGTTAAACATTAATGTCTGCAAGCGCAATTTGCAAAAATTTAGTTAGTTACATTTTGAAAAACGTTTTCTAGTTTTATTTGATTTTCTATGATTGCTGCCAACTGTCTAAGTACACCTTAGAAAGAGAGAAATAAATTTTCATATCACTCCAACGGCTTCATTTACCACTCCTTGTGTAGATAGGGAATGTGCAATATAGGTATTTATACATAAATATGCAAAATTGCTGATTAAAGGCAGTTGTCTAAGTTTATTATCAAAAGTATGGTCACTCTTATTGATCAAGAAAATTGAATGAAGGAATTAGTTACCAAGAATGCTATTGCCATTACGTTTAACATATGCCTTGTATATTGATGTTGTATGATTGTTATAATGCACAATCAAAATATAGCACAATATTTTTGCCTGTTATCACTGCTTCCCTAATTATTTTACAACAATGTAATGCATAATCAAAAACTACAAAAGATTTACAAAAAAAGAAGTGTATTATAGATGTGAAGTGGCTTTCAGTTTTGAAAAACTTGTCATTTGTTGTAAAATAATTGGACATATTATAATGTACAAATACAGTTATGAGTATGACATCTTTGTCCTTTTAAATATGTAAATTGACAAATTAATTATTTTAAAGTTATAAGATCATACATTTTTTAAGCGAAATATTTTTACAAAATTCTTTTTCGAAAATCCTGTTTTCTGCACCAATACTTGTAAACATTTTTATTTTACAATTGGTTTGTGCAGGGCCGAATTAAAAGTCTATATGTCAGTACCCTCTACCCTACTACATCTAAGGAAATTTTTAAACAATTAAAATAATAGGAGTACTTTTTTACCTGGGTATGTTCTGCGTGTTTTTTGGTCCAACTTTTGTAGTTATTGAAATGGTAAGGAGATTTAGAGGTCGTTAGTGAGCTGCATTTTACTCAACTTTTGTTTAATTCCGACCATGTGTGTATGTTAAACCTAATAAATCTCCATAACTATGACAAATATGTGTATGTATACTTTAACGTTTTGTGATTTTTAAATATTTATGTAGGTATAAATAAAAATAACATATTTATATATTTTACGATGTTTTTAATAAAAGTGAATGCTTTTATCTCGCCTCTTGGGATGTTATCACTTGATCTATTAATTTAATGTTAAATATCAAAGTACTATCAGAGTTAATCTAATTATTTAATTAATTTTGCGGCCTCTTATTACTTTTGTTATCATTTGCTTTGTTAATAAAGATAATTGCTTATTTTTGCTTCTTTCATGTTTTATTTTATTAGAGTTACAGACAATACTGGGTTACAAAAAAAATATATCAAATTAACAATCACAGATGATAAATTAATTACAAAATGCATTTTATTTATGTCTAGTCATTATGTAATTACATAATAGCTTAGTCTTTTTTGCAAATTTATTTAAACTAAAATTAGTAATTATAATTAAGATATAGTCAATTATTATGCTTCATAGCTGAGTCTTGAAAACTTCTTTAGCTGTGTTGGCCGGTTCATCATTTTCTTCAATATTTACACATTTGTCTTTATCATGATTTGGCTTTTCGCTAACACTGTCCGATCTGTTTGTTAATTCCTTTTTTACTGAAATTGCCTTTTCTTCTTTAGGATCGATGTAAAAACCGTCAGTTATGGGAGCTCGTTTGCTTTTTTCTTTCATTTTACCACTTTTATAAATAGAAAGTCTTCGATTACCAATTGCACTCTCTGCACTTTCTTCAGTTTCATGTTTCTTGTTTGAACCAAAAAGGTTGTTAAAAAATTTGCGAGGCATGTTACAAGAAAATCGCGTTTTATTAATATAAGCTCACCATTGATTTACATCATTTATCACTGATTATTTTGTTTTTGATTCGATGTTTATTAAAAATTTTAAGCACAGGCACTTTTCGAACGAATTAAATTTTATTTAACAAACGTAAGTAATCTACTGTTAACTGAAAAGATACATTTGATTTTCCTGTAGTATATTTATTTAGATAAGAAATGTTGTGTGATAATGTAGTGATAAGATCTGCATATAAACTTGAATTGTTTATTTCGTTGCCAAATGCATTTTGCACAGTTGTTAAGAGATAACGTTTATTATTTTATGGTTTTATTGTTCAAATTCGTTTTAATTTCGATTTTCAATGTTCTTGATATCTAAGATACGTTTTACTGCTTATTTAGGGTTTATGATGCGAAATATAGATAAATATTGATTTATTTTTGTATTAGTCATACAAGCACTCCTTTTTTAAATTTGGCGCTGGTAAAGTTCACCGACTTGTTTCGTAAGTAGCGGTGACTTCACATGCACACAATGATGCGCCCTCAAATATTAACGCGGAGTAAGGCGTTTTAAAATGTATGCTTTGTAAATGAATTACGAATAAAAGTAAACTTTGGATTTTTTGATTTATCAGAAAAACGTAGTTATAAACAGTGTATGGTGTAAAAAAATTCTCTTGAAAATGGATTAATTCATTGCACATTTTTTTCCTTGTAGTGCGTTGCTTTGTTGTTATGTAAACTTAACATAAACATGTCAACTGTCAACCTCTAAACAAAGCTGGAAATCGCTACTGTAAAAGTTGTTAGAAAACGTTTAACTAGTTTGATTTTATTAGTAACGAAGTGGTTTGAAGTAGTTTAAAAATGTGCAATTAACCATAGTTGGATTGCAAGCGTTTTCGCAATTAAAAGTACGTCACTGCCAATTGATAGCAATCCGTCTGTCTAACAATGCATCGTCGAAGACCACACCACAGTAATTTCACATATGTTAGCTCCTGTGTAAAGTATTTAATTTTTGTATTAAATTTCATATTTTGGGTAAGTTTTACGAGAAAATTGATATAGTTTAAGTTAAGGTTATGTTGATATTTTTAGCTGTTCGGAGGATTATTAATCGGCATCGGATTATATGCTTTCGTAGACAAATGGCAGTTAACAGGATGGGTGAAACTAGAAACCGTGTACGATGTTATATTAAACATCTCTCTTGTTATGGTTATTATGGGTGGTGTAGTTTTTATAGTTAGTTTCGCCGGTTGTGTAGGAGCGTTACGAGAAAATACCTGTTTATTGAAATTTGTAAGTAGAGACCAATTTACGTGTCGATATTCATCTACACATACTTTTTATTTCAGTATTCGCTGTGTCTTTTAATATTCTTTTTACTGGAAATGGCAGTTGCCATCGTAGGATTCGTCTTCCCTCATGCAATGCAGTCGATGTTAGAAGAAAATTTCACCGATAAAATCATTCACACATATCGTGATGATCCTGATTTACAAAATTTCATTGACTTTGCCCAGCAGGAGGTAACAAAGAAGCCGTCAGATTTTGTATTCATTTTAATGAATTCATTTTGTTTACAGTTCAGATGTTGTGGTTTAAGCTCGGAAGGTTATATGGATTGGTCCAAAAATGAATATTTTAATTGCACATCGCCCAGTGTTGAGCGATGTGGCGTTCCATACTCATGTTGCATTAACGCCACTGATATTAGTTCGGGTTTAGTGAATATTATGTGTGGTTATGGAGTCCAGATATTATCAGTAAGTTTTTATATTTTAATTCATTAGTAGTAGTCTAGTTTGGTTGTGTAAAGAAGTACTTAAAAATTGATAAAAACGGACATTCACACCCCGGCAAGAAAAGTAACACAACTCAAAAAACTAACCTGTATCTATCTCCAAGTTTACTACAGTGGTGAGTAGTGACTGAGGCATTTACAGTATTTTTTTGTTGAGTTGTAAAAAATGTTTTTAGCAATTTTTTAACGATTTGGTAGATATGTATTTCTTAGACTATGTTCATCAGAATTAGAAACTGGAGTTCTTTGCAGAACTTTTTTACCACAAAAATTTACAAGCCCTTAACATAAATAAATTTCAAATACTTTGAACAGCTCTATAGAATGTTTAAGCAGTCGATATTTTCAACTAATTAAGTGTATTGCTTGTGTTTTTATATTAGGTACTAACTATGTCTAATCATAAATAGGCAAAGCTTTGAAATAATTTAAAACACTGATGGTTTAAATTCATGGTATCAGATCAGATGTACTAACGTCACAAAAACTCATTTTATGACCAGTTACCTGTCAATTTTAGTCAACAGTCGTGTAGGTGAATCTCTGTTGCATATTTCCCTACAGTAATAACTATGTTTATCGTTTTTTGTTGAAGTTGTAAAATATTTAAAGACGGATGTTTTAAAATTCAAATGTATCACATGTACTAACCTCACAAGTAGGGTTGCCAGAATATCTCTTTTAAAGAGAACATGTCCTCTTTTTTGTCCCGATATTTTTGTTCACTCTCTTTTTTTATTCAGATCATTTTTGTCCTCTTTTTTCCTTAGTTACTTTTGGTCAGATTTTTAAAAAAATTATAGAACTGAGTCGTTTATAGGCTAAAGCAATAAACTCCACTTTATGATTTTTTAAAAATTTTAGTGTCAAAGCACTTCATTGATGTTTAACTTTTTATGTTGAAAACCAATTTCTTTAATAATTAGGTTTAACAACATTAAACGTCAAAAAAATTGACCCTTGAATAATAAATTATTTCTTTCAGAAAAAACAATTATTCCAGGGATATGCTAGTTAATATATTTTTTACTTATAAATGTTCTGCTTTGTTGGATAAAGTAAAATATGTTTACATGAAAACTTTATTTTTATGCAAATTTTATTATTTACTATGTAGCAAAAGTAAATTATTTGTGTGGAATCCGCTTGAAAAAGCCTGTACATACTTACTTTATTTATTGATAACAGGCGCCTACTCAAATACAAAACGCAACCCACTTAACCCGCTTGCGCCTAAATAGGTATGCAATGTGCTTAACAAAGCGCCTACTTTCGGCATTTTTAGGCAACCTGCGTAGACACAACGTTTAATTAATTGCATACCATGTAGGCGTAATGTACAGTATGCAACCCACTAAACGTTGCGCCTATTGATAGGCAACCACGACACAAAACGCCTACATAGACATGCAACTGATTTGACAACAGTTACGCAGGCTGTCTAAAAATGACGAAAGTAGGCGTTTTGTTCAGCACACTGCATAACTACGTAGGCGCAACGTGTTAAGTGGGTTGCGTTCTGTAATTATGAATTACAATAAAAACTGAACAATATTGTTCTAATGACGAACAAAATTAATTTCTGCAGTATACAGTACCAAGGTAATCGTAAACTTCAATAAGAATTAAAATAGATTGCTTTAAGATTAAGTTATTAAAGATTTGGTTTTGGACCAGAACTGTCAAAACACATTTGTTAGTAAAAATCCAATAAAAATTAAACAATGCAATATTTATGTCTCAAATATGGATTTACAAAGTATACTGCACTAACTCAATCGTAAAAGGAAATAAAAATTAAAATATATCTAGTTACGATTAAGTTATTAAAAAATTTGTTTTGAATCAGAGCTGTCGAAAAACATGTATCAGTAAAAATCCAATAACAATTAAATGATACAGTGTTTATGTGTCTAATATGAATTCATGAAGTATATTGTATCAAGTTAATCTGCAACTTGTCTAAAATTTAAAATATTTATGGTTACGAATAAGTTGTTAAGAAATATGAATTTCTGAAGTATACTGTACTAGGTCAATCGAGAACTTGAACAAAATTAAAAATATTTAAGGTAAAGAATAAGTTATTAAGAAATTTGTTTTAGACCATTAAATATTTCAGTAGAGAGAATTGTCGACGAAAAATAAGTTTTTTTTTACACTTTTAACTTCTGGCAACCCTACTCACAAGCTGTCATTTTTTTTAACTAATTACACTAATTTACGGTCAATTTCTGCCTAAAGTCATGTATGTGTATATCCGCTGCATACCTCAATTTATTATTTTTATATCTCAAGCTTATTGAATGTTATTTCATTAAAAAAATCCACAAAAAACTGCAGTGTATGTGATATTTGAGGGCGAGGCCATATTTGTTATGTTTTTGGTTTCATTTGATTTATCGCCAATGGTCCAGCATAGTTGGATGCCCACCTGTCAACGAAAATTAACATGGGCGGTTACATTGCGCATATGGGACTTTATCCAAAAACCTCAAACTTTTTTTGTTGAAAACTAAGCTGGTCGGTTGTGCGAAAAAGTGTTAGTTTGATATTTATAAAACAGAGGTCACGAAGTATACGATTTTTGAAAATTAATGGAACGTTTAGGAGGGATTTGTTGATGTTTACAAGTTTGATTTTATAAAAAGAGGTCGCTACTTAAACAATTTTTGGAAATTTATAAAGCAATTAGGGATTTGTTGTTGTTTACAGATCGTTTTTGTTATTTAAATGAGTTAAGAGCTAAGTATTGTTATTTAAGCCATAAATTAGAAGTTTTAAAAATTCATTAAGGCATTTAAGATAAACAAATTTTTGATTGTTATTGCTTTTTATACATTTAATCAAAACCTATGTTAATAAGGTGTAGGAATTTAAAATATATGTGATTTGATAAAACTCGTTATTGATGCATCGGTAATTGACATAGTATAGCATTGCATTATCTACCGGAAACTGACAAACAATAATTTGTTTATCAAACAGGAAGACATAATGAATGTGTTTATAAACAACCTTCAGATTAGTGATTGCAATACCGGACCAAAATTACGATACCGGTATTCGGTATTTATTCGCAAGTAATACCGGTATACCGGTATAATACCGGTATTGCCGTTTAAAAAAAGTATTGATTTTGAAAACACAAATATTTTACACATACATATGTATAATGTAAAAACACAAATTTACACAAAATAAAGAAACTTAAAATAATACATAGGTATGTAAAAAATATAGACCCACAAAATAAACAAACCTACATATGAATTTAAATATATATATTGCCATTTAAACTATTTTTAAAGTGAGACTTTAAAAAGCATAAGGTATCATTTGTTTCATAGCTAAGCCATGAGCGAACTTTGGTACAAATTTTTCCTGCCCCAGAAAACGATCGCTCAAATTTAACACTTGATGGAATTGTTAGGAGATAGGCATATACTATTTCTAGGTATTTCCCTTTAACTCCTTCGTCTTCTAATAATCTCACATCTCTTTTAATTAA
This sequence comes from Elmis aenea, assembly GCA_947652605.1. NCBI lineage: Eukaryota > Metazoa > Arthropoda > Insecta > Coleoptera > Elmidae > Elmis > Elmis aenea. The sequence continues at coordinate 48,297,715 of OX393579.1, forward strand.
CTTAAAAACATCATTTTGTGTCACGATTTTGTGTTTTGCATTTACCTTTGCTATTTTTTTATTTATGGCAGACTGCAATTTTTGCTCCATCGTTAGTGTTATTTGTTTATGTTCTTTAGTTAAAGTTGTACAATTAACGTCCTTTCATGTTATTACAACTGTGAATTGTAAAAGAGACTATTAAAGAATAAAAATTAAATTTAAAAAAAACAAAATTAATACCGAATACCGGTATTAGACCATCAAATGAGACGGTATTTCGGTATTGTAAAATGGCACGGTATACCGGTATTCGGTATACCGGTATACCGGTATTGCAATCACTACTTCAGATATTAATGTTATATGAAACAGTTTATTACGGACAATTTTTGAAATTTTGGTGTAGAGTTAGGCAATAAGTTTTACTGTACCACTAATTGAGCATTTTATTTTGAAAGTGGCATACGTCACTTTTATGTTATTTTGTTATAATAAATTTTTTGCATTTTAATGTGCATAAAAATAATTGGTAGTTGTGTGTTACACGGACCCCCTCTGTTACTCAACAAATACTGGTTTTTCTTAAAAAAAAAAAGCTTTAACTAACCTTTAACTTGACCCTTGTTCATTTGGTCAGTAATAGAAGGTCAGGTTAAAGGCTGGTTGAAGCGTTTTTTTAAATAACTAATGAAAATAAAGGTTATGTCGTATTGGGTAAAAAAGAGGGGGTCCGTACAACACACAAGTACCAAATATTTATGCTAACTATAGAGAAATTTCACGTATATTTGTTATCTCGGTTACTTATATTTTTTTCAGTTTACATAATTTCGAACAGGCGTTAGCGAATCGCCATTTTTCATTAGTGTAAAGTGACTTAAGGCACTTTCAAAATTAATAGTTTATAAAAACCACGAACTTATGTATTAATTAATCAGTTGTTTGAAAAGTGTTTTGTTTTTAATTAGGTTGCTGAAGCAGGGAAGAAAGTATGGACTTCGGGTTGCATAGAAATAGTGCGATCATGGGCCGAACGGAATCTCTACTTCATAGCAGGCGTAGCTCTGGGTGTAGCACTCTCTCAACTTTTTGTGATTTACCTAGCCAAAACTTTAGAAGGGCAAATAGATTTGCAAAAGTCAAGGTGGGCCAGTTGAAATATTGCCTATAGGGCCCACGGGCCTGGGGTGTATTTGTAAATGTGCTGGTTTGCCCAATTGTGTATATCTGCATTTTAAAAATGTCTGTTTTGTGTTAATGTTGGATATATTTGTTACTCGTCTGTGTTTACATGCTTTTAAAAATGCCCTCGTTCCGTATGTTTTAACACAGTTGGAAATATTTGTGTGTGACGAACTAATTTCTTAATTGGTATTTTTAATAGTATTATTTTAAAATTCCTTAATGTCCTCTCGAATAAGGTAAATTTTTAATGCTCACTATTTAGTGATTGTTTTAAGTAAGAGGAAATTTACTCTTAAGACTTGTAGATCTTGTCAAAATTGTAGATATAGGCTTAGATTCTCTTTTATATGTGCTGACTTTTCTATATTGGAAGTTGTATTTGTATATTTTTTAAATGGATGTGTTTGAAAGAACAAAGTGATGGCTTATGTTTTTTTCCCTTGTGTTAATGATTTGGTGCAGTGTTTATCAAAATTTTTACCCTTTATCAAAGTTAAAAGTTTGCTAAGGACCCCAATGAATTGTTCTATAGATAACATTTTAGTCTGGCAAATACGTTTGGATGATTTTCGAACATCATGAAGAGGCTTGGAAGACCCCATCAGAATGATTCAGGGGTCTGCAGACCACACTTTGAGAAACACTGGTTTGGTGATTGATTTTGCAGTAAATTTTTGCTTTGCAGTACAGGGTGGTCCAAATTCGATGATTACATGGGTATTTCGGTCAATATTTAAGATAAAGAAACGGTTAAACTATCAAAAATGTGCAGTTTTTTGAGACAAACTCAGAACCGTTTTCAAAAATATTCCATCATTCTTGGTTTTTGAGTTATTAGCAAAAAAGTGTTTTTTTGGTCATATTTATAATGTGTCGTATCTCCGTTATTGAGGTTGATATCAAAAAAAAATATTTTTAGATTTTTTTGTTAAATTCGATACCTAATATGTACTTAAAAAAAATGTTTACGCTTTATTTAAACAACAAATTAAAAAACCTTGGTAACTTAAACCACATGAGTTTTATAAGGTTTAACACCTTGTTTTTTTTTTGTTTTCACAGCCTACTGTTTTTCTTTAAAAAAATAACTTAAAATCCTTGGTAACGTGCGTATTAATGAAAATAACTACATCAACCCCTATATATTTGGAACGAGAAAAGAATAAGGCATTTAAATAGGTCATAGCCAACCATTTAAAAAAAGGTAAGTGTCAACTCTTTAACGGCGAGAGTAAAAAATATCTAAAAATTATCTTCCAAATTTTTTTCGATATTAACAACAATAACGGAGATATGACACATTATAAATATGACAAAAAAACAGTTTTTCGCTAATAACTCAAAAACCAGAAATGATGCAATATTTTTGAAAACGGTTCTGAGTTTGTCTCAAAAAACTGCACATTTTTGGTTTTTTGACCGTTTCACTATCTTAAATATTAACCGAGATACCCATGCAATCCCATCGAATTTGGACCACCCTGTACATATTAATATTTTGTAATTTTTCGACACCGAAATGTACAAGAGAAACCGATTAAGAAGTAATTTTTTTGTTTTTTTCTTGTCATAATACGCTTTGTGTGCAATTGTATATCTTGCTTATTACAAAACTTAACATTTTTTTAAAACCATGTTGTTCAAAACGATATTAATTTAGTGTGATTATTAATTTTTTAAAGTGCAGGAAATCTGCGTTTTAAATATCTCAATGCCGTCATCTAGAACAAATTTTTGTGTTACGTTAATGATCTTTAAAAAATGTCTTAACTTCGTTTTAATTAGGTAAATTGGATTCTCAAATTTCTGTTGTGATTTGTTTAAAAAAAAAGAAGTGGGTTGTACGGGATAAATAACAAATGTTCTTTCAAGTATGCTTTTATGGCTTTATTATAACAAATTAGTTAAGTAATATTTTCATATTTGGTGCTATCAATTCACCGTTATTAGCCACTATCTTTAAACGCACTGTAGGAGTTTTATTCAAGTCTTAGCAACTTCTGCATCCTGATTAGTACTGTGGTAAGTTTTTTACTCTTGTAGTGTAACAATGTACGTCTCATTTAATGTATTAATAGCTCGATAGACTTACACAAGGTATCATAACGTCCAATAATACATTGTAGTGCCAAATCTTTCCTTTCAAAAGTGTAACGAGAAATTATTTATACTTGCTTCTGTTTCTGCTTATTGGTTTAAACTTCACTGTTTACGGTAATATTCAAAATGATTTTGTTTTCAGGTATCTTTGGGCTAGATATATTTACGATTCTGTACGTAGATGATTTAATCTTCTTGTGTATGCCGAGATTTTGTAAATATGTTTGTACAAGATTATTAAATTCTTCGCCGATGCTTGAACTTTCTATTTTTGTATTGCCAGTGCAATTGTGCTTGACTCTTGGACCGAGTTGCAAAGACATCTTGGGCTTATATAGGCTGAATGTTTCAAAGTGAATAACATAGGGATCTAGTAAATCTTTAAAGAGAGAAGGATGATTGAGTTAACAAAGAAGTGTGTTTTTACTTGCATGGAAAGAATCTGTACTGAAAATGTTTATATTTTGTGTCTAATTCCTGAAACATACTGAAAAATTTTCATTTAAGTTTGTAATATTTGTTGCTTAGACAAAGCCCTTTATTGCATGGCATTCTTAAAATTGACCCAGTTTGCTTAGCTTTTGAGATAGTCAATTGTTTTATTTCTTATGGCCAGGGCCGGATTTAGACTTGATAAGGCCCTAAGCTATTTGAGATTATAAGTCCAGATATTATATGTCAGTGCCAAATATGATTTTCGGATACCTAGAGGGTTAAACAATTTTTTTTGGGTCCCCAAGAAAGCTTATACGTAAATCCTGCACTGCTTATGGCCGCCATATTAAATTTTTATGCCACCAATTGAAGTACCTTATAATTAATACAATGAAATTTAAGAAAAACGTACAAATATACAGGATGTTCTGATTTTTTTAAAATTTTAATTGAGTGTTTAAGGACGCTTCGACATCTATGGTCACTAGCGTCCGGGAGGAGGGGGCGGGGAACAAGGAAAGGGTGGGTAAGGTAAGGGTAGGTGGAAGTATTGTCACAGCATTTGCCTATAGTAGGTAGAGGGAACAACCTGAAACCTCTACGATGACAGACGGCCGTGGGATTCGAACCCAATGTTCTGATTTGGATCCCGTTAGATATTTTAATTTTGGATCCTTTCTTAAGATGTTTTTACAAATTTGAGTTGATTAAACCCAATATTTTTTTTTTTATAAGCGAAATATTCTCCTCAATTCCATCAAATCAGATAACCCTGATTGTTTCTGCCCTTTTATAAAACCTTATAACAATTTGTATTAATTTTGAAAGTCATCAAGTGGTAGCAAAACATTTAATATGGTCTGCATGTTTTTAAAAAAAAATTGACTATCACATCTCAAGAATTAAGCAGGCTGAGTCAATTTTAACAACTTATGCGATTAAGGGCTGTGCCTAACCCAGTGTTTTTCAACTTTTTCAATTTCGCGGCATACATTTACTAACGCTAAAATTTCGTAACACCCTGTATATATACAGGATGGTAAAATTCAAGTTTAAACATCGGGATTTCGCTTATTTTAATAGCTATAGTATAGGTTTAAACTTGGCACAGTTGCTAAATTCGGTGCTTATTAATAATCTGTAGAGAAATGAAAAAAAATATCTCAAGCATCCAAAAAAATTGGGAAAAACCTGGAAATACGATGTTTGAAAATCGTCTATAACTTCTTTGGAGTATAAAATATTTTCAATGTGTCAAAACATTGCCTAAGAAACTTTTTAAGTCGAATCAAATGGTCATCACTAATTTTTTTTTGTAAGTCGATTCGTTTTTGTTTCATGACAACCAACTTTATTTTTTCTTAAGTGGGCAATTTTTTTGTATTTACATAATCAAGTAGAATTTTATTTTCTAAATTAATTGATGCATCACTTATAGTATTTTATTTTCACATTAATAAATATCAAAAATTGCACTAAAAAGAAGAAGAAAAAAGTTGGTTGTCATAAAACAAAAAAGAATCGACCTAGAAAAAAATTGTGATTAAAATATTGCTTAGGCAATGTTTTACACATTTAAAATATTATTTCGTACTGCAAAGGTGCTGTAGACGATTTTCAAGATTCCTTTTTAGATTATTAATAAGCACCGACTTTAGCAACTTACCCAAATTTAAACCAATAATCTAGCGATTATAATAACCGAGACCCCCATGTTCAAACTCGAATCTCATACATAGCGTTCTTGCAAAAACTGTTTATTTTCCACTACACACCTGGAGGATGCTCAGTGTGCCAAGGCACACAGGTGGAAAAACACTGGCGTATCCTGTCGAGACCCAATTTCATACTTCTAATGTTGATGATAGAAATTTACAATTGAAAGTTTTGTGATTTTTTAAAAGATATTTCAGAAACTGGGTACAGTTTGCATGTTTTATAATTTTACTAAACACATATAATTTAACCATTCTTTTATCTTTAACAGTTTGTAAAATATCCATGTTCTTCATATTGAAACAGGAAGAAAGAAATGAAAAGTATAAGAAGCGAAGAGTTTATGCAATAAGTATCATTACAAGCCATTTTTATAACAATTTATTCTATATTTGAATGGTATTTATTTAGCAGAAATGAATCTTAATTTTTTTTTTCTATTACAATTTTTTTTTTTAATCTGTAAAGGTTGAAAATTTTACTTAGTTTTATGTAATACAGTCAAATTTTAGAAGTAACTTATCTGAAGGAGGTATACTTTTGTGAGAAGTCATAATGACACTATTTAGAAAAAAAAAAACATTTGAAATATTATTTGGTTGTTCTTTTGTTTTGTGGATTTTAACTCTCATGTAGTTGCAATGGCAAACTGACATAGAAAATTGAGTGTTCGTTGTGATGTTTATGTATTGACTATTGTCTTTTTATAAGTATTGTATTACTAATAATAAAAATGTGATCAAAATGTAGTAACATGTGTAGTATCGTTAATATTGTAATTTATATATTGCATTGGATTTATATATTTTGTAACTTTTATAGCTTTGATATTATTTAAGTCATTTATATTTCTACATTATTAAAAATATTGATGTTCAAGCCTATTGTCTAAATTTATATTTCTGGATATTTATAGAGTATGCGCTGTTTAATAATGCCCCACAAATTAGGGCAACACGCCGTCATAAAGTTATGGAATAAATTGGCACAAAAAGGTGGGTATCTGTATCAAAAGTTTTTAATCTGCCAATCAGTTGGTAACTAAATATTTTATGTTCCCAGAAAATAGCTTTTTAGCATGGGTAATGTTTACATATTATTTTAATATTATCAAAAATATGTGCATTGATAAGCACATCTTAAATATTATTGTAAATAAAAATTGGCAAAATCTGACTAAGTAAGTCATTAACTGAAAAATGTTTTTGGTTTTAATGTGATTTATATTGTATGTTCTTTATTGTAATGTCATGTATTTAAAACAAAACAATAAAGTAGTTATAAAATATTAAGTTTTTTATTATAGCGAAACAAATTTGGATTTATTAATGTACAGGGTGGGCAAATTTCGATGTTTTTATAGGGAATCTCGGTAACTATAATAGTAGTGGAAAAACAGACATCCGTTCCTCGATCTCTTTTTCGAGAAAAAGATTATAGTGAAAACTAAAATTGGTTATCGTCTTTTGTTTTTGAGTTATCACCGATAACTCGATTTTTCGGCTTTTCGTTTTTTGACTATATCTCACTTGTTTATGAAAATAAAGAAAAATAATTTAGACGTTCTACAGGCACCTTTTTGATAAGATGCAGTGGCATAGACAATTTTTCAAAAACGTTTTCGAATATCGAGTTGTGACATAAAGTTGTATTTTTTTAAACGAAACTCATAGTTGGCCGTGGCATTACGAGAAAGAGGATTTTTTCCTCATTCAAATAATATATAGGGTGTCCCAAATTCGAGTAAATGCATGGGGATCTTGCTTATCTTAAGAGCTACGAGGTCGGTTAAATTAGAGCAAAGTTGCAAAATTAGATGCTCAACAAATATCTGCAAAAAAAATTTTCATAGCTGTCTGTCTTAGTTCAAAAGTTATTCAAGAAAAACTAAAAAAATTTATTTTAGTTTTTTGCCCTATATCCTACATTTTTTAAGATATCGACAATCTGGAAGCACTTCTCCATGGCAACTTCTTACGCTTTATATTTTGAGATAACATAGAATTTCCAACAACGTTTCGTCTCTTCAGAACCATCATCAACTTAATTTTTTTAAATACGCCGAAAAAATTTTCATCTTATAGTCGGATAGCATTTTGTCTTCTGATTTCAATGATATAAGATACTTTATTCTTTATATCTAAAATCATATTTTACCATAAAAATTTGAGAAAAACTCATTTTGTCCAACTTTTACCAGGTATATTCTTAATGACATAAGCCTACTGCTAGAAAAAAATGAAACGTGAAGTCGAAAAATCGAGTTATTGGTGATAACTCGAAAACAAAAGACGACAACCAATTTTAGTTTTTACCATTAACTTTTTCTCGAAAAAAGATATCGAGAAAGGGAGGTCCGTTTTTCCATAAATCTTATAGTTACCAAGATTCCCTATAAAAACATCGAAATTTGCCCACCCTGTCTCAGACCACATTTTCATACGATTTTCTGAGTTACTTATGAAAATAGATATGGCAAGCGATATCTTATTATAAAGAGGAAAAAAAGGCACATTTAACTATTTTAAAGCCAACTTGACGGCCCATAAGACAACATAAAAATTAGGGGTAATATCTCAAAAATGGAAATTAAAAACTAATGTCAAAAAAACTTCAACATTTTGTATTTTTAAAAATAACATGTAGCTCCTCTCATACTTAAGAATAATTCATCTAATTTAAGCAAACCTGTATCTCTTATATTAAGCGAAATTCTTATGCTGGAAATGTAATCTGGGACACCCTGTATAATAAAATAGTACTCCTAATAATTGTTATAAACGAGGAATTTGTAAAATAACTTATTGGCTCAAATCAAGATCGAGTATTGCTAAGGCGTTGTTAAGTAATAACAAATAGTAATTCAGTGTTTTCTAATGATTAGTGTTAAAAAAATTCTAATTAAAATAGGAATGCTCATATTTTTAAAATTTAGATTAAAAATTTTCAAGCGATTTTGGTTGTAAACATCAATATTTTTGAAGTATTAAACGCCAATATTTTTGATTTGCAATGTGATTGAAACGTTTTTTATCATCAGATATAAAAAAAAGTAATGGAGCACAGATGTGCAACCTGACAGGACCGGATTCGGCGCGGAAGACGTCAGACTGCGCCAGACCACCACAAAATTAAATTAAAATCTGTTTGTTTTAATCCCCTCCTGTGTTTCGGCTAGAAATTTGTAACACGTGTGATTTCCTATAACTTTTTCTGCAATTTTTATCGCATTTGTGTAGTACAACGTGTTAAAAGGCCTTTTTATTCTGCTATACTAAAGACGTTTTCATTTTGAGATAATCAGTACAACGGTGCTGTTAAAAATTCGAACTTTGCAGTGTGCTTTGAACGCAAAACGTCAGTGTAGTGATGTACTGAACGAAGTGGTGATAGAAACGTGTTGTTCGTGCATAATTGTGCTTTTTGATTGAAAATTAAGTGGAAAATTGTTCAGTGTGTTCAAAAACATGTTAAATAAAGTCAAAAATGAAGATACTGCGGCAGAATGAGTATCAAGGTTAGTTAAAATTTTGATTTTCTTAGCTATTAATGGCCTCTGCCAGCGGCATCCAAACCTTTTTAGTCGCGACCCTTCGCAGGATTAGCGCGCACTTCAAAATTTAAAAAATCAGATACGTTTTTTAAATATGAAGTATATTTTTAAATAATCGCAGATAGTATATAACTTAAAAATATTATAAAAAAATAGATTAAAAAACAAAAAAAAATTAAATAAACGAATAATTTATATTCTTTAAATTATGCCTCTGTAATAAACATTACTAATTTATTACGAATTATGTCGCGCACCCCAAAATATATACAGGTTGGAGAATGGAGACTACTGATCTGATATCTTACCCCTTTTTTTAGGATAATTACAAATGTATGTAAAGTTTTGTGTTAGTCGATGTAATTTTCGTTTTTGCTTGAAATTTAGACGTTGAAATTTTCCATGGAAAGCCTGTAGAACTTTGCACACGTGTATTTAGCCAAATTAAATTCTGATACGAATATTATAATTATAATGGAGTTATTATTTCTTTTGAGTTAAATTTATGCTGAATCTTTTTTTTTTCAAAGTTTTCTTGATTCACAAGTTATTGAAAAATCACTAAAAGTTCGCATTTCCATATTAAAGGGTTCATATTATCCCCTCCATGATGAAATCATCAAACATCCTGCTGCTAAAAAAACGTATGAAGAGAGTGGTTACATAAAAAAAAGGTCCTCTGCTCTTTTTGCGTTTACTAACCGCTCCCCATGGAAGCATCCTGCATACACCATTGAACACAGAAGTTGCTTGTTTTTTAAGATGCTATGGACAAAGTCCGCCACGCGCACGGTCTTGTAACAAAATAAGGGGCGCGCCCGCTCGAGGGTTAAAAATACCTTTGCTTGATTGTAGGTCATTATTGTCAAAGGTGATAAAGAAATAAGGAAGAAATGTACGTTTATTAACTTTATTTCTATAAAATTAAGTACAAAATTCTGTAAAAGTAATGGTAATCACTGTCTTAATCTACTAAGGTTTAAAAAAATGTTCGTTTTTATTTATTATTAACTTATTTAACGTATGAAAAATTAAGTATATTATTCATCAATGGGTATTTGGTCTTTTTTTATCACTGAATCTAGTGTTGATAAAAAGATGGGCATAAACTCCCACAAGGAATGATTTTTAACAATACGCATAATACATCGAAGGTATATTCAGAATTTCAAAGGCACTATGTCTATATATTCGCGTGGAATGTATTAAAATTTAAACAACGGCAAGCGAATTGTTAATTCGTGCATAAAATTGAATGTGTAAGCTTTTAAATAATAATTACTATATGGAATTTCTGCGAAAATCAGTCTTCTATGTTGCTGAAGCTGTTAAAATTCTTCAAAGTTTTTTAACACTCGATATCAAAAGTTATTGCTCTCAGAGTTGTAGGAACTATTATCTATGATTTAAATTTTAACATGATTTATCATAAAAACGTAACTGCTATTAAAATTTTGCATGAACATGTAATTTTTTGTGCTCAAAAACTTTTTAATGGTTTCTTTTTCTATCTCGTTCGTGAGAAGTTGGATGTCGATTATTTCGATCTTAACCCTTTCAAATGGTATGGTTTGGAGGACTTGCAATTCGGTTCCTCCTGATTCGAGGATAAAGAGATCTATGTTAGTCGTGTTAATAGCCAGAAGTAGGGAGTACAAAGGAAAACATTTCACTCTGGTGTTAAACCAGTCTGGGTCATCCACTAAGCTGTTTGCATGAATGCTGTTAATCTTTACTCCATCCCTGTCTTCTTGGTGGTACGTTACCTGAAAAATTCCCAGAAAAATTAAACCTGGAAATGCCTCTTTAACGAGTTTAAAAAGCGGTTTGCAATTTGAAAAGTATGAACCGTTGCGTTAACAAAATAACGTGCTACAATTGCAACTGAAGTTACACAGGAGAAACTAAACGAATGTATTAAAAATGCTTACTTCTTTCGGATAGGGGGCCGAACTAAGACATGCATGAACGGCTTGAGATCGCACGCGATTGTGTCGCTTCAACTTGAAATAATTTCTTGGATCGGGTTGTGCTAGCAGTCCTTTCCATGAAAGTTTCCTCTCCAAGTATTCAGTTTTTGAAGTTTTTCCATCACCATAAGCACCCGTCTCGACGAAAATTCCTTCTCTCTGAAAATAAAAACCCATTTCAATAATTTTTTTTCAGCTATGAATTGTTTAAATGTTGTCAAACAAAATTGTGCAATATTATGAAACTTAAAACCAACACTGGCGACTTTAATCTTATGGGGTTAAGGCGAAAAATCGCGATTTTTGAACCGATCTCCTCATAATTAATTTAAAAATCAACCAATTTTGTATTATCTAGTTTAAGAAATACGAGTACAGGACTCTGGAACTACTTAGCAAAAGTAAGGACGATAAGATCAAAGAAAAACTATAGATTATTCGATCCCGACTAGTTTTAGTTAAAAATTGAATTTAAAAAAAAAGTTTATATGAAGTGTAATATTTTAGGCCAAATGGCGATAGAATTGATCCTTTAAAACACGATAATTTTTGGTAAATGTGCCCGAATGCAAGTTGAGCTGAAAAAACATGAGTGCATGAGTGATTTGTTCTGATTCAACTTGCATGAGTGAAGATTTGTCCAAGATTATAGATTATTTGCAATGCACGAGTTATATTTTGTCAGAAAATTTCCTTCACCTAACCTATCCGTCAAATTAAATGTCCGTTATATCAAATTTTATAAGTACAGCCAGAGTGGTGCGTCAGGGGTGTGGTTTAATCTATATTAAAGTAACGCTACTGGTCGCCAAAATTCGTCAAAAAATATCAAGACCAAAATATTGAATTTCCTCTCCAAATTTAAATTTTTGACCAATCACAAACTCAGATTTCTTAGAAACGACCAATAAACGCATGAAAATCTGTTAGTTACGAAAAGGATATTATCACTGTATGTTTATTGGTCATTTCTTGGAAATCTGAGTTTGTTATTGGCCGAAAACGCAAATTTTACAGGAGGATCAACATCTGACAGGGTAATGTAAAATTATTACCGTGTTATAATGCTTCTATTGGTATGTAGTCTCTAGAAGATTTAAGATTAGTGATTGGTTGTAAACGCAAATTTGACAGGTGAAGGAAGTTTTCAACTGTAATATTTATTGAAAAAAAAAAGTCAAAATAACAAATGTTTTATAGAGATATTTTGAAGTCAGATGAGCAATTAATTTGTATTTTTAAAATTTCTTATCCACTTTTAAAAATTACAGTTTTTTAATCTATTTCGTTAAGTGTAAAATAACATTTAAAAACAAAGCTAATCGAATGTTAGTTTCAAATGTCTGACCAACAAAAATTTAAATAGCTAAGAGTCTACAAAAACTTTTTATTCCACACTTTCTTCACACATTTAAAATTTATGCCGTTTATTTTTTCATACAAGCTTCGTCGTCAGCTTTTTGACATTATTCATTCAGCTTTGCAGTTAAAAGCGACACTAGGGAATTGAAAATCAACTGTCAACATTTTTTTAAATTTGTTTTTAAGTGAAAATGACAGAAATCCAATAGCAACGGTTCGCTATTAGTTAAAGATACGCGCGACCTGGTTACCGAACTCAACGAACTATTGCAAATTTGCAGTTTATCCAACGGGAATTCCATTTCTAAAGGCAATGTCATTCAAACTGTATGGCAAGTACTTGACATGCTGATATAAATATTTCATGTCATTGATTTTTAGGCATATATACGTTATACGTTAACATTTGGCTCATGCATTCACAACAAAGCTTAAAGTTGAACTACTCATAAGGAGACCCAAATAAAGTGTGCTTTTTCCATTCGAAATAAAAATAGGTTTTTGTGTATCGCAAGCGCAATTATTTTGAGTTTGATGAGTAATGTATTACACTGGAAGTCTCGAGAGATTATTACCAGATCGAGTATTTTGTTTATTTTTAAAAATACATAAATCACTAAAAATGAGAGATATAAATCTGCATGCAGTGCAAAAATGACGTTAAATCTACTGGTTTTTAGGCAAAAACCGTTATAAAATTAAAGTTCTCGATTTTCGGTTAACCGTTGTCCAATTTTTTTTTTCGGTTTCGAGCCCTGCTTTTAAGGAATAAAAGACAAGACGTTATAATAAACATATTTGTTATTTTTACGTTTACAAAAATATTTTTAATTCAATGATATTTATCAAATGAAGAATCCTAATACCTAACTTAACAAAATTATTTAATAACGGCTTTGGTCTTTAAATTTATATAGTAATCCCAAAATTTAGCTAATTTTGTGCCACACAAATCTTTGTTTTCAAGATAGATAAATGTGTTGATACGAATATTGAGCATCTTTAATTAATTATGATAAATAAGTTGCAAACAATTGTTTACTTAATTCCTGTTTTAATGTCCAATGAGCAGAGCTGGGCAAAGCACCGACCCAAAGTGCTTGAAGCACCGAGCATTCAAGCACTTGTGTGCTTGATCTAATTAAGCAGTAAGTACTTTGGTTTTTAAAAATGCTTAAAAGCATCAAGCACTGACCCAAGTGCTTAAAAAAATTAAGCAGCAAGCATTGAGCATTTTGGAAATGCTTAAGAGAAATTTAAAATTTAAACAGTCTTGTAGCATACATTTTAAGGATTAAATACTATGCAGTAGGCATATATAAATTTAAAAAATGCTTATTAAGCACTGTCTTTCTAAAGTGCTTAATAAGTACAAAGTGTTCAAGAAAGTGCTTGGTGCTCTAAGCATCGAGCATCTGTTTTAGAAAGTGCTCCAAGCATTGTGCTCGAAGCATTAAAAGTGCTTAAAAAATTATTGCATGTAGTAAGCATTCAAGCATTGCCCAGCTCTGCCAATGAGCAACTGAAAAGTATAGATTCATCAATTTAATTTAATATTTTATGACAAAATTACATTATTAATTCCAATCGTTGCTATTAAATTGATGTAGACAAATAATTACAATGCACATTTTCTTAACAATTTAAAAAAAAATTGAATTTAACTTAACTTATGAAATTTACGTATGGTAATAACTTACACAACTATCACTAATGTCTTTTAAAGTCTTGGATCACACTTAAACACTCTGAACACGCAACAAAAAAAAAAAAAAATGTGTACAACTGCCTATGATCTCCATGCAAACTATATAAAATCTGGAGGTCGCAGCCTAGTGGCAAGCAAAACTCGACCGTATATACAATATAAACTTGTCCAGCGGCTGTCCTTACCCTGTTTATAGAGGGACCCTAGTGGAAATACTTTACTTTTCCACTCGTGCGTAGTATGCTTCTTACAACTCTTGTTATGTACCGAAGAACGACGCTAAATGTCAGTAGGAAATAATATTGGGAAACGTAATTCCCACTAAGTTTTTTAGGGCAATTCCGAATGTGGGAAACCGCGAAAGGGTTAATGCAAATATTTCCCCATTTAAACAAATATAAGGTTTGTTTTGGTAACTAAAAACAAACGAGATATGCGACGTGGTAATCATTTCAGGGACACTCCGTATAAACTTTTTGCTGAACTAACGTATTTTCGAGTTAAATACTAATGACCTTTATAATTAGCTTTGCGCCTAATCAGGAAAAATGAAAACAGCATAATAGAAACGCGTTATTTAAATATTTATAGACTCCAATTAACCATGGCCATCTTTGTGTTTTCATTGTAAAGAATGGGAAGACGTAATCTAGCTAATCGCTTTCGGTAATGAAGATTTCTGACTTCGTGGAATCTTTGTTTCTCTGCTTTGAACACTTTCAACTAAATCCTAATCCTTTATAACGCAGGGAGCCAAACAATAGACGAGTGTTAAGGAAAGAAAGCAAATACGTTTTTCGTTGTAAATAAAAGGAAGTTGGCTAGGTAGAGATTTTAATGAAATTGGTGTGTGAGATCAAAGGGAACAATACGGTCTCAATTACATTACTATTTGATTCAATTTTAAAGTACAATAAATAGCTTACAGCTCGGTACACAGTATACTTGCGTTTTTGCTATATAACTTGTATAATACCTACTTTAAAACGAAAAGTTTGGAATACAACAGGAGACCACAAGAAAAGAACCATTCAAGTTACAATTACATACTTTTGAGTCATTTATAAAACCAACTTTGGTGTAATATTTTACTGAATGAAATATAACGGATGTGTTTATTTAAAAATTCTTTGTTTAATTGGCTATACCAGGGGCGACGAACAGACGAACCCATGGCACGTAGAAAAATTTTATTGGCACGCGGGAAAAACAGTTTTTGGAAAATTAATACTTTTTTTTTTAAATCATGAATTAATAACACCAAATTATAATTACTTAAATAAAATACATGTATTTTGTTTCGAAACTATGCGAATTTCAAACAAAATTACAAATATTTAAACGAGATATTGCTTCTCATGCCTTCAAATATTTTCCAAATTTACATTTTTTTTAATAGAAAATGCGAGTCGTCAAATTGAAATAAATCAAATTCAATTGACTAAACATTTAAACACAGCTGTGGAATCAATAATAGATGAATTTTCTTCGCGATTTTCTCAATTTAAAAATTTCGAAGAAATTTCAAAATTCATAATTTACCCAGACTTAACCCATTTGTTCCCACAAACATTTTTTTTTTCAAATTTTTAAATAAAACGTTTTTTATTATTAGAAATATGTCCAAACTACAAATTATGCAAGTTTTTCAAAAATATTTTCAAAAAGAAGTGAAAAAAATGCACGTACTCATATGAGTACAACAGGAACATAGCGGCGGCAAAGAAAATAAAAATTATATTATTTTTTATTAATTTATTGTAATAATTTACAATCGAAAACTGGTATGCACTATGAAACTTTATGAAACATTCTCTTTCCAAACAGTGTGACATGGCGTTTGATACAAATGCACCTTGCTCGTTGATGACATATGCTACAGCGCAACTGTTTATCAATTATTTCTTAGGAAAATGTCCTCCTTGATCCTGTATAATACTTTTTGGGACCGTACGTGGATGCCCGGAAAGTTGAACTTTCTCAAAGACTCTTAAGTGATGTCAATACACTTCGTATGAAATTCAGTAAATCAATATTTCTACCTGCTAATGAATTTATCCTTCAGGCGTTCACTGTTGTACATAATATTCAGCATATGGGTCCAGAGAATCCACCACCTTTTTTTACCTTGGATGGACACTTGATAATTATTTACAGATTTGTCTAGCAAGTCTACATCCCCCATAGCCCATAGCTGTATTATAATTGGCAAAGAGACAAGGTTGGGGCACATCAATTTTTTTCTTTTTGCTACTTAGACCAGGGGTTCCCAAAGTTTTCACCAGGCGGGACAAATTGTAGACTCCGAATATTTGGCGGGCCAAAAAAAAAAGTGTTTTTGAGACATTAATTCGTGGAGAACCGCCAAAATCTCGAAATGTCAAAATATGTACGTTTGTAAAAAGAAAATTACCTGGTATGATTTCAAGATGGCGGATGGTCTGACATAGCGCGGGCCGTATTTTTAGGGTTCGCGGGCCGCATTTGGCCCGCGGGCCGCACTTTGGGAACCCCTGACTTAGACCAACGTTTCACTTTGGAAAGAGGATGTATACTATCATAATTTGTCATTATAGTCACAATACTATTGTCCATTGTCCTTCCACGTTACCAGAAGCAATAAATGTTCTTTGTCATATTTATATTGGAAACAACCGCGAATTTCTTTTTTCATTTGTTGCTGATCAAAAAAAGGTGTTTTTTTTGTGCGATTAACTATAAGAGTTTTCATCAAACCATAACTTGTAAACAAGTTGTCGACAAATATTATATGGTCTGCCGGTTTTATCACTACTTTTAGTAAGTCCAATACAACTTTAGATCCTAAGGGCAAATTTAGCCCTAACAACGTAATGCCCTAGTGTACTCATATGAGTACACCAGTAAGTAACTATGAAAAAAAATCACACTATGTATTTTGTTTAATATTTGCATGAATAACTGTAAAAAATACATACCTGAGTAACAAATTTCAGCAGAAAAATTAATTTATATTTTAAAACAAAGATAAAAATTAATAACAAAGTACACAGTGACAATAGCACAGTTGTAGAACAAAGTAAAGTGACGTTTTTTCCTATATAGAAGCAACATTTAGGTTTAAAATTTTAATCTACTATTCCCTATTCTGTGTACTTCTAAGTGGTACTAAACATTCCCACCTATATGTAACTAATGGAACTTAAAAAAAATATTTTATGAACCGTACTCAAATGAGTACACTGGGAACAAATGGGTAATCAAAGTTGATGAACTTGATTTGGAAATTTTTGAATGGTTAAAATTAGAAAATTTTGAAATGCAATTAATTGATTTTCATTCAAGTGCAATTTGGAGGCGAAAGTTTATTGACTTAAGGGAAAATTTAGAGATTATTGAAAGGGATTGTTTGGCGGAAAAAATAAATAATGCTGAAAGCAAAATTATTAATGCCTGGCAAACGATTCCAGAAGAGTTCAATTCTTTAAAGAAATTAGCGTCGGCTATTCTAACTATATTTTCTTCAACATATGCATGTGAGTGACTGTTTTCACAAATGAATTTGATAAAAAGTAAATTCAGAAATACATTAACGGATGAATCTAGTTCAGCAAGCATTTTATTAAAAGTAACGCAGCCTGATAAAAAAAACTCAACAAAAAGCATTTAACAACAAAAATTGCATTAAAAATTAATATTTTAATTCTTTTTATAGGTACCTACTTAATTAATGTTGTTTGAAAAGTAAACACATGTAATGTGCAATTATTATTTTTGTCTAACTATATCTTTCTATTGGTAAAATATTTAATATTTCTTTTAAAATTTAGTTATGCATCTTTAGTTGTTGTTTAATTACAAACATCTATTAGTAGTCAATAAAAAATATTCATTTAATACAAATATTGTAATATTTACTCTTCATCTCCTCACAATCAGTAATGGTTTTTTTCCATGCATTGCAAAAGTTACCTGGCACGCCAGCATTTTAAAATGTGAAAATTTAAAAGAAATTGGCACCCGTACCTACATAAAAAAAAACTCGTCGCCCCTGGGCCGTACGTTAAAAATACAAGTAACTATTTAAAATGAATGTTTTTTAAGTTACACCAGAATACATGTTTTCTAATGATCCATTTACTTGTTAAATAGGCGAATACTGTAAAACAAAAGGTTACCGATAGATAACGGTAATTTTTGCTTACTTAACACAACATTACTGTAATTATTGGAGAAAAAACGTTATTATACAGTGCGCCCCAGCCGAGACGAATTATTCTATAGCTCTGTTTCGGGTGAATTTTTTTTTGTACCTAAATTTAATCGTTTTAAGTAATTCATGTTTATTTCGCAAACATTGATAAGGGAGACTATAAAATAAATAGAAGTATTAATTAAGAACTTAACTCTGCGAAAAAAACTTTATTTAGGAATAGTGTCATAATGGTTACCGACTAAACTTTCAAAATAATACACAGGGTGTTTCCTATACTCTGTCTATTTTCCCAAACGTTAAATGCATATTTGTACTTTATTTTTCAATAGAACACCCTATACCGGGTGTTAACAAAGTGTAGTACACCCCTTTTTTTTCTTTAGTTTTGATTTTAGATTAATGAAATTTTAGACTTAGGTATATGTGCAAAAAACCTGTTTTTTTGAGCACATGCACACAATTGTTTCTCTTCCGGTTTCGCCGGAAATGACCCTAACTTTATTATTTTAAATGGAACACCCTGTATATTTTTACATTTTTGGAAAGAAGCAGTTTTCGATACAACTGCACTATTTTGGTTAATTTTTATAACTTCAAATAATTTTTGAACCAAAATTTAAACTTTTATCAGTTTTATTTATTTTTGTGGCCCCTGACATCCTGAGGTCCCAAGCGCGCCCTTCTTGCGCCTGTGCGATAATCCGCCACTGGTTTGAGTGGTTGGTTTATGTCATTTACATACATAAGCATTATTAAAAATCATTCATCTTTTTTATCCAACCATTCACTATCTATATTACATACAAGATAAGTTAAAAAGTTACATATCTTATTTGTGGGAAAAACAAAAGTTTCGCAACTGGTCTAGATATTCTTTAAGAGAATCTTCTCACCATTAAATTTCTGTAATTTAAATAAAATAACTAATCACTCAGTAAATTACTTAAATAAGAACTGCTTATATTGTTTACATTATTATTAAGAGTTAGTACAAAACTTTGTTCGTGGTTAGCAGATTCTGAACACAATATTCTAACAATACCAGTCTGCATTAAAATTCAAACTTAGCCTAATACCTGTACACAGTAAGTTTTTTTTTCTGCTTCCGTCCAGAAAATCAGTTGTTTCCGATCAATTTTTAGGCTAGAAAATACATCTTTGCTGGCCTAGGCCAGAAAGTAAATGGTAATAACAACTCTCTACCGGCCTAGGCCGGAAAGTAGCTGGTTGCCATGGTGATGAGTTGTTTTGTTGATTTGCGCTGTCAAACAAGCGCCATTATACCACCAAGCGAGTTGTCACCTGTGATTTGTTAAGTTATTGTTTAATTATGGATGGTGACGATAGTGATTTTGGTGTCAGTGGCGGACGCAGAAAATATATTGCACAAAACATACCTGTAAAGTGTCTTTACTGGACTCGTATGCTTTTAGGACTCGTCTATGGCTCGTCCCAAAATTGTCTACTCGTCCAGTAAAGTACACTTTCCGGTCTGGTTACGGAAATAACTATTCTCTTTCGTGATTATGCGCTTAATTAGACTGGTAAAAATGTATCGTGTCGTTCTAGTATAATTTCACGAACATTTGCACAACGGAAAGGGTGGCGAAACGTATGATTAATAGGCAAATTTAAAAAAAATTGACGTTTTTTTGTGACTTAATAGACTTTGTGGCATAATGGTTTTCAATGTTTGCAGCGCATTTTCATTAATTCGCAAAATTTCAATGGAAAACGTTATATCAGTTGCATTCATCGTTCGGGTACACAATCGATGAATGGAAATTAAAGCACGTATTCAATGGTTTTCGGTTATGGAGCCATATTCCGCGACCGGCGTCCACTGGAATAATTCTCCCACATAAATCATGACATCTGTTGTTGGGAGAGAGCAAGTAGGGATTATTATAGTACATACTGTTCAGTTAGCATTATTGTTTTGTAACCCTTATCATCCACCGTATTTGTTACATTCGCGTGTATACACAATGCTTTCATTATCACAATAGGTATTTACTCGAAACATTACATTAGCAAATGTAACAGTTGATGTCGTTCGTAGATATGGGGATTAGTTATGATATTACTAGACGCAGACAGTTGAATAAAACAATAAGAATAGGGTTATGAAAATACCCGTCGGGCGTTATTAGTAACTAATGGAGTATAATGAATCAAGGCAGATTCCCTGCGACACTCCGAAAGCATTAATCAAGCGAGGTTAAAGTTTTAGTGCGCATTTTCATTTTAAATTACGGGTGTACGTTTCAACACGAAGAAGATGATAATGAAAAGCGTTGGAGATAGAAAGATGGTTAAATTAGCAAAGAAGTGTGTTTTTACATCCTCAACCCTTCGTCAGGCGCAATATATCTGTGAGATGCGTTGCACTGAATTTTTTAAGCACCTCACTAGCAGTTTCGTGTCAGAAATTGAGCGTCCAGCTAATCCCTCTCTGAACTCTAACTCAGTGGTTTTCAACGGGGGCCGTGTGGCTCCTCAGGAGCCACAGCTATTTCTGAGGGGCCACATTTTTTTTTTAAATTTGGGGAGCCATAAAAATTTATAAGTGGACCACAGTAAAAATATTCAAATATATTTGCATTGTTTACGCCTCAAAAATGTTTGTCATTACCAGTTTCCGTGTGTCTTACATTCCACCGAGATAACCTTCCAAGAAAAGATTATCGAGCTACAAAATGATAGTCCAGCTAGGATCAAACTTAATTAACTGGTGTGGCCACCAAATGACTTGCCCGTATACAGCGTCATTCAAAAAGTCTGCAACAAATGGGGAAAAAAAATATTATTGATTTCTCAGAAAATTTTATTCTTGATAAAAGTTGGTGCATGGTCTAAAATTAATTTTAAGATTTAAAAACAGTTCAATATACAGTTGTTAAAATTTATTAAAAATAAAAATTGGAAATTGATCGTCCAAATTTATATCTAGCCTTATTTTTAGAATCTAAATCACTTTTTTTTATAAAAAAAAATTGTATCTCTTAAAGTAAGGGCACTTTACTTCTGAGAATATTTCAAAAATTGCTAAAATCTAGTGTCACATGACTTTTTATCGAACTTTTTTTCATCTTAAAATTAGTTTTAGACCATGTAGGTACCATCTTTTATCAAGAACAAAATTTTCTGAGAAATTAATAATACTTTTTTTCCATTTGTTGCAGACTTTTTGAATGACGCTGTCTGTATACAGAGTGTTTCTTAAACGAAACGCCTGCAAAACCGCTATGATTTGATTAGTTGTGGTATAATCTGTTATAACTAAATCTATGCGACTTGCATAGGCGTTTAACATAGGGGAAACTGTTTTTACAAGGACCTCGTTTTTCGCGTTTTTCTTCGGAACTGTTTAAGATTTTTTCAAAAACTTTCCACCATTTTACTTGCAAAGGATGCGCGCATTGGTAAATAGACGAATTTCAACTTTATCTCTGACGGTTTCATGGCCAACGCGATCGCAAAAATTACTTTTATTATTCAACTTTTGGTACGTATACCTCTGCAAAACATTTAGTTTTGATGTTCTTGATGCAATAAACACAGCCTTGATGAGATTCTAGCGACAACATATCGTAACCCTCCCTTGTAAGTTGTGCAAAGTTATCTACCTTAATATGTAAGAAAACGATTATAAATTATAGTTGAATTTAGAAAAATCACAAAGCATTTTGAGTACGAGTACTTTAAATATTACGGGAAATATATATATTCAAGTTTTTTTTTTAAGAGACCGAAAACAAAACTATAAATATTAAGATAAGACTATCTCAGCCGATTTCCCGACGTTATAATATTGGTTGGAAATGATGAGGTTTCCCAAGTCATTAACCCTTTAGACCCGGAATCTATATTGACTTCATTATTACAGAGATAGCTATCCTTGAAACGCATTTATCCCTATGGTTAGAGCTTGACAAATTACGCCAAGTCACAATCATCCAACGAAAAATGCATTCGTCACACGGAATTAATTGTCTCCATTTGATAGTCGGAGTGTGCTTTGTCGAAATAGGTCCAACTAGTAGAGTAACGAGCAGAAAAGTTCGATGATGTTTTTAAAAGTGTATTTCCGATAGGCAACCTCATTATAAGATACCAAATTATGTTCTAAAAGCCTTTGAACCTGCTAGAAACATATGGTTTAGCAGGAAATTAAAGTTCGTGATCAATTTTAGCTGGACGTATCAAGTTGCGCCATGTGGCTATCACAAAACTGCAAATAGCTTGTTGGTCGTTTTTAATATGAACTCGCCAGCAACTAATTTGCGCCTATTGTTGATTTCGGTCTACATTAGATTTGAAATCTTTTTTTAAATTGTGATTACAATAAGGTATTTATTTTTGCATAGGTTATTGTTTATATTTCAATGCAGCCCTTATAAGAAATATTTAGGAAGACGACCAGTTAAGGATAGCAATAAATTAGACAATAGGCTTCATGAGCGACAATTATACAGGGTGTTTGTAATTCGAGTTTAAGCATGGGGATCTCGCTTATTAGAATAGATAAAGTATGGGTTTAAATTTGGCAAAGTTGCTAATTAATAATCCGAAGAGAACTTGGAAATATCCTAAACAGTATCCAAGAAAATTAGGAGAAGCCGTGAAACACGATTTTTGAAAATCGTTTATATGTCCTTTGAGTAATAAAATATTTTTTATTCTGCAGGCTTTCGCGGCTATCGTCCATGTTACAATCTTCGTTCCCGGGTTTGGAACCGCGTCTTCTTGATTTGTGTGACGTTTCGACCATTCTATGTTGGTCTTTATCAAACGACTGATAAAGACCAACATAGAATGGTCGAAACGTCACACAAATCAAGAAGACGCGGTTCCAAACCCGGGAACGAAGATTGTAACAATAAAATATTTTACATTTGTAAAAACATTGTTGAAGCAACTTTTGAAGCCGAATCGGATGGTGATCACAAACATTTCCTAGGATTTCCTAGGTCGATTCGTTTATGTTTTATGACAACCAACTTTATAATTTATTATAAACGCTATTTTCTCTTGCATAACCAAAGAGAATTTTTTCCGTCGAATTTTTTGAACTATCACACATGGCATTTTACTTCTACACTTATTGTCAAATTTGTAAAATTGCGTTTTGGACAACAACCTCTATAAATAGCCCGGTCGTTGTAGTTTATGTCGTTACCATGACAACCAATCAAGAAACAAAATTTTACGGGTGATTAAAATTCGAGTTTAAGCATGGGATCTCGGTTATTATAATAGATAGAGAGTTTAAATTTGGCCAAGTTGCTAAATTCCGTGTTCAAAAATAATCCAAAGAGAAATTGAAAATATGTCAAACGGGAAAATATGTTTCTGTTTAAACTTAAAACACTAGGTGTTTGAACACTAAAACTGGTCTAGAAGTAAGACCAACCATTAGTTTGTATCTGTTAAATCTTAAATCTAAATTACTTAAGTAAAATCAGTCCAGCGACGTATTTTAGTTGTCTTTGTTATCCTTAGGGAAATGTATACACTAACACTTGCACAATGCTCTGCTTTTACACAAATCACTTGGAAAGTTCGAACGGTTTGGTTCTCTTCAGTCTTCGATATAGGTTCTGGTTGTCTAGCAGCTGGAGAACTTCTTCATTTTCGTGTAGTTAAAGCCTGACTGAATGCTTCTTTGCAAATCTTTTGATTTCTTCTTCAACGGTTAAGATGCCCAAGTCTCGATAATGGTCGGCATTTCTGACAAACCAGGGAGCGTTAGGCATTTTATGTAACACCTTATTTGGGACAGTTTGTATCTTACGTATATTTGTAATTTTTGCACACCCCCATAGTTGTATTTCATACAACCATGTAGGTCTAATAATTTATTTGTAAATCAAAATTTTGTTGTATAATGACAGTTTGGAATATTTACCAATAAGCCATCTGTATTGTGCGATTTTAATTTTAAACTACTTTTCTTTTTTCTTAATATGTTGTTTCTACCTTAATTTAGCATCCAGATTCATACCAAGATATTTTGCAGTGTTTTCGTGTGGGACTATGGTTTCATCGATTGTTATTGCCGGAGAGTTTCTCAATCTTTTATTTGTAAAGTTGATATGGACTGATTTCGTTTATTTAGTTTAATTTTCCACTTATTGGTCCATTCGTGTATGGTATCACTAGCTGTTTGTAGTTTTTTGGTGGAAATTATATCTGTTTTACCTGTTGCCAGCAATGCTGTATCGTCCGCGAAAGTAGCCAATTAAACTTGAGTCAGTTTTGGTATATCACTAGTGTAGACTAGATACAAGACAGGTCCAAGGGCACTCCCCTGTGGTACTCCTGCTTGTATTTCTTTCAATTCCGAATAGGAAAATATGATTATTGAAAATGTTACAAGTAATAGGCTTTCAAAACTTTTAGCTTCTTGATTGGTTTTTATAAAAACTATATAAACTACAGGGACCGGCCTACCTGATTTATAGTGGTTATTGTTTAAAACACATTTTTCAAATTTGACAATGAATAAAGAAGTAAAATACCATGTGTGATACATCAAAGAGTTTAGGAAAATAAATGCTGTTTGATTATGTAAATGGTAAAAATTGCGCCCATCAGCAATAATAAAGTTGGTTGTCACTTGTCATAAAACAAAAACGAATCGACCTAGGAAAAATTTGTCTTCACCATCCGATTTGGTTTGAAAAGTTGCTTGGGCAATGTTTTTACACATTTAAAATATTTTATAATCCAAAGGAGTTATAGACGATTTTCAAAAATCGTATTTTCCCGTTTTTCCCAATTTATTGGATACCGTTTGGGATATTTCCAATTTCTCTTTGGATTATGAATGAGCACCGAATTTGGCAATTTTGCAAAATTTAAACCTATACTCTAGCTATTATAAAAAGCGAGATCCCCATGCCTAAACTCAAATTTCAATCACCCTGTATATGCATATGTGTCGACAATTATCTTGAAATTTTTGTTTTTTGACATGCATGCTGTGTGCGTTGAAAGATTAAAAATATGCATTTGCAATTAAACATTAAAAAAGCTTTTTTAATTCTTTAAATTTTGAACTAAAAAAAACTGAAATGTGTCGGGAAACGAAAAAAAAAACCATTAAACCAAAATATCGCGGTGTAACAAACGATCGGAATTGGTTGATTCGCATTGTGTTTGTCCGTTAATATATTCCTTTAAAAAAAAAAAAGCTTTTAGAATCACCGTTCGTTATAAATTACATTACGGCAAAGTGCGCAAAAAATCCAATTTTCGCATTAATATTAAATAGATAAATAGTTACCGGTTGCCTCGTCGACTGAATAGATTATTCCAACGACTGCTCAATTTATGATATCCGAATAAATGTGTGTCAGTTACTTGCATGATGTCACGCGATCCGTACAGTAATGACACTGATTGTACATGTACAGGCTTATTGAAATTTTAGTTCCAGCATTGCGTTACAAACCTAAAAATCCGTTAATGAAAAAGCGTTAAAAAAATTGTTT
Organism: Elmis aenea; assembly: GCA_947652605.1. Lineage (NCBI taxonomy): Eukaryota > Metazoa > Arthropoda > Insecta > Coleoptera > Elmidae > Elmis > Elmis aenea. Next base: position 48,323,420 of record OX393579.1, read on the forward strand.
GTACTAACTACATTTTTTAAAAAATGTGTAACAACATTTCTATTTTTTACAATTTATATGAATTTTTTCTATAAACGCAATTTCTACTAATTACAACATCGGATAGATTTTTTTCTGAATCTTACGATATACGAAACATGAATATTTGTTTCTACTTTTATAATCATCAATTAATTTGTGAAATTGTGTCTGAACTGGGGTTTCTCAATTTGCTAATGTCCGAATTCCGGGGTGAAATCGGCCTTCTTCGCGGAATCGCGGGATGTAATAAATTAGGTAAAAATTTTGCAAACAATAACTCGAATATGAAAGGGAGCGGTTATTATTTATGTGATACATTTTACTCCATGATTATTATAATTAGTTAAACAATACTGGCTAGAGAAACATACATTTCGGAAATATTACCTTTCTATTGCAAGTTCATTTTAATGAACATAATAACATAATTTTTGCAATGAATTTTTGTAATGTGAATTAAGAAAACAAGGTGGTCTATGCTTCGGTCTTGTTCTAAATTCATTAACAGAAAGTCCTGCTGCATAAAATACACTCTCAGACTTTGTTGATGTGGGTGGAATCGTCTTAAGAACATCTAGCAGCAAAGAGACATTGTTTTTATCAACAACCTTTAATTTTTACGCTATTTTGCTTTGCGTATTAATCCGAAAAAAGCTCCCGGCTTTAAATTGATAACAGGAGAAGTGTTGAAGCAGTTCACAAGAAAAGCACTAGTCAAGCTTACCAACCTCATCAATGCTGCATTTAGACTAAAATACGTGCCTAAACTGTGAAAAGTGGCGGAGATAATTATGATACCGAAACCAGGTAAATCCCCACACGAAGCCACATCCTATAGACCAATTTCATTGTTACCTATCATGTCTAAACTTTTCGAGAAACTGCTTCTCAAGAGAATGCAACCCATCATTGAGAGAAAAAATTTGATCCCAAATCACCAATTTGGATTCAGACATAAACACTCCACAGTTGACCAAGTCCATAGGGTAACTAATATCATTGAAAGAGCATTAGAAGAGAAAAGAGTTTGTTCCGCAGTATTTCTGGATGTGGCGCAAGCATTTGATAGGGTTTGGCACGAAGGACTGCATTATAAATTAAAACATATCCTTCCCAAACAATACACAGAAATCCTAATGTCTTATTTATCAAAGAGATATTTTAGGATCAAGCAGAAAGATATATATATATATCGGTTTAGAACGTTCTCCGACGTTTTCCGACTTCCAGCTTCCATTTTTCTCGGTCATTCCATGTATCGTCTTCTAGTTCTCTCTCCCTGATGTCCTTATCTATGCCTTCTCTCCAACTTCTTCTTGGTCTGCCTGGTTTTCTTCTGCCTTTGGGCTGCCAGTTTAGCATTTGTTTAGGGATTCTATATTCCTCCATTCGCTGTACGTGTCCGTACCATATTAGTTGTTTATTTTTGATGTCATCCGTAATCGTATGTGTAATATGCATTATTTCCCTTATACGCTGGTTTGTTATTTTTTCTCTCCTTGATCTTCCTGCCGCTCTTCTCCAAAAATCCATTTCTGTTGCTTTCAATATATTCTCTGTTCTGTTTTTTAGCGGCCATACTTCTGAGCTGTAGGTTATAATGCTTTTTATTACTGTATTATAAATTAGTTTTTTATTTTCCTTTGTAATTTTTTTATCCCATATAACACTGTTCAGCATCGAGATTGCTGCTCTTCCCAGCCTATTTCTCTCTTTAACTGCATCGTCCAGCGTGCCCTCTCGTGAAATCTTCAGTCCCAGATACTTGTATTCTTTACAATTTTTTATATGTTCTCCCTCTTCTAGTATTAGGTCTTGTTGTTGTCCACCTATACACATATATTTGGTCTTTTCAAAATTCACTTCTAAACCCCATTTTCTGTATTCTTCGATAAGTTTTCTCGTCATATAGTTCAAATCGTCATACTCCTGAGCCACCACCACTTGATCATCTGCAAAGCATAGTGTATAAAGTATGGTATCGGTGAGGGGTACACCCATTGCCCCACACTTCTTCTTCCAGTGTTTTAAAACCTCTTCGAGGTATATTTTGAAGAGGGTTGGTGATGTACAGCAACCTTGCTTTAATCCCTTTGACGATATGAAACCTGATGTTATTTGTTTTCCGACTTTAATTTTTATTGTAGGTTGGTAATAAAGCGTTTTCACAGCGTTTATCAATTCGACATTAATGTTGGTTCCTTCCAAAGTTTGCCAGATCTTACTTAGAGGAACATTGTCATATGCTTTTTTTAAATCCACGAACAGTAGGTGGATTTCCTGATTTCGCGAAGTCTTTTTTTCAATAACTTGAGTTAGGGAAAACACATGATCAATTGTTGACCTTCCTGCTCGGAAGCCTGCCTGTTCTTCAGCTTCCATGTGTTGATATTCTTTTTCTATTCTGTTTTTTATAATTTTACCGTATAGCAGAAAGATGCCTACTCTAATCTCAAAGAAATTAAAGCCGGCGTGCCACAGGGTAGTGTCTTGGGTCCAGTCCTTTACCTACTGTTTACTTGTGATTTTCCAGTACCAGAAAACAACACAATAGCTACTTTTGCTGACGATCCTAGCTGTCGGCAAAAGCAACGAAGAAACAGCAAACAAGCTGCCAAAAGCCATCAATCAATTTCAAAGTTGGACAAAAAGGTGGAGGAAACCAAGTCAGTCCATATTGATTCCACCAACAAACGAATAGAACCTGCTCCGGTAACCATAAATTGTCAGATAATACCATACGCCAACACAGCCAAATACCTCGGCTTAACACTAGACACTTAACTTCGGTGGAAAGTTCATGTCAGAACGAAAAGACAGGAGTTGGGTATTAGATATCGAAAAATGTACTGGCTTTTAGGACGAAACTCTGCTCTGTCAGTACATACAGCTTCTACTATACAAGTAGATACTAAAACCAGTGTGGAGGTACGGTATACAGCTCTGGGGTTGTACCAAAAAAGCAACATCAAAGTAATACAAACTTTTTAAAATAAAGTACTAAGGACATCGTAGATGCACCCTGGTACATTAGAAACGATGATCTTCATAGGGACCTTGGAGTAGTTTGTGGACAGTGAAAATAAGAAGTTTTCGATAAGCCACGAAGCAAGACTACTGCTGCACATGAATATCGAGGCTATCCAGCCTTTGAGATGGTATAATGTGACACTATTAGTACTTAAAAAAAAGCAGAGTCAGTGTTTGTGTTAGTGCACAAGAATAGAGTGCCAAATGCTAGAACAGATAAGAGACGCCAATGGGTGACTCTTAGATCTTAACTTTTTTTATAGTATATTAGGAATAGAACAAAGTTACTTATCAGTCTAAGAGTAGATGGTGACATTATTTAAATTAAAAAAAAAATAAAAAAATGCTTTGCATTTTCAGGGTGCACCACAAAAATAGAACTGTAAACGTATTTTGATGATCTAAATTTGTCATGGAGACCGGTCTTCTTTACTCATACAACGGGTGTACTAATTTGTTTTACAAATACTTTAACAGAAAATAATGGAAAATAATATATTGTAAATATACCCGGATTTTCCGGGACAATTTCCCGGGAAATATAAAATAGGTTAAAACGGACCGGGATCCGGGTAGAAAAACCGTAGTGTAGACAAAGACCACTATCATGCAAGCAACCAACTCGTTACCAGGGTAACCAATGGACAAATTAAAAGTTGTCAAAGGGTATTAACGTTTTATTATTTTTCTTGGCGAAAAATAATCGTTACGTTGCACAGACGCTTTCGCTAGGCCGTTGCAGGCAATTATTGACGCAAACCCAATTATCCAGGCTAATACCGATATTCAAACGTGTAATTGGCCCCCAAATGTATTTATACACTTAATTGTGAACGTTTTATGCTGTCCACGTGTAGACGTTAGCTGGTGTGATCTTGAAAACTACAGAGAATGCATTCGCTACTCGTTGCCGCGAACGTGTTTAGTGAACCTTAGTATTTAGTTCGTTCTCTTCAGAAATTTGCATTTCCCGTTTTACATCAGCGTTGAGAGAAAGTTTATTACGATCTATGATAAACATTACGATGTTGCGCAATTGTAAAAAACGCTCAACATTGCGTCTTGTAGATCATATTTGTTATAGTTTCCTTAACTTTTAAAGGTTAGTGATTGTAGTTAAAAAAAAATAATAAAAACATTGTTCTTCCGTTTCACGTAGATTTTGAAAGATCAAAAAACTAAAAATATTTTCCAAGTAACTTTGATTTGTTACACGATGTTTTACTTTTATTTAGAGTAGCTAGGGTTGGTAGATGTCTTCTAGAAAAATAATGGACATTCGGGGGAGATGGTAAAAGTGGAATACCACTGTCATTTTCTTCGCCTGGATCATTATTATTTTTAAATGGGAAGCATAGCCAGGTTCGCCAATATTTAAGGTGTACAGTACCTAAGGCCAAATAGTGATTGAAAAATAGCCATAATAAAAACCTTGTTCGAGGCGATTTACATATTAACGCAAAATCATTCTTTATCTTATCATACAAATAAAATATTTTTATTTAATAAAAATGTTTTTTTATGTGTTCACTATTTTTATTTTTAAAATAGCGAACCGAAAGTCAAAATAGCGGACTGTCCACTCAAATAGCAAAATCTGGCAACCCTATCAGCAGCAGAAGCCTCAAATATTTTGGTCTATTATCAGCTTGATTATTTCTAATTTGTATTGGATGGTAGCACTAAAAGAATTGCATGACAACATCTGGAGAGTTAATATCATGGATTTTTTTGAGTTTAAGCAATTATCTGTTTTAATGTTCAATATTCTTTTCAATTTTTTTTTCTGTTGAATCTTAATGCAATCAACTTGACCATCTGCAGAATGCTCCGATTGAAAAATTACCTGCACTTGTCTATAAAGAGATGGTATATTGTAAAAAAATAACGTTAGAACATACAATGCCAGATTTACTCACAAAAGATCTATAATCTTGATTGCTAGCTATAGTGGCCATATGTTGCTCTTAGTGACTATTGACTAGTACCTTCACAAAGAAGATTTATAAATAAAGAGTTATTAAAAGAAGCTTCTTTAAGACAAAAACCACTTGTTTTATAAGAACATAGTCAGAAAAAAGTTATAGATAATGAAAGAAATCCAAAACATGTAAATATATCTGTAGAGTGGTTTCATGTAATTTTGTTAGTTTTAAACAAAATTGGTAGTTTTGGGTATGTTTTTAGATACTATGCATTTTTTGTCTCTCTGTCAATTTTCTTTTAACTTTAGAACCGCTGTACGAATCTGAAATGTTGTAGATGTGTGTGTAGGTTTCCAGAGCAAACACTAGAGTAATTTTTATCTACTTTAATTTAATTTAATGGTTAATTTATAGACTATTAAAACTTACCAGGGAAGTTCACGATATGTTGTCGCTAGAATCTGATCAAGGCTGTGTTTATTGCATTAAGAACATCAAAACTAAATGTTTTGCAGAGTTATACGTGCCACTGGCCATTTCCTTCGGAAAAATAGGTGAAAAGTTCAATAATAAAAGTAATTTTTGCGATCACGTTGGCCGTAAAACCGTCAGAGATAAAGTCGACATTCTTCTATTCACCAATTCGCGCATCCTTTGCAAGTAAAATGGTGGAAAGTTTTTGAAAAAATCTTAAACGGTTCCGCAAAAAAATCGTCAAAAACGAAACCCCTGCAAAGGCGCTGTGATTGAGAAGTTGTATAACTAAATCTATGCGACTTGCATAGGCGTTTAACATGGGGGAAACCGTTTTTACAATGGCCTCGTTTTCCGCGTTTTTCTCCGGAACGGTTTAAGATTTTTTCAAAAAATTTGCACCATTTTACTTGCAAAGGATGCGCGCATTGGTAAATAGAAGAATTTCGATTTTATCTTTGACGGTTACATGGCCAACGTGATCGCAAAAATTACCTTTATTGTTCAACTTCTCGGTTTTCCCCCTATTTTTCCGAAGGAAATGGCCAGTGGCACGTATAACTCTGCAAAACACTTAGTTTTGGTGTCCTTGATGCAATAAACACAGCCTTGATCAGATTCAAGCGACAACATATCGTGGCCCTACCTTGTTAGAAGTGTACTGCCCGAAGACGCTTTAATACACCTGAATAAGACTAATAATGGTATTTGGCGGGTAGGCTCCGACAACGGACTTCAACGCAAACGAAGTCGCGGGTGAAAAAGTTGTATATCACAACAACTATGCAAGATCGTGGTAATTAATTATGTATTACGTGAAGTTTGCTTACTTATTTGTATATAAAGGGAGAACGATGAGTTTAAATATAAAAATCTGCAAAATGTTTAGAAAACGCTGGTTGAAAATGAATTCGAAACACAAAAATTTACCTTGTTATTAAGTAGTTTCAAAACGAAAGCAATATCCTCTGACGGAAATTGACCTGCAGATTCCAAAGGACGATGATGGGGTTCAACAGCCGGCGTCAGATGGACTTCTCGGATATATGTCACAAGTTGCGGGTTATCTTGTGCAACACCCAACAGCTCGTAGTCCTGACTCATATTTATTCGAAATTGGTGGTGACGCATAGCTAAAACAAAGAAAAACGATGCGTTACTCAAGTATCTACTTAACTAGCTCAGTGCGACGTCAACCGATCTGTTGATACAGATTTGAAGGCGAGAAAAATATTTCCGAGTGTTAAGTATACTAGCTGCGTACAAGCTATTGCTGAAATATGAAATTTAGTGGTTTTGAGAAGTTGCGAGTTCCTGGAATACATTCGTTTGTACGTGTGTGTTTTCTGGAGAACAAAGGAAATGAGTTTTGCAGTTATCTGCGCATATTAGCGTTGCGGAGTCCACTTGGAATAAAAATAAAAGATTATGGTTACTATTTTGTAGATTAACAAAATCAGACGTTAATTTGTTCCAGTTCACATTCACTTTTTAAGTTAATAATCAATTCAGTTTAACGAATTTTACAAAATCTTCAAATTCAAGTTTTTAACAATTAAAAAAGAACTATTTATTTTAGAAATGGGTGTCATGCTTTAATGCGGGTAATACATTTTCAAACATTGGTAGCTGACAAAGGGTACTTCATTTTCACTTCCTCAAATAGTTCATTACATCGTCTAGAATAAATTCTAATGATAATCTTAGTCGTTTTCAGAATATTTAGCAACGCAGATTTGGAAATTTCCCTTTGAGTAAAGCATTAACAGTTCTTCTTAATAGTAACTTAATAATCTTATTGGAAGTGTACCAGGCATTAAGGGGGACAACAATAGTTTATTTACAAATGTTTGTATATTTTAATGATGCCTTAGTGCTGTACTCCACACTTTAAATTTACACAAACATTCGAATGTAATAGTGTTTAAAAAATTATATGTAGTTATATGACACCCAAATTTTCCAATGAAATCAATCTACATCAATCCGTTATTAATTCACATGTTGAATTACACGTTCTAACAAAGAATATAAGGATATTTTGGCGGCTGTTTGAAATAAATATAAACTTGATTTTGCAGTTAGTATGGGAAATTCTGCAATTTTCTTGGTTTGAAGTTTAATTGCGTTGTGATTAAAAAAATAATCTTGAACTGAAGAATAATATGTAAAAATTTAATATCTGTAGGACATATGTATCTTAAATCTTAACATCCTGCTAGCAAGTAAATTATAACAACCGGAACACTTCATTTTAACTTTTTTAAATTCTTGTCAGCTACAATCTGTTTTAAATATTGTAGCAGTACTTATTTAAAATGAAGTTTAGACTTCGTATTTGTTAATTTCTTTGTAATGAATGTGTAAATGATTAAAGTTGTTCATTTTAAACAAGTGTAGCTATTTAAAAATCTAAAAATTCTTAATAGATAATAAGATAAGTGATTTTTATTATTTAACAATTCCATTTAAATGTTTTAAAATGGCATCCTAACAAAATACAGTCAATATTAATATTTGGCTTTTTTTTAAAATTTAAAGATGTGTTTGTAGTTTATAGTTTATTAATACAGATAGAAGATTTATTGGCTTCAAAAGTTGTATGAACGCATAACGATTTTAAAAAGTAGCTTATAAACCCAACCTGTTTCACCTACGCTGTCCCAACAGGTATCAATTCCAACCTTTTATAGACTTTAAATAAAAATTCGAGCAGTTTTTTATAATGTTAAGGCCTTTTTGTCTTTTAAATTGGATACCTTATCTGCTGAGAATATGGGTGGAGCAATTTCGGTGTTCCTTTTTTTTATACAGTTGACGTACTATCAATAATTATTAAAACGTTTTCAGGGAAAATAAATATTTTAATCCAATAGAGTTATCCAGGCACTGATTGATTATCGCAATAATACGTTAATGAAGTGAAAATGATTACAAAAGAAGGTCTTCTGGGGTTTGAACAGAGCGAATAATCGCTGACCTGAATTGAATTTTAACTTAAAATAATATTAAAATTAGAATGGGTACGGTCTGTTCTAAAGTATAAATTAATTTTATTATTAAATGATTATCAATACAGTTGTAAGTTGAAGTATGTGAGAGTCGTATATATAATATGATTCCTATGAAAATTACTTGTTATCTCGGTTATTTACATTTTTCTCACGGTACATAATTTTGCACTAACGAATCGCTATTTTTCATTTTTGTAAAATATTTAACAGTTTAAGAACAACATTTTTTGGAAACAGAGAAGGCCCAAAACAAACAAAAGTGGAAGTGGCCAAAAAGGTAGTAACTCCGGCACTTTTATGCGGAAGTGAAACGTGGACACTCAAATAAAAATAGTAGCCGAGTGAATGCAGCAGAAATGGGGTTTCTAAAAAAATCCAAGGAAAAACAAAAAAAGATAGAATCAAAAATGAACCATATAGAAAACAATTAAAGATAAAACCAGCTGAAACAAAAATACAAGAAAGGCAGCTGGGATGGTTGGGTCACATTTATAGGATGAAAGAAGAAAGATTAGCCAGAAAAGCCTATGAAGCCAGATCACAGGGAGAAAACAAAAGAGGTACACTGAGAAAAACCTGGCAAGACGAAGTTAAAAAAGTAGCAGCGGATAGAAACATCAAATGGAAAGACATGAAAAAGCTAGCACAAGACAGAAAAACAAAAAATCGTCACCACAACACAACTCAACAGTCCTACACCTAACAGTAGAAGGGCTCATGACGAAATAAAAATAACAATCGTTTGCAAAACAATAAAAAAATTCATTAATCAATTTGGACCCCTGAAATAAAAGCTTTGCAATTATTAAAGAAAGCGCCTTTCAAATAAAAAAAGTATTCACCTCATATATTTTGATAAAAAGGACGACTTCGGGCAATACACATAAGTTATGTATGAAAATTGGTAAATTTTCGACAAAGTTTTGTTAGAATTTCTTAGGATCTGTAATTCACAGACAATAAAACAAAAACCTCTAGAGTAGGTAATACTGCACGAGCTACGTCAAAAATTCCACTCTCATCATTAAAAATGCAATAGGTCCCTTAAGTGAAACTTGTGAATTGTGTCGGATGTAATGGGGATTACTTTCAGAAATATTTACAGCATACGTTTTGTTCTATATCACAACTTCGACTACCTTTATTTGAAAGCCTTCTTTTTTAATCGACACTTTAGAGTTTCTGTTTGGATACCATGAGTTAGTTAATGATTGTTGAACGTACAAATGCCTTGTTGTTTTGTAAGTTACTCGTGACTAACTGTTAAATCTGTATTTAAAATACAGGGTATCTATCTATTAGAGGGGCACTTCGTGGATTAAAAAATAGATTTAGAAATAAAAATGAACAGAAACGCCTTTTACTAACAATAAGTGGAATCCAACGTCTGTAAAAAAAATCGCAACATTTTGTTACTGAAGGGTTTGCTGCAAGAACAAGGTAGCTTCATTTTTACAAGAAGGCAACTCCTAAAGTTGCCTCCTTCATGCACCAAACATATATCATACTATGTCATGTATATAGCTCCATTTCTTGAATAACCGAAAAACTTCTAGGTGGAGCGACTTCATTCTTAGTTCAAACGATAGAGTTATTTATATTGTAGAATGCATGTAGCAATATAAAATTTTAACAAAAAATGGAACGGCATTCCTGTGCTACAGAGGACCGGTTAATACCGATTTCACTACATTTAAAGCAATTTTTTTCGTTAAGTAGACTTTTATTAAGTCAATTAGATCATTATTATTTACATGTCAAATTTGCGTTTCTAGAGACTACTAATGGGAGCATTATTACACGGTTAATCATTTTACATTCTCCTGTCAGATTTCGATCATCCTGTCAAATTTGCGTTTCCGACCAATAACAAACTCAGATTTCCTTGAAACGACCAATAAACATAATCATACACTGATAATATCCTTTTCGCAATTAACAGATTTTCATGCGTTTATTGGTTGTTTCTAAGAAATCTGAGTTTGTGTTTGGTCGAAAATATAATAAATTGGAGAGAGAATTAAATATTTTGGTCATGATAATTATTTAACGAATTTCGGCGACCAGTAGCGTTACTTTAATATAGATTAAACCACACCCCTGACGCACCACTCTGACAGTACTTGTAAAATTTTACATAGCACTTGGACATCTCGATGTACCGATAAACTGAGTTAATTTTTTGGATCAAACTTTATTTTGTGACACGCCAAGTAAACATTGCAGATGTAAAAAAAATTACTATATGAAGTGGCTAAAACAATTAATACCCCATGAGATTGTTGTGCGATATAACGTGTTCAGTTTTCGAGACACTATACTGCAGGGAATACGATTACCGATTTATCATTTAATTAAAACACCCAACAACAATATACTCGGAAAAATAAAACTCAGCAACTCAGCAACGTGTTTTATCGAGACGTAACTTAAAACTTAGCACTAAAGTTGCAACATAGTTTAGCTAGTTATAAGCAAAATTAAAAATATCTTTTGAACATTTAACAGAAACAAAATTGCAGGATAGAAAAATATCGTAGACGTTCAAATATGCAAAGTACATAAAAATTAACTATAATATGTAAAAGAGCAGAAATTTATGCTTGTCGCGCAATATTACAACTTCTAAAAGTTATCTGTATTTCACATATATTTATAAATTCGCCACGTGATCATTAAAGGGAGTTGCTGATAGAACTTATCGTAATCGAGGTGTGCTCTGGAATGTGATTTATTCCGAGGCATGCTACTGGGTTTATCTAAAACCCTTTTGCCCTTTTTTTGATGGTACTTGCACGAATTTGTCGCGTTAGTCAAATTTTAACAGAAAATTGCTGTCCAACTAAAGAAACCCTTTCCAACTCGTCGAAACTAAACTTTTGCCAAAAGTCAAAAACTGAAAATACCTAAATCTGTTATAGCTTTTATTAGTTGTGGATTTACTAGTCCTAGATGAAGCCATAAAAGAAGCGAAAAAGAAAGTCAAAAAATTTTAAGTGGGATATTGGAACATGGAAAAAATAACTAGATCAGAAATTTGCTATGCAGATGACATGGTAATATTTACGAAGGATGGAAAATCACTAAAAGAAAATCTGGTTATATTCGGAACAACACTTGAGAAATTTGGAATGAAAATAAACCAAAAGAAGACGGAAACAATGATTATAGGAAAAAATACACAACAACACCATATGAAGCTGAATGGAGAAAATCTAGAACAAGCACAAAAATTTAAATATTTGGGATCGATGATAACAGAAGACTGAAAATAAAAGGAGGAAGACTATTCAATAGTATTAAGAACACATTCCTAGGGAAAAAAGAAATCAAGTAAGAAATAAAAATAGAAATACATAAAGAAGTAGTCACCCCTATGCTGACATATGCCTCGGAGACATGGACCACAACAGAAAAATATAAAAAGGCTTTGGAAGCAACCGAGATGAGATTCCTGAGAAAAATAGAAAATAAAACCAAATTGGACAAAATTAAAAATACAACACCCAGAGAAAATTTAAATGTGAAATCAATAAGAAATAAAATGAAAGAAGGAATACTACGATGGTTCGGACATGTAAAACGAATGGACAACATAAGGTTAACAAGAAAAGCGTTTGAAGCCAGAAGTACCAAAAAGGAAACAAGAGGTAGGCCAAGGAAAAGTTGACAGGAATCAGTAAAACAAGCACTGGACAGTAGAGGAATAAAGTGGGAGGACGTAGGGAATAAGACTCAAAAAAGAAGAGAATGGAGGAAGATATGGAAGACACCAACAAATGTAAAATGAAAACTCAACTCCCCCACAATGCCTTACACTCGTGAGGGTAGATAGGCCATGGATTAAGTAAGTAAGTAAGTTTTCGATTGAGTGTGTTTATTTAGGAAGTGGAAAAAGCCCTTGCGTTGAAACAATTGACGTCAAATCGGACAAATCACAAGTATTACGACATTTTGTTGGATATTTAAACTTTAAAGGGTCTGTGGACACTGGATTGTATTGAAACTTCTGAATATTATTTAATTATATTATACAATTTTTTAACGAAAGATCCATTTCAAACGTGGACACTCACAAACAAAAATAGTAGCCGAGTGAATGCAGCAGAAATGGGATTTCTAAAAAAAATCCAAGGGACAACGAAAAATTATAGGATCAGAAATGAAACATATAGAGAACAACTAAAGATAAAATCAGTTGAAACAAACATACAAGAAAGACAGCTTGGATGGTTGGGTCACATTTATAGGACGAGAGAAGAAAGGTTAATCAGAAAAGCCTATGAAGCAAGATCACAGGGAACAAACAAAAGAGGTAGACCGAGAAAAACCTGGAAAGACGAAGTTAAAAAAGCTGCAACGGATAGAAACATCAAATGGAAAGACATAAAAAAGCTAGCACAATACAGAAAAACATGGGAAAAAGTCAGCACAACACAACTCAACGATCCTACACCTAACAGTAAAAGGACTCATGACTAAATAAATAAAACAAAGAAAAAGTAAATTACAATAATAAATAAATACCCAAATTCGTGGTTCAAAATAAAAGTTTCGCTTATTTTAAGAATTACGATATCATTTACATTGGGGTTAAATTGCGTAATTTGCTGTTAAGTTCAAATCTGAAATAATAATTGCCATAATCATCTCAGTTCTGTAGTGATTCGGGAAAACTGATTTTGTTTTTTTTTTGCTTCATTTCCGTCATTTTTTAGAGAAATTTAGGAACTAAAAGCACTGTCGCAGAGTCTCTATACACTGATGTAATTAGATTTGGCGTAAAAAATTTCGTTTATTTTGGACCATCATCAACTTTATTGTTTTTGGCAATGTTAATTTCATAAAAAAAATGTTTTTTTTTGTATTAATTTGCCAATATTTTATAATTGATACCAATAGTGTGTTATATTACTGTATTCAAGTTTTTACTACTATTCTTTGTTAAAGCAGAGAGATTTATTATAGAATCCATAAGTAATAACAAAGTTGATGTTGTCCAGAAGACTAAATGTCTGACACAAAATTTAATAAGTTCAGTGGATAGAAAATAAAAATGTGCTTTGCAAAGTGTGCTTAGTTCCTCGATATTTCTGAGAATTAAAAAACATACCTTTGCGAAAAAAGTAAAATTAATGTTCTTAGTTTTTCCTGAAAACTTTTGAACTAAGAAGGCTATGAACATTTTCATATTAGATTTGAATTCAGCTCAAAATTACACAATTTTGTTCAAATTGAACTGAATTCGTAGCTCTTAAGACGAACGGGATTTCCTTTGAGTCTCGAATTTGGAGCACCCTATAGAATAATTATAAATTAAAAAACTTACCTGTGTTATCCATGTAAATAAAAAGAACTGTCATAACAGTAGCAAAAGCCACTAGAAAGGCCGCTATCGGTAATAGCTTCTTGAGAGACCCCGTGGATGGCATCATGTAGCCCATCTTTGTGGGGGTTGGTGGTAAGTCAGGGGGTACAGATGTAACGGGGGGCGAAACACCCTGACTACTCGTTGTCTGACTCATGTTACATGCTTTGTTTTTATATCTGAGGAGAATAAAGCGCTGTTAGTACAAGATGCGGAAGTAACATTATTAATATTAATATTCCGGATCACAATGGCGTACCGTTACTCGCGTAAATGAGGTATGTTTAGGATTTTTAGCTCATGAAAAAAATTACGTGATCTTACAAATTGAATTTATGCAATTTTACGTGAATTACGGTTGTATTTACACGTATAAAAGTCGATTTCGGTACGTTAAAACTCATAAAAACCAGTTTTCTCGTGTCAGTTCTGTATTGATTTCTTTTTTCCGGGTAATGTAATAAAGCAATGTTATATTTACCTTCTGTAGGTTAGTTTCTATGATCGCTTTACACGTTTTTACACAAACTTTATGAAAGCACCACGTTCTAGCATGTTTACAGCCGTACAATAAACAAAATATGCGACAATGCACCGAACCGCACCAAGCATCCTGTCTACCAGGTGTAACTATGGCTGTAAGGCGCCGGGGGCCCGCACACACAAAGCGATCCACAGGATATTAACCTCTATCGACGTTCCTCCCACTGCTGAAGGAATTCGAGACTCATCGAAATCCGATTTCTCTTTCTTTGTGTTTGTCTGGCCGCGCGAACGTACGTGAAGTTTTTCCCGTCGCGACTAAGGTGCTAAATTCTATTCAACTCCGACCTTACTAATGAACATTCTTTAATGTTTCTTGCAATTGTGCAATTTCGAAGTTTATTCTTTGTTCATTACCTGGTTATACCGAGCCGGCTGCGTTACTTCGTGTTATTAAGGCCCTTTGTTCCAAGTCTTAATGGCTCAAACTTGGATCGACGCGATGGCTTTATGGATTTGTTTCGTTTTAATATTCATGGGAAGCTCCGACCTTGAACTTGCGTCAAGTGTCAATTTGTTGGTTTGTCAATAAACGCAAAACGCTGAAGTTATTAGGAAATGGGAGGTAAATTCTGCGGTAAATATGTTCAGTCGGGAAACGTTTCATCAGATATTCGATTTCGATTTCGCGTTGCACAATTCTGTCAACTTCCTGTTGCGAGGACATTTTCAGTTTCACCGGAGGACATTTAATTGATTAATTTGAAGCTCTGGGGAATGAGCGAGTCGGTGAAGCATTTTTTTTGTGTCGCTAATGTCCTAGCCGTTATTTGCTGGAACAAAAATGCAATCGACGCTTTTTGAAATTCGAATTGTCACAAGCAAGCGTCATACCGTGTTTTAAAACAAATAATCCGGAAGCGTATGAAAAAAATACTTTAATCCTGAAAGTTTTTTAAAACTATAATCGTCTCTTGTAGGGCCGGTCATCTATACAGGGTGGTGATTTTTCGATGCTTACCATTAAGAGATTAAGAGATACGAGATCAGTTAAATTAGAGAAAAATTGCACATTTTAATGACGATTGAACATCGCATCGGGAAAAAAACGTGAATATTTTGATTATTTTCGGATTTTTAACAAAAAACCTGAAAAATGTGATTTTAGAAAAAATTATTATTTACCATACCATCGACGATTTTTTAATCAAACTTGGTAGGCTTACGTTTTTGACCATTCTGGGTTGAATGAAGTGAACAGAAATTTCCTAGGCCTTCTAGAACTTTTTTATTTACTATGGCCGCCATATCAGATTTTTACACCATTAGACAGACAAAAAAATTAGCTTTTTAGATTGATAAATAATATAACAATAATTAAAAAAATGTTGAAAGTTGAATATGGTTGTAACGAATTTATATAATCGTTAAGGCTCTGAATAACAATTGGAACAAAAAAAGTCATAGGTATATTGAATTGCTAGTAAGAGTGGGCGATATCGAAGTTATATCGAAAAAAAAGTTTCGTCGGCTGTGAATTTTGTATTAAGATAAACACAAATTTTTAAAATGCCACAAGTTTTTTTAAAAAAGAAGTTAAGTTGTTTATCAATCGGAAAAGTTAATTTTTTTGTTAGTTGTAAAACTAAAAAGTTGACTATCTAGAAGGCCTAGAAAATTTCTGTCACGTCATTCAACCCAGAATGGCCAAAAACATAAGGTTACCAAGTTTGATTAAAAAAGCGTCAATGGTATGAAAGTTAACGATTTTTTCCTAAAATCACATTTTTCAGTTTTTTGTTATAAATTGAAAATAATCAAAATATCCACGTTTTTTTTCTGATCCTCAATAACCATAAATATGTGCAGCTTTTCTCTAATTTAACTGATCTCGTATCTCGTACCTTTTCTAAGATACCAATGGTGAGCATCGAAAAAATCATCATCCTGTTTATCGGGGCCCGGGTGCAACTGTTTCTTCGCCCCCGCCCCCATAAAAATTTAATTTGGAATTTTATAACATTAAATAAATAAAATTTTAATTATTAAATGTATATGCAAATTTAAAAAAACTCAAGCAGTTATTTTGGTATCCAATATTTCGGGTTTATACTCACTGCAGTACATAATGAGTTATAAACGAAAATTAGTTTTTATTTCAACACAACAGAACCACAATAATTGAAATATTTTTTTATTCTGTAAGACTTTTATCAGTTTTAGACATTGAACAGGCCATTTTTCAATTATATCTCCAAGGTCTGTCATTTCAATTTCTGTATTTTCGTTGGATAATATTGCTAAAGAATTAAGTCTCTCTTGAGACATTGTATATTTGAGGTAGGTATATTTTAAATAATTTCAAATTTCATTATAGTTATTTTATAAAATAAATGTAAGCAGGTTAATGGTTTGATTTTGAATGGGGATTTTTATTCTTTTATATTTGACATTAAAAACTTCCTTTGTAAATTCTTTATCTTTATTTAGAACATTCAAAAAATTTTCACAACATTTATTTTCCTTTTCTTCTAATACTTTCGGTGAGCAAGTTTCTTTAACCAAAAAAATAAATAATATCTATATAATTTTCTTAAATTTAAGGAACTGATTTAAATCGTTCGTCTATTTGCGGAATCAATGTGTCGATCAATAAAACAATTAAATCTTATAATTTGCAACAGGGTCATCTAAAGTTTCATCAGTAGGTAACTATCACATTGATTTTTTTTTAAATACGATGGGTAGCAAACTCTGCACCTCCACCTAATTCTTGAACGATTTTTTTTACTTTCTATTATCGATTTTTTAAATTCAGTATTCCTAAATGTTAAAGTACGTGTAACACTACTTTTATTATCAGTAGTAATATAACAAGTGCATTGAAATTATCGATACTTTTTGGTAAATATGCCCAAATGCAAGTTAAGCTGAAAAAAATACGAGTGCACGAAGTGCACGAGTGATTTATTCTGATTCAATTTGCATGATTGAAGATTTGTCAAAAATTATAGATTATTTGCAATGCACGAGTTATATTTTGTCAGAAAATTTCTTTCACCTAACCTACCTGTCAAAATAACTGTATGTTATGTCAAATTTTACAAGTACTGTCAGAGTGGTGCGTCAGGGGTGTGGTTTAATCTATGTTAAAGTAACGCTACCGGTCGCCGAAATTCGTCAAAAAATTATCAAGACCAAAATATTTAATTCCCTCTCCAAATTTATATTTTCGACCAATAACAATCTCAGATTTCTTAGAAGCGACCAATAATCCTTTGAAAATCTATTGTAAAAAGGATATCATCAGTGTATGATTATGTTTATTGGTCGTTTCTAGGAAATCTGAGTTTGTTATTGGTCGAAAACGCAAATTTGACAGGAGGATCAACATCTTAATAGGCAATGTAAAATTATTACCGTGTAATAATGCCCCTATTGGTAGTCCCTGGAAGATTTAAGATTAGTGATTGGTTGAAAACGCAAATCTGACAGGTGAAGGAAATTTTCAAAAAAGCTGATTTTGGCATGTCTTTGAAGCTAATAATTTATTATTATCTTCTTGTGTATTTCTTGCATCAGTTTTAATTTCTTTATTTTCGCTTTCCATTTTATAAACGACTTTGTAACTTAAAAAAAAACTATCCCAGTAAATTTAATACGAAAAATTTATTTTTATTATGAATTATAGCATTTTCTCTCCAATTTTCCAATTTTTAAAATTTTCCGTAATGCCATTGTTTGTGCGTTACAGTATTGTCTGAGTGTAAATACATAGGTCCTTGCGGATGGATTATCCCATCATGCCCAACTGATTGTTTTAATCCGTTCTCACTTGGGTCCTTTTATGCTTTTATAATCTTGGTTAAATACAAGTTTCAAAATTATCTCCGCATATTCATGAGATAGATTTCACATTCATAGCGTCCTAATTTGACAAGAGCAGCGTGATAAAATTCGAATTAAAATTAATTGTCAGCACGTCCCGATTAAACATAATAAATGCAAATGCGATTTTAAGTCTTTATTTGGTAAAAACTTTCGGTCATAAATAAAATTGAAATGCTGCCGTAATCGTCTCGGTAATTTATGGATTCGGAGTTGGTAAGCAGACTATCGGCTATCATAAATATCACCAAAGCTTAAAATGTAGAAATAACTACCTGCAGTGTAATTTATCAGAGTCCGTCGGGGGGCGATTGTTTGAAAATTTAATTTTCCAGGGGTAGATAGAATGATGATAAGAATCAGCAAATACAATTTTTCATGAGAGCCGCGTGCTTTTGCATATAATTTTGAGGAGATGTATGGATAGAGTCTCTATAGTTGCGGAATTTCAATTAAAACGGGAAAATATTCGCTTATCCAATTTGTGCAGTGATGGATAATTATGCGCTTATATTACAATGTTTTTAAAAAGAGCTTTGTAATTGAAAAATCTACGGAAAACCGAGCGATTGCAGGGGTTAAGAGGATTGTGGGAGTCGAGACTATACATGTTGTTATTTTGTCTAAACAAAATTTTGATGTTATTTACCTTATTTTGATAAAAATTTAGCCAATTTCAACAATTTCTATAGCAAAATTATCCCTGGTTTTAGGCAATCTGTTAAAGAATTGTTTTGAATTTGCCTTGTTTAAGTTTTAAAGTATCTGATAATTAACACATTTTCATGAAAAACCTGCATAATTGCTCGTTATTAAAAAATTAAAATTCCAAAAAAAAAGACTACACAAAACAAGGTTTTGCTTAACTACTTACTTATCCGGTCCTTTTCTACCTTTCAGTGTAGAGGGTTTGGAGTTAAGTTTTGTTCTTGCACAAGTCTTTCCACTTTTTTCTGTCCTCGATGGCACTATTCCACTCATTTTCTTTCTTTGTTAATATATCAGACACTTGATTCTCCCATGTTTTTCTGGGGCGTCCTCTTCCCTTTTTCTTGACCTTAACTTTCCATACTTTCTTGACCGTCCTTGTGTCCGGCATCCTCACCATGCGTCCTCACCAACTTAATTGTATTCTTTCTATATTTTCTTGTAATGACTCTACTCCCAGACGTTCTCTTATTACTTCATTGTGATCGTAGAAAAAGTAAGCTACATAACACGAGTGTAAAGCAATTACGCACTCGTGGAAACACGCACCCGGCTCCGTGGGCAACTTTTCTACTCGTGCGTAATATGCTTCTTACAACTCTTGTTATGTAATATACGGGCTGTCCAACTCCAACTTCTATATCAATGCGGGCCATTTTTTCTACTCCTAAGTTTTAGCGGGTCACAGTTGAGTGTAAATTCTAATAGGCCAAACGTAATATCTTATCTATATATTATGTACATATATAAAAGAGCTTGTTTGTGTGTTTGTTTGTTTGTTCGCTATAGAATCCTAGGTCCGTTGACCGATCGGGACCAAATTTCGCACAGTTACTATTTAGGACCTTGCAGATCTAACGCCAAACTTTAGGTACAAGCACATATTACCAATTAAAAAAAAAAAAAAAATCACTTGGACGGGATTCGATCTTACGTCGGCAAATACCTGGTCAAAACACGATACGGCGCGGTGTATTTCTCAAGTAAAGATTGTTTTGTATACAATTAGTAATAAATGTACATGAAGTATTATTTTTATTAGTACATTTTTAATTGAAACAAGACGAAAGAAAATAAATTTGAGTTATTATTCAATTTTTAAGCAATAAATAGTTATTTTTTAAGGAATTATAAGAAAATGAAAAGATGATTGATCAGAGTATGTCATTTGTTTATGATTTGGAATTATTGGGCTTATTCAAGTTAAAAAAGTAATTAAAATTGTAATCGCCCGTGCAACGCCGGGTAAATCATCTTGTTCTGTATAAATCGAGTGAAGGGTTAAGTTGAATAATGTTTTGTAAGATGTTCGGGGGTCACATCCGGCCCGCGGGCCGCCAGTTGGACAGCCCTGTAATATACTATTAACGATGCTGCGAATAACATGACATTAAGTCAAATCACAGTCGTTTAATTATTTTACCAATGGACCTAAAACACTCATCTTATGTGTATGTGATTAGAAATAACAACCTTACGTGCATATATCCATAGAACGACTGTGTGGTATTTTAACGGTCGTACTTTTAGACATTTAATTAGAAACGGTGTTCCTCACATTTTAATAATTAATCTCTGAAATGTATATAATATGCCGATCGTCAGTTCATTTTAGAAATAAAATCAAGAGAACATAAACAAACGTAAGAATGCATATTTGATGGTACACTTGGTTACTACTGAAACATGGAATGGTCAAGACGTTTGAGTATCATAAAATTCTTCATCAATTTGATTGTGTCCGTTAATTCCTCAAGTTACTTTCACATTTTTTTCTCTCTAGGAAACTTCGCATTTCGAAATGCTTTCTCAATGGAGGACAATTAAGGTAAAAGTTTAATAATAAATTTTTCATTAAAAATCCTGGCTTACGATCGCTGTCTTAATTAAAAAGTACACTAAGTCCACAGCTTTTTTTAAAGTTATTTTGTATTCGTTTTTAATAAATCAGTTTGAAAGGTGTATCGTGCAGTTCTGGTTTTGTTGGAAAGCGAGTGTGGCCTTTGCAGAGTTAAAACATGTTGGTAGACGTACATATACGATTCTGTGCAAAGAATTCATAATAAGGGTTTTGATAAATATTACCTGCCTCAAGCACAACGGCTTTGTATAAGCGAATGAATTTGATTCCGATTGTTTTTAGTCATTGGAATAGAACAATACCCACGTTCGGTTGCCGCCAGGCGTTAACTCAATAACAGAATATCGCTATTCGCAGTGCAAAATGGCAGAGCGTCCGCGCGTTTCGACGAATCTGCCATAGAAACATGGGCTCGATAATTATACACTAGTGCCATTAGATGCGCAATATTTATCTTTTTATAGGTACTTATCTTTCCTGTAAATTAGCGAGCAGGAATTAGCGAAAACGTTCAAAACAATGTTAAACTCCTATGTTCGAACTTGCAAGTGGTATGTTAGCACTTCTTGTAATTATAATTTTTTTAAATTTTCCTGCGCTTCGCACAAGAGACGGCAATAATATTGTGTCCAACCCAGGGTTGGCTGCCCACTGGGTAACCCAATAAAACCCGGCTGGGTTTTATTGGGTGGGTTTAATTGAGGAAAACCCGCCCGGTTTTTTTTAGATTATATGTTTATTATATTAAATTTAAATATTTTTTTTAAATAGGCATATAATGTAGATACCCATAATTTAATCATTTTATACTTTTATATATATGTAATTCATTATACATATAATTAGAAACAGTGAAAAATAAATATTTATGTAATTTTTAGTAAATTATTTATTTAAGACAGATAAATTTATATATAACTAGGCGATTTACCCGGCGTTGCACGGGTGATTACAATTCTCTTTTATCAATCACAGACTACTCGCGCTCCGCGCTCGCGCCCGGCGGACGTTCCCAAACGTTTAATTACAGACTACTGGTGCTCCGCGCTCGCGCTCGGCGGACGTTTCCGGCCGTTCCCGGGCATTTCCGGCCGTTCTTTATACGGCGTTTGATCCGTCAGGTCCTAAATAGTAACTGTGCCAAATTTGGTCCCGATCGGTCAACGGACCTAGGATTCTATAGCGAACAAACAAACACACAAACAAACAAACAAACAAGCTCTTTTATATATACGTATAGATAAAAAATAAAGTTATATCTAACTTACAATATAATATTTATTTATATAATATCTACTAATGTACAAATAATTTATTAAACATACCTATAGTTCAAATAGAATAATAAATTTGATATTTAAAGTAAAACATAATTATAATAATACCAACTACAACTATTAATTGTTACCAATCTGCTGGTTCTAACCTTAAGTATCTGTATATCTGGACTAATTTCAGGGCTTTTTCGAACCATAGTTTACTTCTTAGTTTATTCCAGCTCAGGCCATATGTGGAAAATATGCGTTCAATTGATGCAGAACTCGCAGGACAATTGTGCAGCGAAATAAAAAAATCGCAAAAATCCATGGGCAATTTTGTGTTTTTTGCACTTTTAACTTTTAATATCTTCCACCATTTTGAAGCACTAAGTTTATCGATCACATCGCGGTGAAACATCGATTTTGGGAAGTAATCAGTATCTTGAATTTTAAACGCTAAAAAATAAGTCAGGAAATTTGGATGTTTTTTCATCAGCCATTCTTCTGCAATGAGTTCATCTTCGCTGCTTAGTGATTTTCCCAAATAATTTGGGTCCATAATATTTGCTAAGTAATGTGCCGGTGTTAATGCACTCTGCATTCGTTTTTTAATTAATGGTTTGATTTTTGGCGTTGATAGTATTTCATTATTTATTAAACCGTACCAAATTTCAACGGCAATAGACAAAGAAACATTATCATTTTGTAATGCATCTAAAGCTTTTGATAAGATTGAAAACATCTGTAAAATATTGCAGGCATCCGAATACAATCCACCATTATTTAGTATTTTATGAATGCTATTATCGCATTCGGAATAATGTTCAGATCTAATTATAATTACTTTAAAACAAAACCTGTCATATAGGTTCACACATATTAGTATAATAGGCTTACCTAATTCAGGTAGAAGTCACCTTTTGTATATAATTTTAAATTACTTATTGCTAGAATCGTTTAGTTAATACCAGGTAGAGCTTCACAGGCAACAATCTTTAAGGTTGTCACAATATGATTCGTACAAAACGACAAAATAATGTTTGGGATCAAAAATATTTACAACTTTTGTAATATAACTTTTCTGCTATATCTCATAGCCACGGAGAAAAAATCATCTAAAAAAAGTTGAAAGTTCTCAATAGCGAGCGTCGAATTCTGGACACCCTGTATATGAAGCTAGACATTTAAAAAAGATTGTCCTTAAAAACGTTTTATTTCGGTCGCAAACATTCAATTTATGCAAAAATTTGCGAAGGCATACATTGTGGGACAGCCGTAAGTACATTGCGATGTATAGTGAATGCAAACAAATACATTTTTGTGTGATACATTTTTTTAAAATGTATTAAATACATCTATTTACCCGCTTTCTGGTGAAACAATCTAGTTACCCTACATACATAATAGTATATTTAGTTTGTGCGATTATCACTTTAAAAAACCAATAAAACCCAATAAAACCCGGTTTTACGACCCAATAAAACCCAGCCCACTGGGTTTTATTTATTAAACCCGGGTTTTTGCCAACCCTGGTCCAACCGTTGCAATGCATCACTGGTTACATAAATTTGAATTTAAACCTGGACCGATCGAGAATTTCTACATGAGTTAAAATCGGGAAATATGTGTTCCAACTATATGGTAACTTCGATGCAGTTCCAAGTGCATTTTCGATTCGGTAACTTCGTTATAAATCTTATCGAGTTCTGGAATATTTAAATTTATGGTTCGGATGAACTTTTTAATATCTGTCGTGCGGATGTAGGTCTTAACAAAGTTACGACGCACGCTTATACGAAATTTGTCTGTCATGATGTGGGGTTGGGAATAAAAAAAAACACCAACATCGGTTGTAGTATTTGTAGTTTTTGTTAATAGTATACTTACTGATTGTGTAAGTTAGGAAATTGTTAGGACACTGATGGCTGGCATAATTAATACTGGGTGACAACGGTCCCGTTTCAATATTTTGACTGACTATAAGAATACAATTTCTTAATTTTACGATTTCATTTGAGATATTTAAGAGTAGTAGTCACATATGTGTGTTCCGCTCGCGCGGAGACTGCTATAGGGGGGTTGACCCCCTCTTCAGTCGTAAGAGGCACAAGGATAATTGGTGAGGATGTGGATAGTCAAGAATGGGCAAGGATAGGTGGAAGTACTGCTACACCTGAAACCCTCTACAGTGACAGTCGGCCCTGGGATTCGAACTCATTACCTCCCTATTGCATGTTAGGTTGTTAACACAACCAGCCACCTAGCTCGGTAGATGTTTAAGATAATATATTGTACAATTTGTGCGAAATGTTTCAA
Source organism: Elmis aenea (assembly GCA_947652605.1). Taxonomy (NCBI): domain Eukaryota; kingdom Metazoa; phylum Arthropoda; class Insecta; order Coleoptera; family Elmidae; genus Elmis; species Elmis aenea. The sequence goes on from OX393579.1 coordinate 48,347,767, forward strand.
TTCCAGTTATTACGTAACAGGTGAGGTGGGTTTATCAAACCGCAAGAAAATTAGGCATGGCTTCCGATAGGAATAAATGCACCATCTTCCACCTACCTATCAATCATGTTCTTCGAGATGTTTCTAAAAAGTAAAATTTTGGAACAGAGTAAATGACCTCGAGTTATTTCGATTATTTTTCAATTTGGGGTTTACCATACCCCACATTACTTGGTGATGTTTGACGAAATGTTACTTAACGTCAGAGCTGGGCAATGCTTGAATGCTTACTACTTGCAATAATTTTTTAAGCACTTTTAATGCTTCGAGCACAATGCTTGGAGCACTTTCTAAAACAGATGCTCGATGCTTAGAGCACCAAGCACTTTTTTGAACACTTGGTACTTATTAAGCACTTTAGAAAGGCAGTGCTTAATAAGCATTTTTTAAATTTATATATGCTTACTGCATAGTATTTAATCCTTAACATGTATGCTACAAGACTGTTTAAATTTTAAATTTCTCTTAAGCATTTCCAAAATGCTCAATGCTTGCTGCTTAATTTTTTTAAGCACTTGGGTCAGTGCTTGATGCTTTTAAGCATTTTTAAAAACCAAAGTACTTACTGCTTAATTAGATCAAGCACTTACACAAGTGCTTGAATGCTCGGTGCTTCAAGCACTTAGGGTCGGTGCTTTGCCCAGCTCTGCTTAACGTGAACTTATTTTGATGTCAGGTTATCGTTTAGTACTTTATTAAATGTTTTCTTAAATATTTCTTTCAAGTTTATTACTTATAACTTTTTTATTTGCCACTTTTAATAATTTTATGTAGAAATAATATTGCATTAATAGACAATTCTTATTTAAATGTTCATAATAGTTATAATGTTCTTCTGCAAATTGATTTGAATTTAGAATTGTTTATAAAAGTATTTGTCATGACCAGTGGCCCCAAGCATGCATTTTAAACTGGGGTTCGTCCGACCCACCTCACCAGTTACGTGACAAAGAAAAGCATCTCAGGGCTACGGGTTAAATTCGATGGTATCTCAACTGTTGATAATTAGTACCCTGTATAAATTTTTGTATACTCGAATTCCTTATTCAATTCTTGTTTATACTGTAAATGTAGGCATTTCTTTTTACATTTTCGTATTTTGTTTTGTTTTTCAAAGCTTATTTTGTGAAAAGCTTTATAATATATTCTCACTTACATTTTACCTTTGAGACTTTATTTCTTTCATCAAAAATTTAAATCTAATTCACCTATAAGCAATGGCATTTTCTTTGACGCTCCAGTCACTGTTAGGGGTGTCAGCAATTCAAAGATACTCTCCAGCGCTAGATTTTGAAATGTCTTTTTTTTTAACTTGGAAGTTTCTGGGAAAATGAAATAAATTGTAACACTTGTTATTTGTGTTGCTAGGGTATTAGTTTAGTTGCTAGGATAAACATGTTGCTATAGAACTCGTATCTATTCATATAAAATAACATTAACTATGCTAACACTCACTTTACATTACAAAATACAAAACCTTTGCTTTCTGTATACATAAAGGACAAAGTTATTTGGGCTACATCGTCTAGCTTTAATAGAACTTCGAGTTTGATAGGTGTTTGCTAGATTGGCCGTACTATTATTAAGTCGAATACGGTCACCTCAGTTTCCCATGTGAATATATAAAGTTATAGTTGGTTATTACTCAGAGAAAATCATATAATGCAAGCGATAGCACGCGAATACATCCTTGTCGTCAGAGCAGAGGTTTCCAAACATTCAGGGTCTACGTCGCTTTTAGTTATCAGGATTTTTTCAAGGCGTTTAGGGAAAAAATCAGTGGGTACAAAATTTAAAAAACGAAGAATTTTGAGGTGTTACTGCAAGTCAAATAAACTGGTGTGAACACCAAACGACTATATTTTCAAAGTACTAAAAGTTTAATAACATTTTAATCATATTATAGTGTATAGTCTAATGTTTAAGGGGGCCCAAAATACAATTTGCTTTCCTTAATAAAGGAGATAGCCATTTAAAATGAAAAAGAGTTTTCAACGTCCTGAAACCTTGCAATAAATTATTTTAGGTTAATCTGTACTAATTTTTCGCTTTTATCTTTTACTATTTCTATATTTGAGTTCTTGGTGATGGAACATACAGGGAAGTTCTTATTTTTTTCCTTTTTAATTTAAATAATGTTACCGTCTAGTCTTGGACTTATAAGTAACTTAGTTCTAATAGGTGATTTGGGATCAAATGTTTTATTTCAATGATGGGTTGCATTCTCTTGAGAAGCAGTTTCTCGAAAAGTTTTACATTATAGGTAACAGTGAAATTGGTCTATAGGATGTGGCTTCGTTCTTATATGCGAGCTAAATAAATTAAAGTAGTTGTTTTAAATCGCTTGAACTTTCGTTGGAAATGAAATAAAGATAAATTTAAAAATAATGTTCATAATGGTGAAATTCTTAATCAATAAATAAATGATAAAAGTTTATCACGTAACTACATTAGTAAATTAAATATAATTAAAAATTTGATAACCACGCCACTGGCTGGTCTGTTTTTGCAGTCTTATTAAATTGTCAAAATTTAAAGCATTCTTAAGCAAAATTGGGAAATAAATTGTTTTTTCCTCATTGTTCCTAGGTTGTTCTTATACATTCGTTGTCGAAAAGTAAAATTATAATTTAATTTCGCTGATTGCTTTTCATTTTTTTTTTTAAAGCGAAAATATTAAAGTGTACGCGTGGCTGATTTTAACGAACTGCTTCGTAGGACTATAAACAATAGCCCCGGAAGGACTTCCTAATGGAGCCGAAGCTTGCGGAAATGAGGAAATGTGTGCTCTCTATAAGGCTTTTTGCGTGCTATTTTCAATCTCTATAATCGAAATCCTTTAGATTTGATAGAGCTCTGGAGGTTTAACAAAGAGGATGAGGGAACTTTTTTTGTAATATAGCGTAGGCCTTCATGGTTGCTACTAATAAATTTTTGTGGAATCGTTTTTATTGAACTGATGTAAGTGAACGTAATGGAGTGATTTGAAAACACGATAACGTGCGTTCGATGTTATCTTTAAATTGTGGTTTAAATATTCTACAGATGGGTATTACCGTATTCGGTAAAAGCATAAAACAATTTATGTTTTCGCTAATGATAACTTAATAATTTTTAAGTCATAAAATTTTTTTTAATTAGGTAACTCCATGTTTTTTGTTTGGTTATTATAGGGCTCTTAATTATTCATATGACAATAAAATTATGGGAGCATCTTATCAATATTATTTTTCTTTCTGCAACTACTACAGACTGATAGATAATAAGGATTCTCTTCCATATTTACCAAAATGTTGATCTCCGCATCTCCGCTTTTAATTTTTGGAGCGCCAGGTTTTGGAATATCTTTAATATCTTCACTTTTTCTAAATTTATACTTAATATTACCGAATGTGAATTGGTTGATAGGTCGACCACGATATTTAGCCCTATCAAAATCAAGAAAAAAAGGGATACCAATTTAAAAAATGTCGAAGACGTCATTACCAAGAACAAATAGAGATCAAGAATTGAGTTTAATAAAATAATTTGTGTTTAAAAAAATTAAATCGAGGTGTCAAAGGATTTTTTCTAAAATATATTGTTTCGATTATAAAGGATGCATTTCATACTTTTGCAGCGCACTGCACAGGGTGGTCCAAATTCGAATGTTTTACGGGGTATCTCGGTTACCGTAATAGATAGCGAAAATCTATTATCGGTCTGTTGGGCTATTTTTTTGAGGAAAAAACGCCGGTGTAATCACATTTTTTATATCGCTTTCCATTTTGGTACTACAGACGAAAAATGAAATTTCATAATCTTTGAAAATTCACTATAACTTATTTATTTATTAAAATAGAACAAAATGTTACAAAGGTTTTCTATACAGGTTTTTATGCTTAATTTAAAAACGATATTTAATTCTTTTTAGCGACCTTGACTTTCGAGATATGAAGTAAACTTAATTTTTCTTAAATAGAAACTCTAGTTGTCCATGGCTTTACATAAAAGATATTTTTTTTAGCTTTTCAAAAATATATAATTTTGTAGGTACTTCAATTTGAATAATTTGCTGTTCTTTGAGCGCAAAAATTAATTATAAAAAAAAAATCAGTAAATATGTTTTGTAGTTTTTGTTTACTTTTTTTGTTTATATATCAAATATTAAAATAAATGTACTTAAACAATGAAACAACAACAAAGTTGATTTTCATTAAACTTATTTATATCGTCACCTCACTAAAAATGTACAATTCATTTTTAATTTCTGTATTTTAAGTTGTCTTATTTTTGTTTGTTATTTATTAAGGAGATTTCGATTCATAGAAGGCGTTTTGAATTTTTTATTGTAGTTAAATAAATCGTCTTATATCACGCTATACCGAGTGCAATTTGTTTTACCCGGTAATGGCATCCGTAATTGATAACGGATGAACAAAGTTTTCAACTTTTGCGAACTAAGTAACATAATAAACTAATTAAACTCTTATTAACGAGCAATAAAAAAGTTTAATGAAGCAGACGTAATTGACATCTTAGAGTGATGAAGCGCAGTTTTCGTTTTAAAAAACTCTATTAAAAATGTTGCTGAGGTGTGAAAATATTGGAATATGACAGATAGCACACGACGCACCGTAGAAATTAATTTTTAAGATCGGTTATTAATTTTTGCATTGAACTTTTGTAGAAAATTAAGAAAATATTTTTAAATTGATGACTCATCTGTGATTTTTTCACGAGGGCCTTATTTATATTTATTATCCTGTGTAGATTATTTAAAAAAGGGGTTAGTTGAATTATTTGGTACTTAATTTCAAAAATTATTCAGCGATCAGATGTTTTAAAGAAAATCCAATTGGTAGTTTAGCAATGTGTAATAATATCTTTATTAAGTGAAATATAATTTTTTTTTTTGAGTAAAAATACTGATTTGTTTGAGATGACCATAGTTTCTTGTGTCTGCGTGGAGTTGAATAAAATGGTATATTTCACGTTTAAGATTGCATTGGATGAACGTTTCTTGCGTAAACGCATTTTTAAAACAAACGTTACCATTTAGGACTATAGACAAACTCCTGATTTTTTTAAATATGGAAATGTTTGTACGATTCTGCTTTTTTTTCGATAATAATTCTGAAACTAGATTACAACTGTCACATCGTTTTACCAATCAATGTTTTTTTTTTTGTTAGAGCTCTATTTATACGCTCTGATTAATTATTATTAATTAAAGTGTGTTACGAAGGCCTGAATTTTTTATGGCAGGCAGGCTATTTTGGAACTAAGTGGTCTTGGAACTCGTCTGTTCCTATACCATTCAGTTTTGGAAGCCATCTAATATTGATAATATTCCAAGTTCCAGTCAAAGACGTTTTGCATCTTGGGCAATTCTCTTTGATGTATACCAAATAATTTAATTCACAGTGACCTAAATATTAGGTGTGCTACTAAATTGAGTTGTGTTATGGAATATTTTTCATATACTGGAAACTTAGTCGAAACCTTTAAGTAATGGGGAGGGGACTAATATATGTAAAGTAGTTTTTTAGGTTTTAGATAATAGCTTAACGATTTTGTAAACGTTTAAAACAATGCTTCTATTGGACAATCTCTTTGCTAATTTAAGTTAAAACATATGTAGTTTTGTACTGAGTGTATAACAAATGAAGTTTAAAAAAGGTGACTGTATTCTATATAACATTTCCAATTTCATTTATTAGTTTAATGAAACATTACTCTCCTAATTTATATACCAGAACACCTAATTAAATTATGAATAATTTTAAATATATTCAAAGTTATTTCGCTTAGCCAGTAATACACTTAACCATTTTTTCTCCACACCTTAGAAGCTCCCAACCAATTTTTTTCTCGAAGTATATATATAAAAGCTATTTTGCAGGCCGTTTAGGCTCTCTTTCGTTTTCTTCCTCCAATTCACTATGTTTTACTCTCTTAGTTCTGCCTCCACAGCTTCTCTCCATCTTTTCTGGGTCTCCCTCTTTTTTCTTTCATGCAGGATTTTTCCACGCTATCTCTTTGATTATTCTGCTGTTTTCCCTTCTCTCAATATGTCCTAGCCATTGTATTTTTCTGGCATTTATTACTTTGTCTATGGTTGCTTCTTTAAAAATTGTATATACGTCCTCGTTCGTTCTTCTTATATATCCCTCATCTCTTCTCTTCCCCCCCACTGTTCTCCTAATCACCTTTTTTCCCATCTTCTTAGGGCTTCTTCTCTTCTCCATCTTTCCTTTCTTTCTTTTTTTTCGATGTACTTGCAAAATAATCTTGAACGGAAGTATGAATCTTTCCCCCGGAAAAGAACTCTCTACCCAGCAAATTTTAAGCCCAAAAAGTAACCAAAAGTTGTACCTTTCCACAAGTTAGGCGAATTTTTTGGATCCTTCATTACTTTTTTTCTTCAAAATACTGGAGTTAAAGCTGCCGTATGAGAAGATGCAATTTCGTGATGTAGCAAAATTCTCTTCTCTGGAACTGTACTGAATTCATTATTATTATTTCCGCGGAGGTGGTTCCCTTTCGGGTTCCTGTACTGCTACCTATTGGTCTATTGTATCCTCTGGTGATAGCCCCTTTCAGGAGACCTGTGTGTTTAAAAAACTCCAGGATTTCTTTAAGGGTGTTTTTTTTAAACTTTTCTTAGTTGGTTTCATCCATCCCTAGAAGTCTACGCCGATAGAGTGCTGATCCTTCACACTGGCATAGTACGTAAAGAGGAGTTTCTTCTTCTTCACTACATGCATTCATCGGTCTCTGAGAGCCCTATTATATAGGTGTTTGTTTAGCTGACAGTGTCCTGTAATGAGTTCTGTGGCTGCTCTGATGTCTACTCTGCTCATCCTAAGAATTTCTTCTGTCTTTTCTTTAAGGACATTTGACATGAGCTTGCCTTGGAGTGGGCTTGTCCAAAGGATGTGCCAACTGCAGGTTCTGGTCTGAAGAAAGGTGTGTCGCTGCCAATTTTAGCTAAGCGATCTACCTTCTCGTTCCCTGGTATATTGGCAAATATTTTTCTGTGTACCATTTTGCTGCATTTATCTCCTGTGTTAATTGCACTGACCATTTACACTCCTGAAGAAAACTGCATACATTAATTTTTTCATTGCTCGCTTCTTTATGATCATTTGGTCGGAGTTTGCTCATCGTCGTGAATTCTTCAACCATGAGTTTCTGAATCAATATAATAATAATTTTAGTTACAGTTACTATTTTAAAACAAAGAACTTGACCTAATCGAAAGAATAAATCACCTAAAAATATCATCTCCGGTAAGAAAATAAATATCGAATTATGATCGTAAATTTTTTTTATAGCCTGTCACGTAGACGTAGTACCCGGAAAGGTCGCATTTTCATTCCTTTCAGAGAATCGCTAGATCCGTTTCAAGTTAGGGACTGTATGGTAATAAGTTCTTTTTACAGCCCAACGAAAAGCAGGTGAGAGAAGCGCCAGTTGGCCGGGCCATCTAGCAGGTGCGATCAAATGTGGATTATACAGCACTAACATTGCATTTTTCACCAGGCCCGCTTCAAACACGGCCGTCCGTAAAGATCAGTAAAATAAAATGCGGTACTTTGCATTCGTTTATGAAATTCGAATAAATTTGGAATATGTAAAGTTAGGATATACGAGTGACGTTCCAATACCATTAAGGCTAACTTAATTCTATTAATTTAATTTATAGTTTACTCATTTTAATAATACTACTTTTCAGACAATGTTTTTTTGAGGCCAGTTTATTCAATTTATATCGCGTCTCGTTAGTAAAAGTCTTTTAAGCACTTTGCATTGGCGGATTATTTGGATTAAAAGATTTTATCACGGTTTATTACGAATTTTTGCCCTATCGTGATAACTCTAACAGTTCGCATAAAATCTAATCAAAGCCTACAGAGTTATTTTAGAAGGGAAATTTATTTGTTAATCACAAACCGAGTTGAATTTATGAGGAATAAAAAAAAAACTTGTAAACTATTTAATGTAAAATCCACACTTCATATTATTAGAGACCAAATAAAAAACCAAGATATTAGGAAAGAATTAGAAATTTACGGTCTTGGAGGAAAAATACATGAAAACAGAGAGAAACAAAGAACATATTAACAGAATGGAACATCAGAGATTGCCAAATATAATAAGAAAGTATAGACCATGAGGAAGAAGAGCAATAGGAAGACCTATGAAAAGATGAGAACAACAAAAATAACATTTCCTGAAGACTGAACAGGCAATTTGCTTAAGCCGTGGAAGTGACCAAGAAGAGAAAGAAGACCCATTAGTTTGCTTCCCGTGATAGCAAGCGTATGTAAGAAACTTCTCCTTGAAAGACTTAAACCTATAATAGCGGACAGAAAGTTGATCCCAATCACCAGTTTGGATTCCGAAATCAGGATGGTACGATTGAGCAGGTGAATCGAGAGGTGAGGAAATCTGCAGAGATGAAAGCAAGCGTTACTGGTCGACCGCTTTTCTTAATATAAGAAGGCATTCGATAACGTGTGGCATGATGAATTGTGCTACAAATTAAAAAAGACTCTACCATTATGACGAGACCATTAAATCATTTTTGAGCAACAGATGCTTACTTGTAAAGCATCAATCTGAATTAACTGATCTTTACCCAATCCACTCTGGCGTACCTCAGGGTAGTGTCCTGGGTCCTGTGCATTATACACCTTATACAGCCGATCTTCCTACGACGAGACACAACAGTTACCACCTTCACTGACATACTACGGTCTTGGCATTTCACGTAGACCCAAGAGCGGCATCCAGGAACCTACAAATTAACCTGAACAAGATACACGACTAGCTCGGGAAATGGCGGACCAAAGCCAATGAAACCAAATCTGTGTTGACGATGAAGCAAAACATTTGTTCACAGGTGAAGCTTTATGATTGCCAATCACCGCAGGCTGAAGATGCCAAATATCTTGGCATTTATCTGGACGAAAGACTAACCTGGAGGAAACACATATTCATAAAGAGGAAACAGCTTGGTCTAAAGTTTTGACAAATGTGCGATAATGGGACAAAAATCTCAACTTTCACGTAAAAATAATGTGTTTTTTTTAATAAAACCATACTACAGCATGTCTGGAAGAATGTTATCCAACTCTGGGGATCGGCTGCAGACTACAATCTAGAAATCATTCAACGATTTCAAAACAAAGTGGTTCGTGTCCAACTTTGTCATACAACATGATATACCATCAGTTAAAGAAGTGATAAAACAATATAGTGTTGGTTATCGTAATAAATTATCAGTGCACCCTAATGTGCTTGCTAAGCAGTTACTTGTCGTTAGCAATGAAGTGCCTGAGCTTTAGTGTATAAGTGTAAGCAGAATTCTCACTGGAGCATTCTGCACATGTCAGTAGTTTTGATAACGTAGAAGCTTATTGGCTGTATCGGCAGATTGCTCTAACCATGGAGATAAAAAAGAAAAACCTGTCAATTGAAGTTTAATTGTTTGTCAGGTTGGTTAATAGCAACATTATTGATTTCTTCAATATATGGAAGTGATGAAAAAATAGAATTAACCCGAGAGCAATTTTGGATAATGGTTTATAATGATTTAAATAGGTGTTTGGACGTCTTTAAGTGCAAGGAAAGTTAAGATGCTTTTCTTGACTAGAATTTACCACTGGTATTTACGATTTGGAGTTCTGTTTAGTGAAGAAAAGATTTTCAAGGAAAATTTCCGAGAATTCTTCCAACAGCTTTGGGCACGTTGGCGAAAAATCCAGTTGTCTTTGGGAACTATTTTAAAAATAGTATAGTGTCAAAAGTGTTATTGTTCCTGATTTATCTGAAATAAATTAAATAAATTAAATAACAGTGCTAGCTCGTATAATTTTATCCACAGTAATCGTTTAGATTCTTCACTGCTTTCATATAGCAAAACAAAAAAATTACGTCTGTCTGTAACTTTGTTCTCATTTTGTAAGTCTCGTTGTTCTTGCAGCCATTCTTATCGGATTTAAACGTATCTTTTAAAACGCGGTGATATACGGAAGTGTTGACGGTAAGGTTTTTCCGCAAAGCTTTCGGTGTTACACACGTCAGCCAATTACTTATTTTATGTTTTGCGACACTTCGCATTTATTCGCTCGTTAATTTCGAACAAAATGCTAATATATTTGAGTAGGTATCGCAATAATTCAATAATTTATTGGTTACATAAATCCATTCGTTAATTGAGTTCGAAATAATGAAAAGTCAATAAATTGCGCATCAGTTTAATTTATTCCCAATTTTACGTCTCGCTAAACGTGTAATTGATGATTCATATCTAGTTCTAATTCCTCGAGTTTTATTACATGAATAGCTTTGTGATTCGCAGAAATCATTATCTTATTATATCTATTTGTATGATATTAGGTACTGATAAGCATGTGAATGTAATGAAAGACTATAAAGAGGTATAATACCGGATATCTATTTGCATACAGTTCCCTTTCAACGTTCACAATAAACGACACAAATGTATTTTTTATACTTAGCGCCTGTTTTCAAATCAATGGCCATTCTGGTTAGACATTGCTGGCAACGCGAAGCAACGAAATCACAAACATTGAGAATCATTTCGTTTGGTATTTGGGCACATTTTTATTCAATGGCTACTTGTCATCAATGGTTGCAGGTTTTTGAGCATAAATAATTTAACAGATGGATCGGACGAAGAGGGCCTGTAGATTACCCTACGCATTCACCAGACCTCACACCACTAGGCTCCTTTTTTTGGGGATTTTTTGCCGAAGTTTGGACTTATTTCTAAAAAGGTCGAATACTGAGTTTCGCGCAGTAATTAACACGTTGAGGGCCCCAGCCGAAACCGCAGATGTGCCGCTGAGACCAATTCATTTTTTAATATATTTCAACCAAATATAATAACATCATTTTACTTGTGATTTTGATTTCATTTTCATATTTTCTGCCATATTTTTAAGATGGCCACGTGGCCCCAGTCAATAAATTTGCACCCTGTGTGCACGCTGTGCACGCAGTCCCTAAGTCAAGTCACAAAATGTCCACCGGTGTGCCATGCGGCGCTCAACGTGTTTTAAATTCCTCCCAAAACACGGAAAAGTGTGGAAAACATCCGAAATTAAATGCAAGCAGTTTATGGAGATTCTTTTCCTGATAAAATTATGGTTTATAAATGGTCACGTTCATTACAAGGAAGAAAATCATTGGAAGGCAATGATCGCAGTGATAGACCAAGTGACGTCTTAGCTCATGAAATGGTCGAGGATGACCTTATGGATTATGGTCAACTAAAAGAAATAAATTGCAGAAAGGTTTAACATATCCGAAACAACGTCAGACAAAAGTCAGCGTGAGGTGGGTGCCCAGAACGTTTCAAAAAGAACATGCAGTTCGGCGTTGTAAGCAGTTATTGGGTGTGTGGATCTATTCCAGTACACGTTATCAACAGTATGACCGGAGATTTTTATCTGTTTCCTTATTTGAAAAAGAGCCTTTGTGGAAAACATTCCTCCGACAAAGAGTCATTGCAAGCAGCAATAATAAATGAGTATTTTGAAAGCAAATCGGAAAACTGTCTCTATAAAGGTTTAGAAAGATTAATTGAAAGATCTAACAAATGTAGTTAAGTCCGAGGAGTATATCGGGTGTAAGTAAAATCAGGCTGACCGCCTTTTTTTTCTTAAGTTTTAATTTTTAGACAAACTATGTTTTAAACATGTGATATGTGCAAAAAACCGGATTTTCTGTACATATGTGCACTTTTCTAGCACTTCCGGTTTCACCGGAAATTACCCTAACTTTGTTATTTCAAAGGGAACACCCTGTATATTTTTACATTTTTGAAAGAGAGAGTAATTTTGAATACAGCTGCACTATTTAAGTTAATTTTTATAATCTTAAATAATTTTTGGATAAAAATTAAATTTTTGTGTTCCATGATCTGCATAAATTGAATTTTATTATGTCTAAAAGTGTCCGAAAAATGTTTCTGTTAATTTTAATTGACATCTGGGTTACTTTAAACGAATTTAAAGGTTGCAAAATTGGTTTTTTGAGAAAAAGCCATTTTTTTTAAATGAAAAGATAGTGGCTCATCCGGTTATTTAAATTGAGTATGTTCTGACGAATTCAACAATACAACTTGGTATTTTTATTAGGAGCAGGCATTACAATTTTCAATTATTGTAAAGTTTTGGTAAGATACCGTAATAATCATAGTTGACTATGCTAAATAGCAACAAAACAAATGCTTTTTTTTTGTGTAGACTCCTTTCATGACGATCACTAACAATTAGAAATTAATTTAAACTTTTAGGAAAAACAGAAAAAAAGAAATTAACACATTCAAAGTTTTATTGAACAAACAGTTTTTTTGTATTTTTAGAAATAAATCCTAATTAAAATACCAAGTCATTGGTATTGTTGAATTCGCCAGAAAATACTCTATTTGAATGACCGCATGAGCCACTATCGCTCCATTTAAAAAAAATTACCTTTAGCCAAAAAAACTATTTTGCAACCTTTAAAGTCTATTTAAGTAACCCAAAAGCCAATTAAAATTAACAAAAACGTATTTCGGACACTTTTTGACAATAAAATTAATGCAGATCACGGCACATTGATGAAAAATTTAATTTTTGTCCAAAAATTATTTGAGGTCATGATAATTAACTAAAATAGTGCAATTGTATTCAAAATTGCTTTTTTTTTCCAAAAATGGAAAAATATACTGGGCGTTCTCTTTAAAATAACAAAGTTAGGGACATTTCCGGTTAAACCGGAAGTGCTATAAAAGCGCACATATGTTCAGAAAATCTGTTTTTTTGCACATATCACATGTTTGAAATTTTGTTTGTCTAAAATCAAAACTAAAGAAAAAAAGGAAGTGAGCCTGATTTCAGTTACACCCGGTATATTGAAAAATAAAATAATAAAACTCGAAACTTTCAGTCTTTTTCTACCCTATTCCACGAATATTAAAAACACACCTCGTATTTTATGAAATCATAGGAATTGTTTTAAGAGTCATAGACAAGCACTTAAAAATGTATTACAAAAGTATTTATCTTGTCTATATGTATGTATATATAAAAGAGCTTGTTTGTGTGTTTGTTTGTTTGTTTGTTTGTTTGTTCGCTATAGAATCCTAGGTCCGTTGACCGATCGGGACCAAATTTTGCACAGTTACTATTTAGGACCTTGCAGATCTAACGCCAAACTTTAAGTATAAGCACATATTACCAATTAAAAAAAAAAAATTACTTGGACCGGATTCGATCTTACGTCGGCAAAAACCTGGTCAAAACACGATACGGCGCGGTGTATTTCTCAAGTAAAGATTGTTTTGTATACAATTAGTAATAAATCTACATGAAGTATTATTTTTATTAGTACATTTTTAATTGAAACAAGACGAAAGAAAATAAATTTGAGTTATTATTCAATTTTTAAGCAATAAATAGTTATTTTTTAATGAATTATAAGAAAATGAAAAGATGATTGATCAGAGTATGTCATTTGTGTATGATTTGGAATTATTGGGCTTATTCAAGTTAAAAAAGTAATTAAAATTGTAATCGCCCGTGCAACGCCGGGTAAATCATCTTGTTGCTACTAAAATCTTTTCAGCAAAACACACGCGCAACACATAAATATCTTAGCACACTTATTTTATACAATTGATGTAATAAATTCTGCTATAAAAACAAACTAACAATACATATATTCCATATGAAAGAGAACAGCGGTAATCCAAATATTATGCTTACTACTCGTATTGGTTCAGTTAGTTTTTTGTAAAAATTATTTCCGGTTTATCCAAGTCAAGATAAAACAGTTTAAACATACACTCGCCGAAAGAATTTCAATTTATATGAATCGATAAAACGAGTTGGTAATGTGATATTCTAATTCTGTCGGAAAAACATTTGGAAGTTGCATAAATATTAGCTTGTTACACGCCTTGGTAATAATCTCTGAGCCGTTATTTAGGTTTTCTTTGTTGAATAACATCTACGTTGAAGAAATTTTCGTGACAGCTCATTTCCGTGGAATACGGAATTTCCTTGGAGTGTAAGCGATGCATACTAAAAGACCGAAGGTGGATGTGAAAATTATTTCTTGTCGAGATGCAGCTTTTACGTATGCAAATCGTAAATATTTTACGACTTCTGTGCACACAAGATTTGATACTAAATGTAAGGTGTGCTAACTGTTGTGTTGAAATGGATTTGTTAAAGCTTTTAACTTGTTCCTAGTTTTAACGTGTCTCGTTTTATAGAATTCCGTCTATTATTACTGCTCAAGTCGTACTATTGTCATCCAGTTTATCGGCAGTGACGATTTCAGTTAAATTAGGGCAAATCTACGCAGTTATGTGCTTAATTGGATTAAAAATAGAAGTTATTTTAGAAAAACTAAAGGCTGAGAGAATCGATTTTTGTAATTTCGTTCTGTTATTTTAACTTCTCCAAATATCGAGATTAAAAACAACAGTTTTTTTGTTTGGTAGGTACACGTTTATTCAATTAGATTTAGTATCCGTGGAATAGCGTTCGTTTAAAATTTTATCTTCGTGCAAAAATGTACAAAAAAAGTCTTTGAAAAAATAATTAATTTTTTAGTTTATCCTAAACAAACTATGAATGTAGAATTAATAGAGTAAAGTGCCCTAATATGGAATACTTTTTTGTATTCGACAATAATATTCACATTTATTCAACAAAATTTTGCAAAAAAAATTGTAAGGAATTTGTAATGAATACGCAACACATACTCGAATTCTGGTACGATATTACTATAGATATTTCTTATATAGCTATTTTTTTTTTAATGTTACTACTATTCCATATTAAGCTCCCGGAGAACCTAATATGGAATACTAGGGGTTCTTAATATGGAATATAGAATTATATAGGAAATATACATTAAAATAAACAACTGCTCATAGATTAATCTTTTATTTCTTTCTGATTTGCATTATTACCTAAACCAAACCAAAACTCTGTTATTTATGTAAATTAAATTATAATTCAAGTGTCCTGTGAACTAAATGTTGATAATTTATTTATTTTTTACAGGTAGGACAATAGAATTGTTTTTTTTGGGTATTTTGCACATTTTTCGTCTGCCCATTTCTGACACTTTTGACACTGAACCCATATTGCTGTACTTAGTGACCATAATCATATTCATTAAAAGGCACCTCTATGTGTTCCATATTAGGCATCAATGTGACATTTCAAAAATCGGTATATGTAAAACATGAAATGGCCCCAATCAAAATTTTGGTCTATTTAATTGAAATGTAAAGGCTCATGTTAAATAAACATGCAATAAAATATTTTATATCATTTACCCTAGCATATAATATTTTGCACTGAAAGATTTAGCCTAAAAACTCAGTAGCACGTCAAAAATATATTTGAATCTGTTATGTAATCTAGTGAATATTTTTTAACTATTTTACATTTGGGAATGTGTGATCAATGTACAAATAGGTACATATACTTTTCAACAGATATCGCTTATTCATTGTCGTAAAACTGATGTATTCCATAATAGGTAACTGTTCCATATTAGGGCACTTTACTCTACATTTTTAATTCTAATTTAAAGAAAAATTATTCCAAATTAAAATCCCAATTAAAACACTAAAACAATTTTCCTGAATATTAAAACAAACTTTTTTTTAAAAATTGATTTGCAAGTTCCTCTACCGTCAGGTAGGACTGTTGGATTGTGTTGTGCTGACTTTCTTCCACGTCTTTCTGTCTTGTGCTAGCTTTTTTATCTCTTCCCATTTGATGCTTCTATCCGTTGCTGTTTTTTTAACTTCATCTTGCCAGGTTTTTCTAGGTCTACCTCTCTTGTTTTTTCCCTGTGATCTTGCTTCATAAGCTTTGCTGGTTAACCTTTCTTCTTTCATGCTATAAATGTGACCCAAACATCCTAGCTGTCTCTCTTGTATTTTTGTTTCAACTGATTTTATCTTTAATTGTTCTCTATATTTTTCATTTCTAATTCGATCTTTTTTGATTTTCACTTGAATTTTTCTTAGAAGCCTCATGTCTACTGCATTCACACAACTATTTTTTTTGTTTGTGAGTGTTCACGTTTCACTTCTATAAATCTATAAATACTGTGAAAGTGAAAATATATTATAAAAGTGTGTTTTCTTTGTTTCAGGATAAGGTGACTGTTGGATGATACCAGTGCAAAAAAACTGCGATTTTAAAAGTTTATCAAAACGTGTCATTGGTGGTATTTTCGCGGTTACAGACGTAAAATGAATTATGCCAGAATTTAATTTGTTACAACCGGTTAAAAAACAAAACACTTGATCTTCAAGTGTTTCTGTTAGTTGGTCGTGAAGTGATGCTAAATTTTGCCATAACGCGTGCATTAAAAGTCGATTTTTTAAAAATAAATCGGAATAAAAGACGACATTGCGAAAACGACAGGACTCCTAAATTTTACACAATCCAACATTGATCAAAATTGAACTTCTTCCTGTTTTATCGAGATCCAGGGAGAAATTAATAATGTGGCAGGATAATGGTCTATGTCTATAAGGTTAGTGTTTTTACATAGTGTTTTGGGTAAGGTTTTTATAATAAGATGAATATCCTGTTATTCCATCGAATTTGGACCACCTTGTACTCTATAAAATCTTCAAAAAATACTCAAAGTGTATGTTGCACTAACAAGGAAGGGTCACGATATGTTGTCGCTAGAATCTGATCAAGGCTGTGTTTATTGCATCAACAACATCAAAACTAAATGTTTTCCAGAGTTATTCATGCCACTGCCCATTTCCTTCGAAAAATAGGGGAAAAACTGAAAAGTTGAATTATAAAAGTAATTTTTGCGATTGCGTTGGCCATGAAACCGTCAGAGATAAAATAGAATTTCTTCTCTTTATTAATGTGCGCATCCTTTGCAAGTAAAATGGTGCATAGTTTTTGAAAAAATCTTAAACGGTTCCGGAGAAAAACGTCAAAAACGAACCCTTGCAAAAGCGCTATGATTTGAGAAGTTGTATAACTAAATCTATGCGACTTGCATAGGCTTTTAACACAGGGAAAACAGTTTTTACAAGGGCCTCGTTTATCGCGTTTTTCTCTGGAACCGTTGAAGATATTTTCAAAAAATTTGCACCATTTTACTTGCAAAGAATGCGCGCGATGGTAAATAGAAGAATTTCGATTTTGTCTCTGACGGTTTCATGGCCAACGCGATCGCAAAAATTATTTTTATTATTTAAATTTTAAGTTTTTCCCTTATTTTTCCGAAGGAAATGGCCAGTGACACGTATAACTCTGCAAAACATTTAGTTTTGATGTTCTTGATGCAATAAACACAGCCTTGATCAGATTCTAGCGACAACATACCGTGACCCTTCCTGGTAAGTACAAAAAAATAAGGTTATGAATACTTTGTTGTTTCGTGTTTCCTAAAAAGTGGAAAAGCTCTTGTATAAGATCATCGGCATTCATCCACTCTGTGTAAGCAGTAAATATTTAATTTGCTCCGTGCCCTAGTCTTTTTAAAGTTAGCTAAGGATAAATACATCTGTAATTAAATATTTCGGATGTGTTTTTAATTTCGAGTTTGTGTTTCATGTAACCGTAAACATTATGAAACGTTTCGCATCAGGCTCTGAATGCTTCAAAAGATGTTTGAACAGCGTCTCTTAAAAATTCATTCCTCGCCCAGAAGCGGGCGGTGAATATTTCGCGTCTCGTTTAACATAAACAACCTGTTCAATCCGTCTTTCTAATCGGCAATCTTCCTGAACGAGGGTGCGAGGACTGCGCGACGCTTCGCCGTGACATTTTGCTGAAAATTCAGAAGTCCTCGTTAATTTAATGGCAAAATTAATGTCACTCATTGGAGATTGTCTGTTTTTGCATTGACACACAATAATTAAAAAGAACGTTGGGCACGTCGTGGGGTGCAACCGAAGTTTTCCGATAGCGCGCGAGATTAAGTGATATGCCACATCGTTTTGTTGCACGGCGAGCGACGCCGACGCTTTTAGTTGTGTACCGGCTGCTATAAGGGGTGCTCAGACGCCTCGCCGAACAGTCACGTGCTCAATTTGAACACGTAAGTAGATTTTAATGTTTACATTTCGGTGTGGCACCGTGCATTAGCGGAATTAAAAAAAGTTGACAAACCCCGCCGTGTGTATCAAGTTCCCTTACCAAGCACAACGTAATTTAATTTTTTTCACGATATTATTTTTCAGTTGCGACAATATTACCGTCATAAAAATTGAACATTAATAATTTATAACTATTTCCGGTCATATCCTGAGCTTTGTCGTTTATGTACGCGTCATAAAATATCATTAACTAGGTTTTGTTTCGTTTGATTTTGATCCATAAAATTTTATAGGTCTTCGTTGTTTGTTATGTTTTGTTATGTGAAACCTTCATTTGTTATATTATTGCAAACCTTCACTTGTTACATTGTGTTACACTGTCATTTGTTACGACAGTCACTTGTTGTGTAACATCAACATAGCTTGTCACGTGTAGTCTAATCGGAGATCGTCATTTTTTTACGTTGGGGTAGGTCGTCAATTTTTTACGCGCGCGTAAAAATATCGCGTTTACGCGTGGCGTAGACGAGAATTAATTTTATGGACTTGTTAAAAATAAATTAGCACGTAAAAACGGTCGTTGTCTGTAGTTTCATGGCCACATGCGGTGCGGAGTAATAAAAGGGCGGGAAAGCTTTGCCGATTTTTTGCCGGCAAAGGCGAGAAAGTTAAAAATTATAAATTGCTTTTGGTCCGTTTGTTGGGAATTAATCGCGAGATGTGTGGCGAGGCGCGTTTAAAATTAGAATTGTTTTGAAATGTTTCGCAGACTTGTTGGTCGTGAAAATACACAATCTTGTAACGTGTGTATAATGTCGGGTTGTTGGAAACATGCGTGTGCTGTGCTGGAGGCACGTGAGAGAAATATGTGCTTTTATTTTTCGTGTAAAAACTTTAATGCTAATCTGTTACGACTGAAAAATAGCGCAGTTTTATCGCCTTTACATGTTAATTACAAGGGAGTTAAATGTAATATACTATGATAAAATGGGCCTTTGTTTTAAAATATAGAGGAGAATGTATATGAAGATGTTAAAACAGGATATATACACAAAAGCAATTAAAACATCTTGTTTTAACAAAGCCAAAAAATATGGTTTTCTACTGAAATTTTGAGCGAATCTAGAGGGGGGTCCAAATTCCATGGGATTACATGGGTATCTTGCTTAATATACAAGATAGAGAAACGGTTAAAATATCAAAAATGTGCAGTTTTTCAAGACAAACTTGGAACCGTTTTCAAAAATATTGCATCATATCCGGTTATTCGCGAAAAAGTGTTTTTGTCTTGTTTATAATATGTCATATCTCCGTTATTGTTGTAAATGTCGAAAAAATGTTTGGAGATTATGTTTAGATATTTTTAAGTACGATTTGATGGTACCCAAAGAATTTTTTTCACGCTCGCAGGTAAAAAGTTATGACACAAACTTACCTTTTTTGAAATGGAAGCTTTAGTTGGCTATGATTTATTTAAATTCCTTATTTTTTTCCCATTCCAAATATATAGAGATCGATGTGTTTATTTTTAGTAATACGCAAGGTATGAAGGTTTTAGTATTTTTTAAAAGAAAAACATAGGCTGTGAAAACAAAAAAAAAACAATGTGTAAAACTTTTTAAAATTCATGTGGTACAAGTTACGAAGATTTTTTTATTTGTTGTTGAGATAAACATTGTAAATATTTGTACATAAGATAACAATACCGGGTGTTTCAGTTTGACTGTCGCACCCCTATAACTTGTTAACTATTGAAAATAACCCTAACAAACCTTATATTTTTGGAAACGGCGACAAATTCTCTATTAAATGATGTGCATTTGTTATCTAACTCTACGATGACGTATGTCAATTCCGCGATGGGCAACTGTTTTTTTTTTTTAAATAACATAGTATACATTTTGTTGTTGATTCGGATAGAGAATTTAATTTCTGAATCCGACCGTGTATTAAAAAGGTATGCTTACATAAGAAATTTTTCGAGAAAAATCAGTTCAAAGTTTATTCAAATCATAGCAAAGAGTATTTAACATAACAAAAATGATCAAACCTTAAAACTTATATACTGTAACTATAAATGGAAATGTACTAAAAATTTTATTTTTAATAAAAATAAAAACAAATAATAAACGTTGACATAAAAAAATAAGACTCTTATTTCAATCAAGCAGTTACAAATAGAGGACAACTGTGTTTGGAATGTGCACATCATTTAATAGAGAATTTGTCGCCGTTTCCAAAAATATAAGGTTTGTTGGGGTTATTTTTAAAAATTAGAAAGTTATAGGGGTGCGACAGTCAAACTGAATCACCCGGTATAGTCAAAATGAGCAGTTATGTATTTTACATAAAAATATCTAAAAGTAATTTCCATAAATTGTTTGATATTTACAACAATAACGGAGATTTGACACATTATAAATGTGACAAAAAAACACCTTTTTTCTCTCAAAAACCGGAAATGATAAAATATTTTTGAAAACTGTTCTCAAAAACCTGCACATTTTTGGTATATTAATCGTTTCTCTATCTTGAATATTAAACGAGATACCCATGTAATCCCATTGAATTTGGACCACCCTGTACAAGTTACACGTAGTACTGTTCGAAAAATAAGGCATTGTAATATATGTGTCATTAGTTTTTTCATAATTTAATATTAGTAAAAATAGTTTTAATAAATTCTAATAACTCATAATAGTATTACAAAGATATTCACACAAAATAAACGAAAATGACACATTTCATATACCCTGGGATTTTCCGGAACATTGTTTCCCGGTAAATATAAAATAGGATAAAATGGACTGGGATCCCGGGAGAGAAACCCTATCAGTACCAAACGTACAGAATTATAGTAAATAGGCCATTGTGGCTTCCATAACAAAATTGTAAGGCGATTAATTTCTATATAAATTTTACAAATCAAAATAGTGTTGAATTCTGGCAAAATATCACTCGAATAAAAAGAAGTTTTAATTAATCCTAATTATAGTATAAAAAAATTACCATATCTACACGAAAAGCACAATAATTAACAAAAAAAATCTTTCTAACTGGTGGAGTGCAATAATTTCACGAAACTAGTAAAACAGAATTTTTTTTTTTTAGGAATAAAACCAAAAACGTGCTTTGAAACTAAGAAACTGCTGGGAGTATCTAATAAACGACTGGTTTTTGAATGAAATCATGACGAAAGGCGAATTATAATAATTCCTATACCAACCCAGCAGTGATATCTATAATATAAAACACAAATGTACAGATCAAAAATTTCTTTAACAACACACACACACACACAGACTAACATGAATACCAGTTTGGAAAGTATTTGCTCGCACTTTTGGTGGATGAATCTTGATTAATTGTTAAAACAGGTAGCTTTGTTGCAAGATTTTCCCCTTTAAATTTAAACTTCGACCATAATTCCAAGCGAATATAATAGGTTTGTTCCAACAAGTCCACGGAACATGCGACGTACTGTCAGGATTCTGCGCAGTATGAATATCGCGTTCCATCACAGTCTCTGACGGTTCACCGGACGGTCAGTCATTCGTTCCATCACATCTCAAATCAATTCATGTGCCGGTTTGCGGACGATCAAAACAGTCCATTTAAACCCTTTCACTGTCAAACCCGTAAATATACGTTGTGCAATAACATGTTGCTATTGTCAAACCCTTAAATATACGTTACTCTGCCCCTCAGAGTTAAAAATTATGGTGAATGCGCCATGTTAAAAAATTAAGCTAATTTTAAGACAAATTATTTATTATCTTTGTTATTAGGGTAGTTACAAAAAAGTTTTTACCACAAAAGTTGTTGGAATTTATTAGCTATACAGGGTGAGTCACAACGGACGCGTCGGAGTTTTATGGCGAAACGGTTTATATTTTCCAATTTCTGTCGCTGTTGAATTATGTAAGTCAATAAGGGCTACATTTTAAAAATATTTTCAAACATACAGGGTGCTCCAAAAAAGAGTGGCATATCAAAGTTATACTTTTTCTTATGGAACACCCTGTATATTTTTACATTTTTGGATTCCTCTTTAAATTTAATTCAAAAAATGTATAAGGTCATATGGGTCTAAAGTCAACCGTTCTCGTGAAAATTGCATTTTCATGAAAATACAGTATTTTCAAAAATTTTCAACATTTTAAAACTTTAACAAGTCTGAAGAAATTCGCTTGGAGATAAGATTGACAATAGATTATGTAACACTTTGCACCACCTACATTTTTAAAATATTGTACAGGGCGTTTTTTACGCTTGGTCAAACTTGTGAAACTTTAAACATCGATAACTAATTTTTTTTAAATACAACACCCTATATTTTTTTGCACCGTCTTATAGAAAATTTAATTCTCTTTCGAAAACATACAGGCTGTTTGTCACCTAAAATTGATATTTTCCGAGATATCGCGATTTTATTGTTAATTATTAGGGCAAAGTAATATTTTCAAGTAGGCTATGAAGGTAGACAGCGGTAATTTGAAACAATTGAAAGGAAAAACAGGAAACTTTTAATTTTGTCGTTTTCCTACACATTTTTTACATGTTTTTATAAGAAAGTTGTAGATTTACCATTTTTACGTTTAAATAGAGATTTTTTAAAATTATTTATGCATTTATTTATTGGACCAGTGTTATAAGATAATTACTAAATCCTATAAACCATTTTTTGTCTGTTTACGATACGATACTACGACACTCTACCGAAAAAAAAAAACATGGTTGGTACTGAACCATGTTTTTTTTTTTAATGTAAAATTAAACAAGTCAGTATTACTTTTTTTTTAATTAGCGTTCCGTTCTCGTACCTAATACATTATCAATCGGCTTTTAGGACTTGGCAAACGATCAAACTCAATTATATGAAAAATATTGTGGCCCTGATGAGAAACCTATATTTAAACGTAAAAATGGTAAATCTACAACTTTCTTATAAAAAAATGTCAAAAATGTGTAGGCAAACGACAAAATTATAAGTTTCTTGTTTTTTCTTTCAATTGTTTCAAATTACCGCTGTCTACCTTCATAGCCTACTTGAAAATATTACTTTGCCCTAATAATTAACAATAAAATCGCGATATCTCGGAAAATATCAATTTTAGGTGACAAACAGCCTGAATGTTTTCGAAAGAGAATTAAATTTTCTATAAGACGGTGCAAAAAAATATAGGGTGTTGTATTTAAAAAAAATTAGTTATCGATGTTTAAAGTTTCACAAGTTTGACCAAGCTTAAAAAACGCCCAGTACAATATTTTAAACATGTAGGTGGTGCAAAGTGTTACATAATCTATTGTCAATCTTATCTCCAAGCGAATTTCTTCAGACTTGTCAAAGTTTTCAAATGTTAAAAATTTTTGAAAATACTGTATTTTCATGAAAATGCAATTTTCACAAGAACGGTTGACTTTAGACCCATATAACCTTATACATTTTTTGAATTAAATTTAAAGAGGAATCCAAAAATGTAAAAATATACAGGGTGTTCCATAAGAAAAAGTATAACTTTGACATGCCACTCTTTTTTGGAGCACCCTGTATATTTGAAAATATTTTTAAAATGTAGCCCTTATTGACTTACATAATCTAACAGCGACAGAAATTGAAAAATATAAACCGTTTCGCCATAAAACTCCGACGCGTCCGTCGTGACTCACCCTGTATAACCTAACAATATTTTTAAATGCACAGAGTAATTAGTTTTCGAGAATCAGTATGCAACTTTACTATTTCAAATCTACCCTATATACCTATTTTTACGTTTTCTTGTAGATACATTATTTGCTGATGAAAAATATTATTTATGTCCTATGTCTAAAGTTAATATTTCTCAGGACATTATAAACCGTTCGCATAGGATGTTCGTTTTGTAAATAAATACACATCCCGAGAGAAGGCAACATAGTGCGAGTAATTACAGAAATATGAAAATAAATTTAAAAGAATATGGTTCCGCTAAAAAACCAACCAAAAATTCAAAACAAATCCAAGAATAAAAACTTTTCGTTTTTAAACAGTTTCTATGGCAAAAAATGTAGCATCTCAACATGTCAAAATTTTCGTTAGTTGTAAATCTGTCCAAAATTATATGATAACAAATTTGCTACAAAAACTATCCAATTACAAAACATTACTATAAAACAGATTATAGCTCCTCTCATACTGACGAATAATTCATCTAATTTAAGCAAACCTGTATCTCTTATAATAAGCGAGATCCATACTGATAATTTTATCTGGGACACCCTTTATATGAATTTATATTACAAATATCGTTGTAAAGTGTAGGTAATCAAAGCATGTGTTATTGGCTGCCCATCAGATGTAAATTGTTAAAAAAATCACATACTTCCTAATAATTAATTACAAAAAAATTCATATGGTTAAAGACAAAACTGAAGATAATCGAAAAAAAGTTGTCGTTGGGTTTTCAAAGCCACCGTGATTTGTAGAAAAGTTTTATGCAATTTATTTTATGAAGATTTAACAAATGTATAATTAGATTATGTAACTCATGATTTCCAACAGATTTTGTGGAAAAAAACTTTTTTGTAACTACCCTAATAATAGAGATAATAAATAATTTGTCTTACAATTAGCTTAATGTTTGACCCTACGCATACAACAGAATAATAACTCTGGAAATATTAACTGAAAACATAAACGTATTAATTATAATTATAATTAATTATAATATTTTTTAATGGCAATTAATTTATCCACAAGAAAACGTAAAAATATACAGAGTGTTCCATTTCAATAGTAAAGTTGCATATTATTGTCGAGAACTAAATACTCTGTGCATTTAAAAATAATTGTAGGTTATATAATAATAATAATATAATAATAATGTAATTTATTTAGCGATTTGCTAATTATTTTTTACATTTTAATACATGTACATATATATATATATATATAAAATTTAAAACTTTTCCTTAATATGACTACTCAGCTTACGTCTAAACCTTACAATATTAGTTTCACTTTTAAGTTCACTTGATAAATCATTGTAAAATTTCAGTCCTTTATAAAAAAGAGAATTTTGTGTGTAATTTCGTGTCCTGAATGGCAATTTAAAGTCTTTACAGTTTCTAGTCGGATAGTTATGAACATCAGAGTTTTGGGTTATATATTTTAACAAAGAATTTGGAAGCAGGTTATTTATAATCTTAAAAATGAAAATAATCGTATTAAAAATGATCCGTTGTTTAATATAGCTAATCAATTTCAACAACTTTTGTGAAAAACTTTTTTGTTTCTCCCCTAATAACAAAGATAATAAATAATTTGTCTTATAATAAATTATCTTAATCTTTAACCCGGCGCATCCACCAGAATTTTTCTAAAAACAAAAAACCCGACACACGGCCGGTGCATACAAAAATTACCCGACAGTGAAAGGTTTACGAACGGACGAACTTAGTTAAGGCTTTGCAAGTGTATCAATTTGGTTCGCACGCACATAAAATTCGAGACGAGATTCTCGGTTTGAGATCGAGAAAGCACGTTCGAGGATTTTTGATATCAAGATCGACAATCAACTTTCGAGATCGAGAATGGATAAATCTCGTCTCGTGGCGACACTAATAAGCACGTTGCAAAGTTTATTATTTAAAATTTAAAAAAACTGATGTTAATGTGATAAAAACAAATGAAGATAGGTAAAATTTATTAACAAATTTAAAAACTTCTTAAAAGTGTACTGTTAATGTCGAAACATATTTTGAGTATGATTTCAAATAAGCAAGTTATAAGCTCTGTATACTTACCCATGCTATTCACAATAACAGGGACACCCTGTATAATCAATAAATTAATTTATACAAATGTTATTTTTCTTCTTTTACCCATGAAGATTTTTTTTTTTTAAATTATAATTTCGTGATTAATACTGGTCCGGCTGGGCCAACCATTAATTTTTCTATATAATAAAATGGAAATGTAATAAAATGAAATTGATGAGGATGAAATGATTACTTAATACTAGAGTTCACCCATCGGTGTCCTGAAGATGGCCGACGCACTCTGATTCACTAATAAACTAATCCTACACTAAACAAGTTCAAATGGTTTTTGTCTTTTCAATCTTCTAACCAACCCATGGTTGTCTAGCAGTTGTATTGCCTCTGGGTTTATATGGTTTTGCAGTCGCGTTGCGTGTTTTTTAGCAAAGCGTTTAATTTCGCTAGATACCTCTGGAATACAGAGATCACGATGAATGTCCTTGTTTCTCACGTACCATGGCGCGTCAACTGCGTTACGAAGAACTTTATTTTGGAATACCTGTACTTTCTTGATGTTGCACTGTTTGGCACATCCCCACAACTGAATGCCATAAATCCAGACAGGTTTTAGTATCTGGTTATTGATAATAATTTTATTATACAGCGATAATTGGGATCGTCGTCCTAGAAGCCAATACAGTTTTCTGTATTTTATACTTAGCTCTTCTTTTTTTATTTTTATATGTGGCTTCCACCTCAGTCGCGTGTCGAGAGTCATGCCTAAATACTTGGCTGTCGTTTTATTCGGGACGACGTTCCCATTAATCGTTATTGGAATTTGTGTAAGTTTTTTATTCGTAAAATATATGTGAGAAGATTTTTGATCATTCAGTTTTATACTCCACTCGCTCATCCAATTGCTGATTCTATTACATGCATTCTGCAGTTTTATCGCTGCCTCTTCTGTATCTTTACCTACTGCCATGATTGCAGTATCATCTGCAAATGTGGCTGTTGTAATGTTTTGCAGTTGCGGCAAATCATGTGTGTACAGGAGGTAGAGGACTGGGCCCAGGAAGCTGCCTTGAGGGACTCCTGCTTTCACTTCTTTCAGTGCAGAATATTAATTTGCTTGTTTTATTCTAAACAATCTACCTGATATGTACGACATTAACAGTTCTACATGATGTTTTGGTAGTATTCTGTTAAGTTTCAGTATCAGTCCTTCATGAGAAACCCTATCGAAAGCTTGAGCCACATCAAGGAAGATGGTAGAGCAGATTAATTTTTCTTCTAATGCTTTTTCTATTACGTCCGTTATCCTGTGCACTTGGTCTATCGTAGAGTGTCTGTGTCTAAAGCCGAATTGCTGGTTTGGTATTAGCTTTTTCCTTTCTATTACGGGTTGTAGTCTCTTTAGAAACAGTTTCTCGAATAACTTGGAGATGATCGGTAAGAGTGATATAGGCCGGTACGATTTGGCTTCATTTGGTGGTTTGCCTGGCTTTTGTATCATGATAACTTCTGCTACTTTCCAGGAACTAGGAACGTGTCTGAGTCTAAACGCTGCATTTATTAAATACGTCAGCATGACTATGCCTTTCTTTGGGAGTTGTTTCAAAATTTCACCGGTGATAAGATCAAACCCTGGAGCTTTGTTGGGATTTATGTTGGTCTTAATTTCTTTGGCCACTTCTTTGGGAGTTACTAGTTCAATTTCTGTGTCTTCAACGTTTTCAGTTTCGTGTATATAGGCATCAGGGTGGATGTCGTTACGTTTGAATATTTCGGCAAGGTGATCGGCAAAAGTTTCGGCTTTCTGCTTATTGTCTCTTGCCCAGGTGCCATCTGGCTTTCTTATTGGTGGAGATTGAGTAATCGGCCTTTTAAGTTTTCTCGTTGCTTTCCATAAGATGAAATACTACTTTGATCACTTGTGTTTTTATTTCAACGAGCGATAATAAAAATTCTTAGCTGTTAATTATTCTTTGAGTGTTGATGTAATTTTAAATACTCAAACACAAATCAAAATTGATTAAAAGCGAATAGATATAGTTTATTACTCAGCAGTTCTCCCATTATTTTTAAATCTACTTTCTACTTCCAACCTCTAACTCGATTTTTTCTCCCTTTGGGTATTTTCATCTCCAATTTTCGATATTTTTATTCAATAATCTGTATTTTCCGCTGTAGTGCGAGGGACCTGACTCGTCCTCGCCTGAGTGTGGGCCGGAACACGCGTAAGGGTGGCTTGGAGGACTTGTGCCTAACAAGTTTTATATGTGATGTCAACGTTACTAAAAGAAAACACACCGTAGCGTCACGTATTCGCCGACAGAATTTATGTAGCTACATTTACGCTTTAAGGAACTTTGTGGCTGTTCCTGAAACTCTAGCTGCGAGTACGTGAAGGTTAGGTGTACAGCGTATTAGACGATTTTGTTCATTAAAACTAAGTACGGTATCTGAGAGGATTACTGTGCAGTAGTTTGAGTTTAGCCTATTAAATAATGGATTTACACAATGCACTCTAATAGTGTAATTTCAATTGTAAGATAAGGCACAGGATTTAGGAAAATTGAGTTAATAAATTTACTTGCCTTTTGCTATTTTAATTTTAAGAATTAATACTGGACGTATCAGGGATCAGCTGTTATGATCCAAGACACTGAAAATTTTGCAATAATTCCGTCTTACTTTCATGTACTGAAATCATGAACATGGGAGTTTTATAATGCCCACTGTAACAAAATTTCGGATATATTTTTAAGATTTCTAACCACTGTACAGGGTGGACCAAATTCGAATGTTTTACGGGGTATCTCGGTTACCGTAATAGTTGGCGAAAATCTGACATCGGTCTCTTGGGCTATTTTTTTTGAGAAACGAACGCTCGTGTAATCAGATATTTTAAATTGCTTTCCATTTTGGCACTACAGAAGAAAAATGAAATTTCATCGTTTTTGAAAATTTACTATAACTTCTTTATTTTTTAAAACAGAATATAATAATACAAATTTTTATGCTTAATCTAAAAACAAAATTAATTTATTTTTAGGGACCTTGATTTTCGAGAAACGAAGTAAACTTATATTTTTTTAAATAGAAACCCTAGTTCGCCATGACTTATATAAAAGAATATTTTTTTAGCTTTTCAAAAATATATAATTTTGTATATTTGCTGCAAAAAATAACTGACAAGGGAAGGTCACGATACGTTGTCGCTAGAATTTGATTCCGGCTGTGTTTATTACATCAAGGGCATCAAAACTAAATGTTTTTCAGAGTTATACGTGCCACTGGCCATTAACTTCGGAAAAATAGGGGAAAAACTGAAAAATTGGTACAAAAAGGTCATTTTTGCGATCGCGTTGGCCATGAAACCGTCAGAGATAAAATCTAAATTCTTCTATTTACCAATAGGCGCATCCTTTGCAAGTAAAATAGTGCAAAGTTTTTGAAAAAATCTTGAACGGTTCCGGAGAAAAACGTCAAAAACGAAACCCCTGTATAAGCGCTATGTATTGAGTAGTTGTCGCATATCTGTATTACTATATCTATGCGACTTGCATAGGCGTTTAACATAGGAAAAACCGTTTTTACAAAGGCCTCGTTTTTTGCGTTTTTCTTCGGAACCGTTTAAGATTTTTTCAAAAACTTTGCACCATTTTACTTGGAAAGGATGCGCGCATTAGTAAATAGAAGAATTTCGATTTTGTCTTTTACGGTTTCATGGCCAACGCGATCGCAAATATTACTTTTATTAATCAGCTGTTCAGTTTTTCCCCTATTTTTCCGAAGTTAATGGCCAGTGGCACGTATAACTCTGGAAAACATTTACTTTTGATGCCCTTGATGTAATAAACACAGCCGGAATCAAATTCTAGCGACAACGTATCGTGGACCTTCCCTTGTGAGATATAGATAATTTTGTCAGAATTTTATTGCCAAAGTTTGCCATGATTTCGTAAACAAGTAATGTTTGCAATTAACCAACAACTAAACTATTAAAACATTCGAATCTGGTCTAAATTCGATGGGATTACTTACATGGGTATCTCGCTTTATGTTCAAGATAGAGAAACGGTTGAATTACCAAAAATATGTAGTTTTTTGAGACAAACTCAGAACCGTTTTCAAAAATATTGTATAATTTCTGGTTTTTGAGTTATTGAATAAAAAGTGTATTTTCGTCATATTCATAATGTGTCATATCTCCGTTGTTGTTGTAAAATTTGACAACATTTATGAAGAATATTTTTAGACAATTTTGTGTAAAATTCGACATACTAAAAAAAATATTTCACGCTCGCTGTTAGGAAGTTATGACACAAACTTACCTTTTTTTAAAAGAAAGTTGTAGTTGGCTATGATTTATTTAAATTCCTTATTTTTTTCTGATTCCAAATGTATTAGGGTTGATGTAGTTATTTTTAATAATACGCAAGTTACGAAGGTTTTTTATTTTAAGATAAACATAGTAGGCTGTAAAAACAATATAAAAACAAGGTGCAAAACATTTTTAAACTAATTTGGAACAAGTTACGAAGATTTTTGAATTTGTTGTTGAGATAAACATTTTAAATATTTGAACATGAAATAACAACAATATAGTCAGAATCAGCAGGTATGTAGTAGTATGTTATATTTTCAAGTATTTATAATGTTTATATCAACAACAAATTAAAAAACCTTCGTAACTTGTACCACGTGAGTTTTTAAATGTTATACACCTTTTTTTGCTGTTTCCACAACCTACTAGCTTTTCTTAAAAAAAAAACAAATTAAAAAACCCTCGTAACTTGCGCATTATTGGAAATAACTACATTAAACCCAAATGGAATGAGAAAAAAATAAGGAATGTAAATAAATCATAGCCAACTATACCTTCCATTTAAAAAAAAGGCAAGTTTGTGTCATAACTTTTTAACGGCGAGTGTAATTGTTTTTTTTTTTAGTATAATAAAATTTTACATAAAAATATCTAAAAATAATCTTCATCAATTTTGTTACCAAAAATCGGTATAATAGTTTTATAGAAACTCTCCAAAAAAATTAATTGCTTTGATAAACTAGCAATTAAAAAAGTTATCTATAAATTACACATATCGGTTAAAGCGGATTTGGTCGAAGCAATTTTGTAGTTTTAATATTTAGCAATAAATGAATATTAATAAATAATCGCATCCAGATTGATATATATTTACTGCATTGATAGTTGTTTGGATTAAAAAATATTGATTGATAAAACTAATCGTATCAGGTACAATTATTCAGAAGTTAAATTGCTCTAATAAATATTAACTGTTTATAAAATATATCTGAACAATTCGATCAACTTTAACACTCCTTTGAGTAAACTATGAATTTTAAAAATTTCTTTTAAAATGCTGCATTGTTAAAAACTTCAAAAATCCTAAAAACTCTCAAATTTACGGTTCGTTGAGAAGAGTATGAAATTATTTACTAAAGCCAAAATGACTTTTTCTATGCTCGTTCTATTTCTAGACAACTTTTTAAATGACATTAAAAGGAATTGCCAGTATAGTTTCTGCTGGATTTTCTATTTAAAAGTAGGCTAATAGTAATTTATTAAGACTGATCAATTACAATTTTTTGCAAGTTACTTGTTCATTGTGGATCATCTTCATCCAACAATTTTGCAAGTTATCGTTTTTGGTGGTGATAGCTCATAAGAATGGCTAAAAAATAGTTTTTCAATGTAACATGCGAATGAAGATTTTTTTCATCTTACTTATCCTTATCGATTTGTATTACTTTTAATATTATAATAATCAAAAACTTATGTGCAATTTTTTTCACCTATGCTTAAAATCACAATCTTCTTAAATTTAGAGAGTTGTATTAGTCTATTAAATTTTTAAATTGGCATGAGGGTGAAAGCGTAGATAGTAGGCTTTGCGAAGAGGGTGCTGAGATTTTTGCAAATTGTTTATTGATTTACACGAGAGCTCGTTGCCAGGAATTTTGTGTTTGTTGCTTCTAATGAGACGCGCTGTGCTGGTGCAGTTGTTGCCAAATGATGCAGATTGGCAACCGTGGTAATTGGGCCGTTGCAAAAAAAGTGGATGTAATAGATAATATTTAAAATGCTTTTAGTTTTTTAAAACGGTCCAGATTTACCTAAACAAAAGTTACTAAAGTCTTAGCGCAGCCAGTGACGTGTCTGCGTAGTTCTGAAAAAAAGAGTTGTTGATTGGATATGCCTTATCCATCTCACTGAATTTTAAATTCTGTTTTTAAACACGTTGATAAATTATTGATCATTAAAAGGGGTTTTAAAAGTAAACATACAGTTTTTTACAAAATGGTGAAGTGCGTTAAAAAAGTATGTACCTATATAATATGTGTACTCAGGGCCTCCGCAACCCGGGGGGTTAAGGGGTATACTAAACCCGGACATAAGATGTTAGGGGCGGTAAATTTTTTGAAATGTAGATAGTTGATAAATAATATGTTTAAAATTCTAAGAAAATTATTTTGTTTTCTTTAAATGCCTTTTAAAAATTTTATAAATCTGTTTGCTCTACAATAATTTTGTATAGTCTATTCGGCCAGTGACGAGGTCTATCGGATTAACTGACTGGTGTATAAATGTAAGTACGTAAGCGGTATGTTTCGTGTTTGTGCTTAGAACTCGATGACACAGAAAAAGACAGAATGCATGTATGTATTTCGTTGCCGCCTTACTGCGCTAATCCGATAGACCTCACCACTGGCCGAACGGACATACATGATTTTATCAAAAATTAATAGTGTGCTTCATTTCATGCAAAAGTTTTTGGCAGTTGGTGAACTTTCGAATTTTTGCCCAAAACGAATGTATAGGTCGTCAGGTTAGGGTTAGAGTATAGATACACTTGAAAATAATTCAATAATATAAACTGTGTAAAATTATGAAGTTTCTGAACGAACAGAAAGTAAATATGTAGGTATTTTTCACAACTATGAAGTTAACTGAAAAACTTTTAAACGTTTGTCAAAAAAATTTGCAAACCTACACATTTCAAATTTTTTTAAAAACTTTGAGCTGTAGAAATGAATTTTTGAACGATTTGGATGTAGATAGGTATTGCTTATCAAGCTTAGGAACTATAGAGCTTTTTGTAAAACTTTTTTACCGCAACAATTCTCTAAAAAAACAATAAAAAAGTAATGGTTTTTGCGCTATTGATAAAAACAAACAAAAAACATTTTCGATTTTTGCTTATAACTTGCTTATTTAAATTCATACTCAAAATATCATTATCAGAACACTTTTTTGCGTAGATTTGGAATTTGTTAATCATCATTTGTTTTTGTTAGTTTATTATCAACTTTCTTATTTTAAATACTGATTGTGATTGGCTGTGACACCATCAAAAATATAGTTTTTTTCTCGTTTTATTGATGTTTATCTTTAAAAATAAGTAATTTATTACAAAAGTATTGTATTTATTAGAATTAATCAAAGTGGCCATTGAAAAACAAAACAAAACATCAACTAAATAAACTAGCCGTCCTTAATTAAACACAAAAAACCTTAAATAGTTTAAGATATTGTTTCATTTCAAAATAATTTATGTTTTTAAGTTACTATTACTAATGAATCTAAATTATAACATGCTTTTAAAGTGTAGCCCACTCTCCATGGGCAATACAAATTTGAGATCTGCAATTTGTGGAATTGTAGACAATGTTTTCCTAAGCATTTTTTTTACGAGATCTTCATACTGTTCACAATAACTGGGACACCCTGTATATTAAACGTATTTTTTAATTACAATAAATTTAGCTTTACTCTCGTAAATAGGTACGAATTTGTTTAAATTTTATTTATTAATGTGTATATTGCTTTGATCCTATAATCCATAACGTTTTTTTGTGGTATTTTTAATGAAGGTAATCCAGGGCGACTACAATGAATTTATGGTAACACATATTGGGAATATATAAATAAAACAGTTTTTGCGTGTTTGTGCAGATCGTTATGTTTCATTCGGCAGTTTTTATAATAAAAGTTTATACTTAACGATACCATTAACTCATTGGAAATTGTTTTATTTGTTCGTAAAAATGGTATTTGTTCGTATATTTGGAATTTTATTGGTCTACTTGTCAAAGTTTTTGTCTAAAAACGCGTCTGCTTCGGTTGTTTATCTGCCTGCGTATGATATTTTGATTTTTGTTGTTTATATTCGAGCCCATTTTCACGTAAAAATAATATTTCGACCCATATTTCATTCTAGCATTCGCTGTAGCAAACGCGTGTGTTAATATGCAGTGATTAATTAAAAAGTTGAGGTTATTGGGTTTGAATTTCATTCGCTTCGAGCGAGCAAAAGTCTACTAATTGCAATAATTATTTTGTAATTTATATGGAATCGCTACTAAACTCTAATCAAAACTCGGTGTGTGTTCGTATAATGAACTAATTGAAATGTTCTGGTAGTTTGTTGCACCTACACCGCTACTTCGAGAAAGTAAAGTTTGCAATAACGATAATATTTTAATAGAAATGTTGTAGGTACAGAGAATTTGTAGATATTCTCGGTTTTGATCCAAGGCGAGTTGGTAGGTGCCACAATTAAATTTTGAGTGCACCTTGTTTTCAGTGGGTTTGGATATTGTCTCAATTATTATTAACAAACTTAGTTGAATTATTTTTTTAAATATATTCAATGCCATTTGAAAAATTTTGGATTATGATATATTTTTAACAATATCTTGGAAACGGATTTGATTTCCGTTTTCACTGTGTTTATCTCATACCTTTAAAGTCTGTTTTATACTATACTATTTTTTCGTTTAAGAAAATCGTATACGATTTTTAATCCAAAAATTTCGTCCAAGAATTTAGCATGGAAAATATGAACCATTTACATTGTACTATTTTTTGGTACGAAAACTCCAATATATTTTGGTTACTTTTTAGTAACTTTTATCATATTTTGTTGGCACCTTGGGTAACCATGTCAAATGTTCAATTTGAGCACAGAACAAAAAGCGAATCATTTTCAAACTTAACGTATATTTAACGCTTGTTCCATTCTACATATTTATTCCTACAAAATAAATTGTGTGGAATTATAACGGTAATAAGTACTCCCTCCGTCCGAAAATATGGTATACATTTTGATTTTTTTCTTGTCCGAAAATATGATATACATTTACAATTTTAATTAATTAGAATGATTTTATTTATGAAATAGTTACAAATATCTAGTAAAACAAAGAATAATACAAAAAGTTTTAATTTAACAAAGACGTGGCTGTTTCCACAGCTTCTATGGGACATGATAATGTTTGTTATGGCCCCCACGAAGAAGTTTTGCCTTATTGATGTGCGGAATCTTATAGGAATTCCCTCCTTTTGCTAACATGGTTGCTTCTAGACAAGTTTGCAATGTTAGAAAAACATTATCAAGGGTTTGAATGTTTAATGCATTAAATGCATTTTGTATGCATTCAATCAATTCGTCGATTGTATTCGGTGAAGCTGTATGTTGTAAGGTTGTATATAGAATTAAAAAATCCAAGATCCAATAGATAAGAATCTGGACTATTTGGCGATTGTGATTTAAGTCGAATAGACCAGCCATCTCTAGAGCCTTCTGCTACAATATCTTCATCATCATCGGAGGAATGGGGTTTCGCGTTATCTTACGTAAATTGGTTTGTGCTTGTGACTTATGGGAAATTTTTTATTTTTTTTTTTATATTATCGCTACTATTACGCTGGTTAAGTGTCAGTTGCTTTGATTTGGAACTTCTTCTTTTCAATTCAACACAATTTTGATCAAAATTCGCCATTTTGTTGGAACAGCGGGTGTGTCACTTAATTTGTCTAAAATACGCGAATTTTTTTCCTGTGAATTATTTTTGACATATGCCAAACTATTTGTGTGCCATTTGTTTATTAGTTGCCTAACAACCACCTATTTAGAAACAAAAACAAAAAAAGACCAAGATAATATTACTTTTGTTATTCCCACTTTTTTTTCTTAATGTATACCATATTTTCGGACGGAGGTAGTAGTATTTAACATCGTTTGATTGTTTCAGTTAACCTAACCCACAAATGACAAGCGGTCAGATACAGTTACTGTAGAATACGCATGCGCCCATGTTAAATTGGACGCATTCAGGGCAGGTAGTAATTTCGCACGAATTTTTCGTTCAAGATTTTTAATTTCTGATTGACACCGTACTAGAAAATCGTATACGATTTTCTTAAACGAAAAAATGGTATAGTATAAAACAGACTTAAGATATACTGTGTGATCCAGAGTAACTGTCGCACCCCGTATAATCAGTGCAGGATTTACGTATAAGCTACACAAGCTATAGCTTAGGCCCCCCACTTGCTTGGGAGCCCCAAAAAAAATTGTCTATCTATATATTTGACACTGACATATAATATCTGGACTTATAAAGGGCCCCATATCTTAAATAGCTTAGGGCATCAAGTCTAAATCCGGCCCTGCATATAACTTTGTTATTTTAACAGGAAATTCATATATACCTTATATTTTTGTAATTCGTCCGAAATTTTTTTCAGTTGTAATATAACAAGTGCATTGAAAATTATCGATAGTTTTTGGTAAATATGCCCGAATGCAAGTTGAGCTGAAAAAAACACGAGTTGGATTCAACTTGCATGAGTGAAAATTTGTCCAAGATTATAGATTATTTGCAATGCACGAGTTATATTTTGTCAGGCAATTTCCTTCACGTAACCTACCTATCAAATTAAATGTATGTTAGGTCAAATTTTACAAGTACTATCAGAGTGGTGCGTCAGGGGTGTGGTTTAATCTATGTTAAAGTAACACTACTGGTCGCCGAAATTCGTCAAAACATTATCAAGACGAAAGGTCTTTAGAGAAAAGACAGAAGAAATGCTTAGGATGAGTAGAGCAGACTTCAGAGCAGCTACAGGAGTCGTCACAGGACACTGTGGGCTAAACAAACACCTACATAATAGGGCTCTCAGAGACTGACATATGCAGAGAATGTGGTGAAGAAGAAGATACTCTTCGCGTAATATGCCAGTGTGAAGGATTCACACCCTATCGGCGTAGACTTCTGGGGATAGAAAAAGCCAACCAAGAAAAACACCCTTAAAGAAAATCCTGGAGTTTTTTAAACACATAGGACTCCTTTAAGGAGCTATCACCAGAGGGTACAATAGACCACTAGTAGACCAATAATAATAATAAAGAAAAAGGTTCACCCTAGTGTTTGCATTGAACGTGTCCCAACCAATCTGTGTACTTCTAGATTTAAAAAAAATACAGAAAACATAAAATTGTATACAAATTAAAACTTAATTGCCAATTACTGTAATTGTTATAAAAAGCATAATTAAATTTTACAGTTTTCGTTGGAATCTCATCAACTTAAAAAAACTCATTTTGCAACTATCGAAGTCTTCTCGTCACCTAAAGTTAAATTATTTAAATTTTTATTATCTTCGTAGTCGACAAAACGTATTTTAAAATTTATGAAAAATTACGCTTCACTTGCCAGCGTGATAATTTCATTTTTAAAGTCATTTCAAACGTAATAGAACGAAACTATTGTCCCACAGCAATTAACAAGAGTGCATTTCGAGATCCTCAACACATGCAACCCAATCTGTTACTCTAATGATGCAGAATTTGTCCAACTTCATTTGCAGTTTCCACACAGTTTTTGCGAGTGCTCGCAACTTCGTTTTGTAATCTAAATATAATGCGCAACGAAACGGTGGTTTATAAAAAAATTTAGTCGATAAAAATATCGTTCGGAAATCTGTTCAGGCTAATCTAGATAAATGCTCATGTGTGTACCAACCTTTTTTGATGTATTAAATTTTAAAATCCCTATAACCAGTCGATCAACATGGCAAAATTTGGTCGCGTATAAATTTTGTTTTGTTTAATCTGCAAGGGAAGTGTATGAACTTAAAATCCTTAGTGCTTCGCAAGTAAAAACGGCGTCAATTTAAAACTGCGCTGTATTTAAAGCCTAAACTCGTTTATCGAGTAATTTCTTCCGGTATTTTTCAGCTGTGGATTATCTCTGTTCTTATACATTCATTGCGTAAATGGTTTTTCGCAGTTCGAGTCATTAAGGAAACGGGAAATGGGTCTTTCGTGAGCAATTTTTGTTAAATTAGCATCTGCCGCGTTAAATATTGGAGCGTTGGTGCGGAGGAACAATTTTTTAAGGTACATTTGTTTGAACGACTCAGGGTTGTCCCTTTTCGGCACAGAGTGTTAACGGTTTTGATGAAATCTCAAAGAGTATCACAGCAATAATTTTTAGTTTTTTAAATTTCAATTTACAAATTATTGTAGGGAAGAGTGTTAATGTTCTGTACATTTAAAGGTGTTTGCGTCTATTGTGTGATGTTAGAGAGCCTAGCGATGTAATATGCAATCGTTTCCCGACTATAGTTACATTCACTGCTTATTTTTTTAAGCACTATTATTAAATGTAGTTTCATTGCAAATAATTGCAAAATATCCTTGAGAATTGTTGCAACGTATTCCATTTTCATAGTAAATATTAAGAATGAACATATTTTATTATTAGAGCTTTAAAATCAACTGGACTAAGGCAAGTTAATAATAACAAATTGCATTTTATCGAATTTATAAATTAATCTCCAAATAAATATAAACATAAATTTTTGTAATTGCGAAATGATTTCAAGATTATTACATGAATAGTCTGTATCAAGTTCAAAAAAAGCTTGAGATTTCCGGATCTAATAAAGATAGGATTTTAAACCAGACATAATTGTAAGGTGTTTATTAAAGCTATTTACAAACGGTGTAAAAAGTTTTTGTGTATGTCCAATTTTTCAAAAAATGACACGGAATTCGGAATTATAAATGAAAAATCATGTGTATTAATAAGTTTTTGGAATAGTTATTTTTAGCTAATTATACAGGGTGTTCCACATAAAAGGGCCACTATTGGGGTCTCGTAAACGGTAAGAGCCACAAAGAAGTTTAAATAAGACATTTTTTTCCTTTCTAAGACCTATTTAGTGATGCTTTTATGTTTTAAAACAGTTCCATGGCACGCTAGATAATAAACAAAAATCGAAATAGGCTTTTTAAAATCTTTAATAACTCGGTTATGATTTGATGGTACAAAATTATTTTTGGGGTAAAAGCTGTGGATTTTTTTTTTACGATTTGTAAAATGAATACATTTGGTTCAGTATTGTTTAAATTTTTTGATAAGTTACACCCCGCATAGCCCACGGTGCTATTTGAAAAAAAGAGTGAAGCACCACAAAAAAAAAGAATAAATACATGTCGCAGGAGAGTTAAAATATGTTAAATTGTTTATTTTATATTTTTTATTTTTATTATCCTAATTCAAAAGGTTTAGTACAGGGATGGCCAACCTTTGGCACGCGTGCCACAGCTGGCTGGCACGTAGAAAAATTTTATTGCGGGAGAAATAGTTGCTTTTTTAAAATTTTTGGGTAATTAATTCTTTTTTTTAAATTATTGTATTAGTAACAACAAATTAAATTTATTCAAAGAAAATACATGCATTTTGTTTCGAATATGCGAATTTCAAACAAAATTACAAGTATGTAAACGAGATATTGCCATTCATGCCTTCAAATATTTTCCAAATTTAATTTTTTTTTATAGAAAATCTGACACGTCAATTTAAAATAAATCAAATTCAATTGTCTGAAGATTTAACCACCCAGACATAAACAAAGTTGATGAACTTAATTTGGACATTTTTGAATGGCTAAAATTTGAAAATTTTGAAATGCAATTAATTGATTTTTAATCAAGTGCAACTTGGAGGCAATAGTTTATCGACTTGAGGAAAAATTTAGAGATTATTGAAAGGGAACGTTTGGAGAAAAAAAAAATTCTGAAAGCAAAATTATTAATGCCTGGCGAACGATTCCAGAACAGTTCAAATCTTTAAAGAAATTAGCGTCGGCTATTTTAACCATATTTTCTTAATATGCATAAAGTGAGTCACTGTTTTAACAAATGACTATAAAATAAATTCAAAAATACATTAAGGTATGAATGTAATTCAGCAAGCATTTTATTAAAAGTAACGAAATACCAACCTGATTTAAAAAACTTAACAAAAAGCATTCAACAACAAAAATCGCATTAAAAACTCATATTTTAATTGTTATTGTAGGTACCTACTTAATTAATCTTGTTTGAAAAGTAAACACATGTAATGTGCTATTATTATTTTTGTATAATTATATCTTTCTATAGATAAAATATTTAATATTTCTTTTAAAGTTTAGTTATGTATCTTTAGTTGTTGTTTAATTACAAGTTTCTGTTAGTAGTTAATAAAACATATTCATTTAATTTACAAATATTGTTATATTTACTCTTCATCTCCTCACAATCAGTAATGTTTTTTTTTTTCATTCATAATATTAACAACTTAGAAACACTACAACAAATGTCTTTAAGACTTTAATACTCCGTCATGTCATACTGGTTTCTGACAAGTTAAGCTTTTCAGTAAAGTTCCTGAGAAAAGGAATATGGTCCATTACCATAATGCATCTTGTACGGTGGCTTTAACTATAAAACTTTTGGCTGAAAAAAAGTAACTTAGTATTCATCGCATTCACGTGATTTGACAATGCGCAAATTTTGGTTACTTTTGGAGAAATTTGCGAGGTAGAAAGTTCTTGTCTATGGAGAATATTGACACATCAGTTCATGATTGTATTGCAAGTATTCCGAAAGAAGTTTGGTTGGAAACTTTTAAGGGAGAGAAAATATAAGTAGTGGAGCAACTTCTAAAGGGAATTAGGTTTGAACATATTTAAACATTGTCTCAAAAAGATGTTTTTCATTCTCAGCAAATTAAGCTCGAACCTCGTATACCCTGCTGCTGTAAACACAACTAATTATTCGAAATTATGCAAATAGACGGTATCACATAAGTACGTGTGACAGTTCTTGTAGAAGCAACAGGTATCATAAACCTTTGATATCACATTCATATCGCATGGAGCAACACAAAATAACCAAAACGAACGTTAAAATGGCTGACTCGTCTGCACGAGAGTTCTAACAGTGTTTTATGTTGTTTGGTAATTACATACAGTGCGCTGTACGTACTAATATTACATTTTTAGTTAACGCTGATTACCTTCGTTAACGGCCAGCTTCGTTTAATTAAACAGTTGCAGCTACAACTTGCATCTTTAGTTTCGTTTCATTTCATGTAACTTGATAGCGTTGCTCGAAACATTGGGAGAATCTATTATGGCTGGAAATTGGGAGAACTAGACGTGCCGAAGTTTTTAATTTGAATACAACCCACTTTGAAACCGTTTTTTAAGCAAAATATGAGCTGTTTATTTTGAAAGTGGCACACTTTTTGTGAAAAATGAGTTAAAGCTGTTTACGATTACAAAAATGTATGGTATGTTTATCCACAAACATTTTACTTGCAACCTTTTTTAAAATCATTACTATTTTCGTTAGTAGAAATTTTATTGTTAATAATAACCTCAAATAACTTTTTGACAAAAATTAAATTTTTTATTAAGTGTGCCGTGACCCGCATAAATTGAATTTTATTATGTCAAAAAGTGTCAGAAAAACGGTTTTGTAAATTTTAATTGACATTTGGGCTGCTTTAATAGACCTTAAAGGATGCGAAATTGGTTTTTTGACAAAAAATCTATTTTTTTTAAATGGAACGATAGTGGCGCATGCGGTTATTTAAATAGAGTATTTTCTGGCGAATTCAACAACGCCAATAACTTGGTATTTTTATTAGGAGCAGGCATTAAACATTTCAAATTATTGTAAGATTTTGGTAAGATATCCTAATAATCATAGTTGACTATGCCAAATGGCAACAAAACAAATGCTTTTTTTGTGTGCTTTTTTTACAAAACCGTTTTTCGGACACTTGTTAACAAAATAAAATTTAATTTATGCGTTAATTTATGCGGGTCACGGCACACTTAATAAAAAATTTAATTTTTGTCAAAAAATTATTTGAG
The DNA here is from genome assembly GCA_947652605.1 of Elmis aenea. NCBI lineage: Eukaryota > Metazoa > Arthropoda > Insecta > Coleoptera > Elmidae > Elmis > Elmis aenea. Next base: position 48,389,682 of record OX393579.1, read on the forward strand.
GTTATAAAAATTAACCAAAATGGTATAGTTGTATCCAAAATCGTTTCCTCTTTCCAAAAATATAAAAATATACAGGGTGTTCCATTTAAAATAAAAAAGTTATGGTCATTTCCGGCGAAACCGGAAGTGAAACAAAAGTTAAAACATGTTCAAATAATCCAGTTTTTTTGCAAATGTTACATGTCTAAAATTTCATTTGTCTAAATTCAAAACTAAAGAAAAAAAGGGGGTGAGCCTGATTTCAGTTACACCCGGTATAATGAAATACATTATCAAAATTACTTAAAGGTTTGTTCCAACAAGTTCACGGACCATGCGACGGACTGTTAGGATTCTGCGCAGTATCAATATCGCGTTCTATCACAGACTCTGACAGTTCACCGGACGGTCAGTCATTCGTTCCATCAACTCTCAAATCAACTCATGTACTGGTTTGCGGACGATCAAAACAGTCCATGAACGAAGGACGAACTCTTGCTGGGATTTTTACACGCATGCGCTGTTCATAGTTAACGTGAGCTCTGGTAGTTATCTGCTATGCATCGCCCTCCCAATCCCATTTGGTACTGGATTCTTAAGGTGTTTACCCTTGCGATGCGCTCATTTTTATGAACCCAATAGACACAAATGTCATTTGCAGTTAGGCGAGTCGTAAAAGCGTTCCAACAACGGCTTATTCTGGCCAATACATTTATTAGTACTTACATAGTTCACGCATGCGAATAAACCAGTTCTTGTATGTACTTATTCATGAATTGGTTTTAAATCGCTTGTTGCAACAAACCTTATGTTATATAATTTATTCATTAGTTTTCTTTAAAATTAGTCTTATTAAACATCACTTCAGTAAAAAAAACATTGGACAAAATCAAAATAAGTTTGTAGTTTTTATAAACTATTAATTTTGAAAGTGGCTTAAGTCACTTTACAGTAATGAAAAATGACGATTTGTTAACGTCTGTGCGAAATTATGTATATTGAGAAAAATATACGTAACCGAGATAACAAATATAATCTCTATAATTAGCATAAATATTTTTATTAATATAAAAATGAAAAACAGTTAATATCTTAAAATAACATAGAAGTGACTTATGCCACTTTGAAAATAAAGCACTCCTATTTTATACTGCCGCAAATTTAAAAAAGCAGTTGTAGTAACAGGAGAAAGATTAAATTTTTTTAAGGGCACCGACCTTAATTAATGACTGTATTGATTGGTGCAAATAAATGTAATTTTTCTCAAACATCTTTATATGATATTCGTAGCACTAACAACTATAGCCTGAAATCTTGCGAAAAATGAAACAAAAAAACGCTCTATGTACAATTTTTCGCAAACCAAAATATCACTTGTGTTATTGTGTATTGATTTCATTGTATTTGAATTAAAAATTAGTTGAGTGGATTTGTTTGCGTTTGTGAACGTTGATTCGGTAAATATAAATCAACACTGAGCTCGTGGTCAGTGTTTAGTTCAGCGGAAATTCATAAGGTAGGCAAATCGATGAAACCATTTGTTTCAGATCGGCTTATCGGCCCATCTGCTTTCATATTGGTTACACAAGGAATTTGAATTATCTACAAACAAGGGCGCGTTTAATTCCGTGAGAGTTGATTCAAAAAATTTGAATTATCCGAGATGTGTTTTTCCATACAAAATGCACAGTTTTCGGATTGTGTAAAAAAATGCCAAATAACGTTCTATTTTCATCTTTAAGCTATATGTTTATCTTATTGTGTACCTAATGAGTGTTCTATTTAAAAAAATTGACTTATTATTCGTGTTTGAAGTTTAATCGATTGGACCGAGAATAAAAAACACCCTGTGTATTATTTTAAAATTGTAACTTGTCAGCAATCACTATGATACTATTGTCGAACAAAGTTTCAAAGGAATTCGTTCTGAAATTGCTATGTTGTGAAATCTCAATATTTTCTTTGAGTCCTGTTTCTGTCAAAATTTTCATAAACACTTAAATAACTCAAAAACGACTGAATTTAGATACATAAAATTCTATACATTTTGAAAGACAATTTAATTCTGCATCTAAAAAGTGCAAAATATACAGGGTGTTCTATTTAAGAAAACAAAGTGACGTATCGGTACGCAAAAACAAAACACTGTGTATAATTGAAAATAATTTTAGGTTATGTAGTAAATTACCACAAACAACTTTTATTCGAAACTTTTTTTTTGTAAAATTATCGCAAGACGATATATTGATCCGTTACGTTACTTTTTGTACACTCTGTATATGTATAACTCACTAATCAAACTGTTTTTAAGACTAGATCCAGCAAAAACACAAAGAATCAGCCATTATTCATTTTTCATACCAAACCTCTTGACAATGTAACGGATTAGTTTTCATTTGAAATATGGATGATATTACTTCTATTTTCTTCGCATCCTCACATAAAATTTACGTCCTTTATTTTCGATCCGTTTTCATCTCGGCAATAACATCTTGAATGATCAACTATCAAATCTCTTTTAACAATCGAAAGCAGATGAGCAGGTCATAAATCAAATAGAAACCGCATCACGGATCCAAATGTTTTAAGATTCGCAAACGGTGCAGAGCTACTTCGGTCGCCTTCTTGTAACAAGACTTCTGAAATCAATCAAAAGTCGATTTGTGAAATACCGCGAAAACCCGTTATTCAATTGTAGTTTGCACATAAATGGAGATTTTTACACATAAATTACATATTGATGTTGAATTGAGCGTTTTTCGAATATGTTCGGATTGGTCTGGTTTAGTGTATTTGAACAATTGCGCTAATTGCCGAATGAAAACAAGTGGATTTTGAATAGCATAAAACAAGTCATGCCGTATGTTACAAAAATATCTATCCACAACATGTGATTCGTTTTTTATGAAGTCCATTTTTGAAAAATGAAGACGACAAATAAATTACACATAATTTAGTATGAACTTTTAATTTGTAAACAATTTATCTTCTATATACAGGGTGTTTCTTAAGTATATTGCAAAAAAAATTTGGAGGTGATTCCTGATCGAAAATTTGGAGGAGTCTTGCATGTAAAATTTTTTCCTTAGACGTCTCCTTTCGGAGTTACAACCCCCTAAAGGGGAGCGGAAAAATTAGGTTTTTATTTTATTTCTTAAATTTGGATAAATGTAGGAGTGCAATATTCGGTAGATGTTTTATACTTATAAAAAGGTTTTCCATAGTAATATTTTTAATTATCACCCACCTTCACAGGGGGCTGAAAAAAACGCCCCAATTTGTTTTTTTATCAGAACTTTTTGGAAGCTTAAAAATTTTAATTTAAAAAAAAAGAAGACGTCTAAGGAAACAATTTTATATGAAAGACCCCTCTTAATTTGTAATCAGGAATCGCCTCCTGAAGTTTTTTGCAATACTAAGAAACACCCTGTATATAAAAGAGCTTGTTTGTGTGTATGTTTGTTTGTTTGCTATAGAATCCTAGGTCCGTTGACCGATCGGGACCAAATTTTGCACAGTTGCTATTTAGGACCTAACGGATTAAACAGCCGGGACGTCTGGGAACGGCCGTCGAGCGCGAGCGCGCAGCGCGAGTAGTCTGTGATTGATAATCTGGGAACGACCGCCGATCGCGAGCAGTCTGTTATTGATAAAAGTGAATTGTAATCACCCGTGCAACGCCGGGTAAATCAGCTAGTAATTTAAATTTTAAGATATCCACATGCTTTGACCAATTAAAAATTCCTCAGTAAATGACATTCATTCATAATGAAACTGCTTTAAAGTCCATTTCCCGTAGTCTAATTAAACGCTTGGCAAGCTAAGGAGTAAAGCGGTGACATTTTACAATTAAATTTGCCGTGAATACCAAAATCAACGAGTTTATAAAAAAAACTTAAATGTAATTTGCAAATGTAACTATACCGAGCGCGGTGGATGATTGGTAAGAACCTAGCGAGTGATCGGGAGGTCTTGGGTTCGAATCCCGATGCCGCCTGTCATTGTAGGGGTTTCAGGTGGTTTCTCCTACCTACTATGCGCAAATGCTATGACAGTACTAGTACTTGCACCTACCCTCTTTCCTTACCCACCTCATCCTTGTTCCCTCCTCCTCCACTTCGGTGATTAGCCATAACAGCAAAAAGATACCGAAGTAAAACAAATGAGATAAAGAGAAAGAAGTAACTATAGAGGGTGATTCAAATTCGAGTTTATGCACGGGGATCTCGCTTATGATAATAGCTAGAGTATAGGTTTAAATTTGGAAAAGTTACTAAATTCTCGAATGACTCGGCAAACTGCAATTCTTAGGTCTTCTGCAGGGTCACAATTTTGATTGTAGGCCTTGTAAAATTAACATATCCCCACAAAAACATTTAACTTGTTGATTGGTTGCCATGGAAACGTTATAAACTAGAACGACCGGCCTACGTGATTTATGGTGGTTATTGCTCAAAACGCAATTTTTTCAAATTTGACAATGAATGTAGAAGTAAATTACCATGTGTGATAGGTACATTAATGAATTCAGAAAAACAGATTCTATTTGATTATGTAAATAGCAAAAATGGCGCCTATAAGAAAAAATTAAGTTGGTTGTCATAGGAAAAAAACGAACGATAGCTTTTTGTTTTTATCATTCAATTGTTTCAAAATTACCGCTGTCTACCTTCATAGCCTACACGAACAAATTACGCTGCCCTAATAATTTACAATAAAATCGCGATTTAGGTATAAAATATGGTGAATATTTTTGAAAGACAATCAAATTTTCTACAAGACTATGTAACAACATATAGCGTGTTGTATTTAAGACAAATGAGTTATCGATGTTTAAAGTTTCACGGTTCACAGTTTTTTAAGTTTAAACATTTGATCATAGTTTTAATTTTAAGTAAAGCAACTTGATTTGCCAGTTTCTTGTGCATTATCTCTATCGAGCCGATAAGGCTCAATGTAAATTGACGTCACTTCCGTGGATATACGTTGCACAAAAGTACGTCTTCCAGGAAACCTTTTAATACAGCTGGAATTTTTTGTTGCTCGTTACATAAAGTATTTTGCTTGTTAAAAATTCACTTTATATGGAAATGGATGTTTTAAACATCTAAGAACACACGATTATTTTTCTGAAAGTATCGGTAGCTTGTGTGCTTATGTTTAAAATTCTGGGTATTTGAAATGTAAAACTATTGATGAAACTTGCTGTGTAGGTCTGAGTATTGTTTTATACAAACGTAGTTTGTTGCTCCTAGATAACTGTTTTGCTCTTATTAGGTTATTTAAAGCTCCTGCACTTTTGTTGGGTTTCAGTATTCAAGTTTATGTTTTTTTCTTCTTCCATTCTGTTTGTGAGTAGTGTCCTTAAGTACACAAATTCTTTTACCTCCTCAAATTCCCCTGCCACTAGCCTGTCTTTCATTGTTCGTTGTACTATTCTCATTAGCTTGGTCCTATATTTGTTTATCCTTAATCCCATTTTTGTGCTGTTTCTGCCATTCTGCTTGTAATCTCTCCTAGTTCTTTCAAGGTTCTTTTCACTCTTCCGTCCCTTACTATTTTTTCCAAAACTACGTTGAATATGAGGGCTGGTATCCCTGTCTAAACCCTGTTCCTATCTCAAATTCTTCCGTTGATCTGAATCCTGCTTGATGTCCCTTTCAATGTATGTCATTTTGAGCAATCTGATTAGTTTGGTTGGTATCTTGAACTTTAATTATAGTAAATAAAAATCTGTCAGCTCTATAGATTGTAATTAATGGGTCAATCTAAACAGATGAATCTTCCTTAGGTGTAAGCATATTTTACTGTGGTTACCATTGTTGCTATTGAGATTATGATTGTTATTAACAAAGGTAACCATAGTAAAATGTGTTTACACCTAAAGAAGATTCATCTGTTTAGAATGACCCATAGGGTATAGTTTTGGATAGGTTATGTTATATTATGTTATGTTATGTTAGGTTAGGGCTAATAAGTATGATATTTCTGATTTCCTCAAGTAAAAAGTTTGACAATTGGCATATCTGACATTTTATTTTAATTGACACTTATTACTTTTATTAAGAAAGTAGGTAAATCCTCATTCTTTTAAAGGCACTTTTATTTTTTTATTATTTTCGCGGAGGTGGTCTCCTTTCGGGTTCCTGTACTGCGACCTATTGATCTCAAAAAACGCACTTTTAAGCCTGTGATAAATTTTTTAGAGCAATTCTTATGAAACCATGAAAAGTCAAAAACAAGCAGTAGGTATATTATAGTTAATTTAGGAAATATTAGCAACCATTAGCAAAAAAACCTTAAATTGGTTTAGACTTAATAAAAAAGTCCTAAAACTAGCTATAAATGAAATATAACATTTGCATTTTTTTGAATTATAGTACATTTTGTGAAAAACTTAGAACATAGTGTTTTCATAAAGTAGTACATTTTAATATACTGACTGTAAAAATAAAATAAATTTAACTATTCGTGCATCGGGAGAGTCAACACGTATTTATATTTTAAACGTTTAATATTTCACGTTCAACTCTTCTCGATTAAGGACTGGCTATGTCACACAATAGTGCCAATAAAATTCGTTCGAATGGTTTTTATTATAAAAAACTGAGTTTTACTTTATATTTAATGCTGCAGCAAAATCTTAATTATTTCTTTAGAACATTTTTATCTTAGATTGTTTAGTTTAAATCAAATATTAACGTTCTGTGTGTTTTTTCAAATAAAGGCACCAGAATCGTATTACTTCTGTATGACGATTCTTTTATTTGATTTATCCGAACGTATTTCTTTAAACTGATTTCGGCGATGTTTATTACTGCGTCTAAGGATGAGAGGTACCTAAACCAATAACGTTTTTTTAGAGCACTCGAGTTGATATTATAGCTATAAGCAAGAAGCTAAATGTCAATTGGATTCTTAGAAATTGGCGGAGTAATTTCATTGTGTGAAGTAAATAAGAGTGGCATTCAGGTCATGGAATGAAATACTAGGTCGAATCTGAAAATTTTAAGACATAAATAAATAAAAATGTGTAATATAACTGTAGCTCACTGCATACAGTACTATCGTACACGATGCGTTACTGGTTTAACTTGCTGCTATGCCTTTTTACTTGATAGCAGGGTTGAGCAGATTTAAATCAATTGATTTAAATCACGATTTAAATCATGATTTAAATCAAGTGATTTAAAAAAAAAATTATCAATATAAATCACAGATTATATGAGTAGATACAATATAGTATTTATAATAAAACAAAATTGTATTACTATTAGTAATTAAATACACGAAATGGTGAATAAAACATATCAATTCGCTCTTGTAAAGTAATATTCATTGTGGAAATGCAATAATTCAAAAAATAAATGACAAGTTTTTGACGTTAGCGAAGTGAACAGTCAGTTTTTTCAATTTCCACGGCACTCTATTGCTTCAATACCGATTTGAAAAAAATGTCGAATATCTCGAAAAGTATGAGTTTTGGGTATAGGACATACCCAACAAAATATGAAGCTCTTTTAAAGACGAATTCGATGACATAAAAAAATACAGGGCTTCGCATTTGAAAAAATCGAGTTACGAGCTTTTAAAAATCATGGAAGTTGCCACCTATTTATAAACACTCCTGTATGTATGATTCAATTTTTTTCATATCGAGCGAACAGAGAAATTTTTTCTGCATGTCCATACCAAATTAAAACTCTGTACTTCAAAATAACTTCAGGAGAATTTTTTAAATAAAGACTTAAAACCTTGATTAATTTAGAAAATTATTATTTTTTTGTAACACCGTATAAAAACCTGTAGTATTTTATATTGATGCAAAGCTAAAATTAAGGCGGTCAAAAATATTAAATAAAAAATTGGGTGTTGTATTTGCAATATAAAAGTTGCTATTAGTTCCAGAAAGGTGATTCACCCTGTATATTTGAAAATATTTTTATTGTGTTGTTTAGAAAAGACTGTATAAAATAGCATTTGAATCAACTTCATATCTCAAGCCGTTTAGCCACAATTGACCGATCCCGCACTAATGACTCACCCTGTATATAATTAATTAAACATCACCATTTAGCACTGATTTTTTCAAAATTCTTAATCATTATATTTAATTTTTCATTTTGACAAAAGTTCACCAATGAATTAAATATATTGGTTATTAAATATATTAGCACAAAACAGAAATAGCATGTGAACATGTCACAAAATTCGATAATATGGTACATTTGATTTAAATTAAAAAAATCTGATTTAAATCAAATAAATCGATTTTTTTGATTTTTTTTTAAAAATCATGATTTTTATCCACCCTGCTTGATAGGATAAATTTATTTATTTGTTGTTTTGTATGTAATCTTAAGGTTTAAAATGTTTCTCGCAACACTAAATCGGTTTAAAGCAGGGACTAAAAACGAAAAAAAATCCGTTCGTTTCTGTTCGGAACGAAAATGAAATATATCGTTTTCGTTCTTTTCGTTCTAACCGAAAAAAATCTGTTTTCGTTTTCGTGAACCGAAATAATAACGGTTAAAGCCGGTTTTACAATGTTTTTTTTGTCGTCAAAAAATCAATTTTTTTTCTAGTCACCACAACCCTCTATAAATACGATAACAATATTTGCGTCTCAACTAAAATAAAAACGATGACGATGGGGTTTGATGCTCACGGACAGCATATTTTAGACTGGCGAACCATCGCCATATTAAATTTACCAAATCGTTAAACACATTAACATTTAACCATTTTATTAAGTTTAACTCCTGTAAGGTGCAAAAACACAACGTGATTAGGTTAAATTAGACACACGATCTTTATCTAAAAATATGAAAATATAGCAAGTGGTGTTTTAAATTTGTTTTAGTACTAAAAATCTATCCATTTGAATTAAATTAGATCCTGCTGTAATCATTTAAAAAGACAAAAGAAAGAATTCAAGTGGATAATTTACTAAATGTTATAAAAAAAAAAGATATTAAAAAAAAACTTATATTAACTTGAAACATACTTTAACTTTATAGTTTGTACATACCATACAATATACATTTTCACATTCCGTTAAATCTTACTAGCAACACATCTTCCAATAAATCTTCTTTTGCATTATTCCTTTTAGAAGTAAGAATAAATTTTACTATTATTATGCCTAAACGCAAATAAAACATGCGGTTTGGTGTAAATTGCTCGAATACAATTGCTCGAAATACAATTGCTCGAATGGGAAATTGCTCAAAAAGTAACTTGCTCGAATGACAATTGCTCGAATGACAAATTGCTCGAAAAAATGAAAAAATATTACATTTTCATAAATACGAAATAATTAAATGTACTAGAAAAGTTGTTTACATTTGTTTACACCTACAAAAATGTATTAAAATTTATTTACAAATACATATACACTTATTCAATTTTTTGTTGAGATAAACACTTTAAATATTTGAAAATATTATATACTACATAACTGCTGGTTCTGACTATATTGTTGTTATCTTATAATCAAATATTTATAATGTTTATTTCTACAACAAATAAGAAACCTTCCTAACATGTACCAAATGAGTTTTAAAGTTTTAAAAGGTTTTACAGCTTTTTTATTCTTAAGGCTTTCGCGGCCGTTATCCATAATATAATCTTCGTTGCCGGGTTTGGAACCGCGTCTTCTATATTTAGAAGTAGTAACAACTTTTACACCTTGTTTTTTTTTGTTTTCACAGCCTACTTTGTTAATTTAAAAAAAAATTGAATAAATGTATATGTATTTGTAAATAAATTTTTATAGATACATTTTTATAAGTGTAAACAAATGTAAACAACTTTTCTAGTACATTTAATTATTTCGTATTTATAAAAATGTAATATTTTTCCATTTTTTCGAGCAATTTGTCATTCGAGCAATTTGCTTTTCGAGCAATTTCCCATTCCAGCAATTGTATTTCGAGCAATTTACCGCCACCCAAAACATACACATTGATAATATATATCCAATCAAGTGTATATTCTATATTGATGATCTAAAAAACAAATTAGAAATAGAGAATATCTGTACCGTTAATTGTGTTACACGAAATTGCAAGTATAAACAATAAAGTTGTTAATACATATTCACGTAAATATATGGAGAAAAGTGAAGCTCACTTATTTCAAGTGAGATTTTTTACTGCCTCGTGAAGTCTCCTCAGCATAGAAGGTAAATTTGGGTTTGTGTTTAACAAATTAAATTTAAATAGAGATAAAACCGGTTAAAACCGGTTTTGGAAAATATTTATTTCGTTTTCGTTCTTGAACGAAAAATAATAATTTCGTTTTCGGTTCCGTTTTCGTTCTTAAAAAAATTTCGGTTAATTTCGTTAAACGTTCTCGTTTTCGTTCCGTTCTCAGTCCCTGCTTTAAAGTGATAATATAATCTCAATATAAAGATTATAACGTGTTTTTTAATATTAGAGGTATGACTCATAAAGAGCTTTCTGTTTTTAAGCAAAAAAAAAATTGCCTAATGAGCATACAACCAAAAAGTCGAATTAAAATATTCGCCTAACAAGATTTTCCGTTTTTTATAATACTCGTTCGACGCACAGTTAATTCAGTTTTAACTTTTAACTATCTAAAAGCTTTCGAACAAAAATTAATTGCCCAAACTCATTCTAAAAATCTCTTAAATTTCATGTATAATAAATAATTCAGAATTATTTATAAAAAGTTCGGCAAGGATTAATTAAAAATGAAGTTTATTTAAGGAATTCGCGCTAGAACATAAAGAAAAAGGCGAGATCGTTTTTTGTGAGCAAAAAAAGTTAAACGATGACTTTATAGTAAGTTAGCTTTATTTAGCAATTGCTTTTACTTTGTAACATAATTTACATAGGTAAATATAATAAAAATAAAAATAGAATGAAATAAAATAAAAATCTAAAAATCTTCTAAATTCTAAATATCTAAAATAATAGTTTAATAGCGTTCTAATACGTACTCCTTAATTAATTTAATACCCTTATTATAATTATTACATATTTTGACTTGATGCGGCATATTATTAAATATTTTAAAACCTTGATAAAATAACGAACGAGCAGTTTGACTTTTAGTACATTTCTCTATAACGAAATCAAGCGTATTTCTAGTTTTATAACTGTGGATCTCATGGACTAATTTTACATTTTCATACAGATATTTTGGTGTTTTTTGTAGTTTAATTTTTAAAATTAGCTCTAATGTTCTAAATATTATTCTCTGATTAATACTCATAAATTGAAGTGTATTTAACATAACCTTGATAGGGGAAAGAATTGAACATTTTAAAATAGTGCGCATGGCGCGATTTTGTAATTTCTGTAATTGTTGAAGTTCATTTTTATTTAAATTAATAAATGAAGCGCAAAACTCAAAATGAGGAGCTATTATTGTTTTATACAGTAAAACTCTAGTGTACATACTCATGTGTTTGCTACATCTTTTGAAGAGAAAAATCTTTTTGGAAATTTTGTTCATCATGTATTTTGTGTGTAACTTAAACGTTAAATTTTCATCTAATATAACACCAAGGTATTTAATTTCGGTTACTCTTTCTAAATTAGTGTTGCTAATTTTTATATCCAGATTAGCATTATAAATATTTGTTTTATAGATAATGTGTTTGGTTCCCAAAATCATAAATTTGGATTTATCAACATTAATACATAAATTATTATCGCATAGCCATTTATAAATATTACTTAGATCTAAATTCATCTTATCTACTAATTCAATTGTTTTAAATCCACTAACAAACAACATTGTATCGTCCGCAAACATTTTTATTTTACAATGTTTGGCGTATTGTACCATATCGTTTATATAAACAACAAAAAGCAGAGGACCCAGAACGGTTCCTTGTGGTACACCATGTGTGGTTTTTAAACAAGATGATATGGTTCTATTATATTTAACTTTTTGATGTCTATTTTGTAAGTATGATTTAAACAAACCAAGACAATGCTACCTCACTTTTCCCAATTTTTTCTAATTTTTTAATTAATAATTCTCTATTAATCGTCTCAAAGGCTCTACGAAAATCCAAAAATATAGCTAGTGTTATTTCACTATTTTCCATATTTCTAAACCACAGATCACAAATATTCTGAAGCACTGTTCCACAAGAATGTCAACTGCGAAAACTCGACTGGTTATCCATTGTTACACAATTTCTATTTTAGGCGCAATGAACAAAAATGCATTTACGTCTCGGGCTGTTAAAAATCAAGATTTACATCCTGAAAATGTCGGTCTAGACTTTTACTGTCGTTTTTAGGCCCATTATTCAAATTTTCGTTACATTTTTTAGTAAGCTGAGCTATGGCGGAGCTGACAAGGGGAATATATTAAACGAAATGAACATTTTTTATGCGAAATGCACATACGCGAAAAGGTTACAGCTTACGTATGCCGCAGAGGGTGCAACCGAGGATACGAAAAGCGAACTCGTGCTTACATTTTTTATTTCTTATCTGTGCGAAAGCTGATTCGACAAGAACACCCGAGTGGCGATTATATATCGGGAAGCTTTAGAATACGGAAGTGATAGAAAAAAAAGCATGTAGGTGGAAGTTACTTCGTGTATAAAAAACAATTTAATGTTATTTTGAAAATATGCGTTTTGAACAACAACCACTAAAAATCAGGTATGCCGGTCGTTGTAGTTTACGTCGTTACCATGAAAACTAATCAACAAACAAAATTTAAAAGAAAATCAAATATCTAATTTTTAGTGTTGTTATTTTGACTAATGCGAAAGTATTAAAAGTTTTTTAAGATAATCAGTTTTAAAATCAAGGGAATTACTTTTTTAAACAGTTTAAATTTTGTTTAAAACACGCATTTTTTTAACAATTTCATTTTTTCTTAATTTTTAATAATAACCGAGTTACTCATGCAATCACAACGAATTTGTACTGGATTCAGAAAATTAAACACTGAGTATCGTTCAGAAGAATTTTAAAATGTACCTACAACTGACCGAAAACAATTTAGTGAAGTTAGCATTGTTCAAATGCTTTATAAAAAATTCCATTTTTCTTCACACGTATAAACTTTTAATATGACCAACCTTTTATTTTTTATTTCGTTTTACTGTTTCATCGTTTTCAAATTTGTCTGGCTACAATTTACTTATTTATCTTTTATGCAAACCGTATTGGAGGAAGGAGTCAGCTTGGAAAATAAAGTTGTTATCTTTAATAATATCTCGAGCGTCGGAGGAGATTCACGTGAACATATTCGATAAGCGATGCGTCATTCCTGAGAGAATTTTTTATGTCGTATTGTGCCGTGCTTTTAGAACTTTTTACGGCCAGGAGCCGGTAGTTGTGTTAGATAAAGTAGCCAAGAAATACAACTTCGTTATTTTTAAGGAAAGCTGTGTGTGCTGTTTTACATCAAGTGTTGAGTAACGAAGTTGGGAAGCAGCAGATATTTTTTTTTCATGATAAACACACTTTTCGATGAAGCAGAATGTCAGAGTTAATTTCTTGTATCGTTGCTTTAAAAAAAAATAATATAAAAAAATTCTAGGACCTGTTTTTACAGATACTGTTGTAATATTTGATGTTCGTGGCTTAGTTGTAGGAATCTTGTGGTTTTTTTAAATTAAAATTGTTATTGTAACAATCTAGTATGTTTAACTTGTCTATATACATTCAAAAATGCGTACCCGAAAATAGTTTTGTAAGCGAGATCCATTCCCACATAGTGTTTAATTAATATCTTATACTTTAAATTGGTTTTATAAAAACCAAACATATTTGCAACTTGCAACACTTAAACTGTACGATTTTTACCCATAATTTTGGGGTACTTATGCTGTTCTCCAAATATTAATAAACAGCTACATTTTCATTATCTCTTCTAAACGTGGGAATTGCTTGGAGAAATAATTTAACACGTTTCTTACCCCGGCAAGAAAAGTGACACAACTCAAAAACAGAATTTTTTCAGGATGTCGAAAAAACGTAATTATGAAACTTGAATGAAAAATTGAAATGGTTAAGAATTTATGAATGTTTGAGATGAATCATTGAACTTCTCACCACTGTTTTAAAGTTGGAGCTAGAACAGGTAAGCTTCTTGAGTTGTGTTCTTGCTGAGGTACGATTTGTTCATTTACTAATTTTTATTTATTAAAATCATACTACAATAAAACTTCGGAAATTTTTCTGCAAAACCTTGAAACGGTTTTAACAGTAGATATATTCCACTTTTATGGTTTAATTAGGTTATTTTCGACAATTTATTTTGTTTCAAAGCAGGGACTGAGAACGGAACGAAAACGAAAACGTTAAACGAAATTAACCGAAATTTTTTTAAGAACGAAAACGAAACCGAAAACGAAATTATTATTTTTCGTTCAAGAACGAAAACGAAAAAATATTTTCCAAAATCGGTTTTAACCGGTTTTGTCGCTATTTCAATTCTATTTGTTAAACACGAACGCGAATTTACCTTCTGTGCTGCAGAGACTCCACGAGGCGGTAAAAAATCTCACTTGAAATAAGTGAGCTTCTCTTTTCTCCATATATTTACGTGAATATGTATTAACAACTTTATTGTTTATACTTGCAATTTCGTGTAACACAATTAACGGTACAGATATTCTCCATTTCTAATTTGTTTTTTAGATCATCAATATAGAATATACACTTGATTGGATATTGGTATATTATCAATGTGTATGTTTTATTTGCGTTTAGACATAATAATAGTAAAATTTATTCTTACTTCGAAAAGGACTAATGTAAAGGAAGATTTATTGGAAGATGTGTTGCTAGTAAGATTTAACGGAATGTGAAAATGTATATTGTATGGTATGTACAAACTATAAAGTTGCAGTATATTTCAAGTTAATATAAGTTTTTTTTAAATATCTTTTTTATTAATAACATTTAGTAAATTATCCACTTGAATTCATTATTTTGTCTTTTTAAATAATTACAGCAGGATCTTCAAATGCATAGATTTTTAGTACCTACTAAAACAAATTTAAAACAGCACTTGCTATATTTTCATATTTTTAGATAAAGATCGTGTGTCTAATTTAACCTAATCACGTTGTGTTTTTGCACCTTTCGGGTGTTAAACTTAATAAAATGGTTAAATGTTAATGTGTTTAACGATTTGGTAAATTTAATATGGCGATGGTTCGCCAGTCTAAAATATGCTGTCCGTGAGCATCAAACCCCATCGTCATCGTTTATATTTTAGTTGAGACGCAAATATTGTTATCGTATTTATAGAGGGTTGTGGTGACTAGAAAAAAATTGTTTTTTTGACGACAAAAAAAATATTGTAAAACCGGTTTTAACCGTTATTATTTCGGTTCACGAAAACGAAAAAAGAATTTTTTCGGTTAGAACGAAAAGAACGAAAACGATATATTTCGTTTTCGTTCCGAACAGAAACGAACGGAATTTTTTTCGTTTTTAGTGCCTGTTTCAAAGTAGAAGAATGTGATTAATAAATTCTGACCTAGCCTATACATGGCGCTAATTTTCACGAATTGCTTATGGTTTTTTGCCAATATGATGCTTCATAAATTTGACTTTAAGTTAAAGTATGATAAGGTTTTAAAAACTATGTTCATAGAAAATTTTAATTCCATTGTAGTTTGAGCTTTCTATAGTTAATATAAAAATAATTACAATTTTTAAAATACTCAGTTAAAAAACACTGATCATACTATGCAGGGTCGACTAAATTTGAATGTCACCGTTATAGTTAGCGAAAATCTGATTTCGGTGTGTTGGGCTATTTTTTTGAGAAAAGAACGCCCGTGTAATCAGATATTTTAAATCGCTTTCCATTTTGGCACTACAGACGAAAAACGAAATTTCATAATTTTTGAAAATTTGCTTTATTTATTAAAATAGAACAAAATGTTATATAGCTTGTTTATTAGCATTTCCATGCTTAATTTGAAAACGAACTCAATTTTTTTAGCGACCTTGACTTTTGAGATATGAAGTAAACTTATATTTTTTTAATAGACACCCTAGTTGGCCATGACTGGATACGAAAGAGCGTTTTTTTAGCTTTTCAAAATATATAGTTTAATGTGCGTGTTTCCAAAAATAACTAAGATATGGCTAATCTTGTAAAAAGTCTACCATCAAAGTTGGCCATGATTTTGCTAAAAGCGTAGCGTCTGCTGCAGAATGGAAATGGCGATTAGTTGTTTATTAATTGCAAACATCACTTGTTTACGATATCTTGGTAAACTTTGATAGTAACATTTTCACAAAATTAGCAATATCTCGGTTATTTTTTGCAACAAATATACAAAACTATATATTTTTGATACGCTAAAAAAACGCTTTTTAAGATGGTCATAGCCAACTAGGGTCTCCATTGAAAAAAATATAAGTTTACTCCATATCTCGAAAGTCAAGGTCGTTAAAAAAAATTAATTCAGTTTTTAAATTAAGCATTGAAATGTGAATAAAAAACCTTTATAACATTTTGTTCAGTTGTAATAAATAAAGAAGTTATACTTAGCGAAAATTATGATTTAATTTTTCGTCCATAGTGCCAAAATGGAAAGCGATATAAAAAATCTGATAACGTTGGCGTTCTTTTCTAAAAGAACAGCCCGAGAGACCAATATCAGATTTTCTCTTACTATTACGGTAACCGAGATAACCCTTAAAACTTTCGAATTTGGTCCACCCTGTATATCAAAATAAACAGCAGATTTTAAGCTTTCTATTGACATAGATATAACGTATTTTTTTATTAGTCAAATATGTAGAAACATTTAAAAAAAAATACTCGGATATATCTTTAAACGGCTGAGACCATGCGAAAGTCAAAAAAATGGACAGCAGTAGCGAGCGAAAGCTTCTGGCGATAGTTTTATGGGATGCGAAAGGTGTTCTTTAGTTATTTATCTTTAAAAAAAATAATAGCCAAGTGCTATGCTAAGGCTAACGTTACGTTGGCAACGTACTACTCGACTAGGGATTCTGTCCCGGGAATTTCCCGAGACGTAAGTCCCGGGAATTCCCGGAACTTTCTTAGTCTTGAGTCCCGGGACATTTAGTTCGAGACTCGAGACGAGACTTCAATGTTACAGAACACTGAAATTAATTTTTTACACTTCTTATTTTTAAACAAATTTTACTGCCACGAGTTTAGCAAAAATTATTGGTTTCATAATTTTTTATATTTATAGTTTATACTAACAATCAGTATTTACTTAACTTTATTTAAATGTTTTGCCTCCCATATTTAATTATTTATATTTATTTCTTGTTTGCTTTAAAGCTAAAGGATAATTGTTACGTTTATTAATAAAAATATATTTTCCTTATGCTTGTTATGTTTTAAAGTATAATGAGAATTGTTAAGTTTATTTAAAATAGGCATTTACTTCGAAATATATACTTTATTTACTGTAAAATGTAGACTTAATTAAAAATAATAATACTACTCCTACTACTATACTTTATTTATAAAATAAATGCTTCAAAAACAAAGTCCGTGAATTTGGTTTAATTTTAAAAAAATATTCTGTCAACTGTCTCGACCGATTCACGATCACGATACGTGCAAAGAAGCAATTTTAAATATATAGCGGGTGCTTTCAGAAACAATGTCACTGTCAAGAAAACTTATTTTTTACAGTGAAAATAGCCGATGAATTTTGAGTACATAAATATATCATCATTTTTCTTGCACCTTATAAAATCTTCCGTCATTTTTGACGGGTCAAACCACTATTAATTAGTATGTAAATAAAATTCGCAAAAGTCTCGAAGTCCCGGGAATTCCCGGGACTTTGATAAAAAAAAGTCTCGAGTCCCGGGACTTTAAAAATTGTCGAGACTCAGAATCCCTATACTCGACTAGCTGTTATAATAGTATAAACAGTTTCGGTTTAGAAGAAAAACGGTGCTTTCGGGTAAGTCTATTATCGAAAACACAAATTTCCGAATCAACCGATAAATTAGCAATAATTCCTGCCGTCAAACCCTTAAAATTCAGGAAGTTAATTAACACAATTTAATATTGTACTACAGTTAATATACTGTAAGCTTAGGATTAGGGAAATTTCCAAAACATGTTCAGGGTCATATAAATAAACAGTGAACATTAATAGCTTTATTCGAAAGTAAATAATTTTACGTTATGCACACATCTAATGTAAATAAGTATTTAATTTTCCGTGCAAACACCAATATCCTTTTTGCCTATTACAAATTAATATTTCCTGAAATTATTTCTGTGTATCATCGTGTGTTGACATTCTTCAGTGTAAATTTATCGCGAGTCGTTTCGCCTCGTAAACTTGTCTCGGTGGATTTAATTCCATAATTACCACATTATTACCACCCTTCGTTATTTAGTAATTCATATTAATCTTGAAAGCGAAAATTAATTTGTAAATTGAATGTTTTTCCCGAGCACGAGCCAATCAATAACGTATTTCCGATAAACATTCTCTGACCATCTGGTGATTCTGATCACGTAAAATTTCTTGTATTAGTAATAAATTGTTTAGTTTTATAGGAAGTGTGAAATTATTTTTCTACGTTTACCTGCTTCGTAAAAAAAAGTGCAAAAGAAATATTGACTTTTGTACTTTTACCACAGAGTATCAAACTTACACAATTAAACCCTTTTTTCGCACTTGTGTGCTAATTTGACATAAAAGAAATCAGTACGTGAATTTTGGCCCACGCTGTAGATATACGTTCATAAAACCTTTTTTGCTTCTTATAGTGCGTTTTGTGCGCTCCTAAATGTCTTGATTTTTGTATTAAACACACCTCTATAAAGGCATGAGAGAAATATTTTATCAACAAATGTATTTACCTTAAGGCTAAATAATTATTTCGAATTCTGTAAAGGTAGATAAGAGTGCGTTTCCATTAAACATTCCTTTGTTAAACGTTATTCGTTCCTCTCCGCAAAAACTGTATTTCAAATATACAGTAACGGCACAATGTCCGACAATAATTTCCAAATACAATTGCATTTCGTGGATAGATAACGGATACAGCTTACAATTTCTGAAAATAAAGTGCCGTATTCGACCCTTTTTTCAACCATTACTAACTGTTATCTGTTTTATCTCGCCAAGTGTGCTGCGGCTTCATACTTTCGCCCCTATATTATATTGCAAATGTTATGAGAATTTGCGAATTCCATATGACTTGAAAATATTCGAAAGTGAAATAGCGGCGGATCCTTTCCAACCCTTTTCCGATATCGTATACGAGCTGGAAATGTCTGTGTTAACGAAACATTATGATTTATATTATTACACTGGCTTTTGCTAAACAGATTTTCATGTATTTTTTGCTATTTTTTCTACATATTATTATATTAGTAAGATGCTGTGTGGGTAGTAAAGAAAAAGTACATCAGGTACTGTATTTCTTATTATTACAATATCTATACAGGGTTCTCGTTTTTCGCGGCTCACTATGGGGATCTCGTAAACGGTAAGAGTTACGACTTCGGTTAAATTGGGGCAAAGTTGTATATTCAGGTGCTTAATAATTTGACGCAAACAGAACTTATTTATCTTTTTTAGTTTTTGAGATATAGGGAAAAAAGTAAAAAAGTGGATTTTTGTTTTTTTCCCGTAACTTTTTCATTTGATGTCGAATTTCATTTCTGTTAAAACTTTTTCATGGCCACTTTTTGCAAGGAATCAGAATCCTCAATTATATTTTCCATGCGACGTTTCGTTTTTTTAAAACCATCATCAGGTCAATTTTTTCTTATGGACGCTATTTCTGATTTTAACGCCAATTTGTAGAGAATTTTATTCTGAATTCGAAAATGTATAACACTTGGCACTTTTTTGAAACCATTGTTGTTAAAAATGGCGAAAACAAATATTTTATTTAAAACAAATCCTAATCGGCATGGTAAATAATTTTCTTTGCCCTTTTTTCTTGGAAGTAGGTAATTAAACCGCATTAAATTACTATTAAAGGGATTTAATTAAATATTTAACACAAAACGAAAATAGGTAGGTATTTATTTATTTATTGGACGGAAAAAAAAAACAGCTATGCCACCCATGCACGGTCACCCAACCAAGAACAAACTTAACTTGACAAACGAATGCATTGGTTACATCTTTAACGAGTTATGCCCTTTATCTGCATTAATGGCTTCTAATAGGTAAACAGATTTTTGGACGTTTTTTAAAAAGTATGAAAACATATTTGGTTACGAAAATTTTGTTGCACATTTTATATGCCAAATAAGGGATTAAATGTATTAGTGTATTTTACCTGCTTTTGTTAATGAAATGTCAATTTTATTTCATTCAAAATGTTTATTGTTTAATTAAGCTTTTTCTTTAGCACCATGAATCAGATCAGGTGACCATGTTTTTTGACATCTAAAAAAAAAATAAAAGCGCGTGAAACGTCAAAACGGCTTGTATTTGGTCTAAACTGTAGTTATTGCATAATATATTTTGTCATCATTGTTCAAATCGTTAATATGTATACAAATGAAGAAAAACGAGATATGGTTAAAATATTTTATGGTAATCATCACAATGCACACTTAGCATTAAGGAATTATGAGGCGACCTATCCAGAAAGACGAGAGCCTCATAGAACATATTTTTAAAGGCTGGATCAAAACTTAATGGAGTACGGTTCTTTTAGTATACCGAGAAAAGCGTATGGAGATCGAATTGGTGATGAAATAAAGGATGATGTGTTACAAGAAGTAAGTTGAGTTACATTCATTTACAAAATAGACCAATAAAAAACTATTAGTAACGATTACGTTTAAAATTATTAGGTTCAAAATAACCCTAGAGCTTCAACTTCTCAAATTGGTACTACAATAAACATTTCCAAAGATAAAGTATGGAGAGTACTGCATAAAGAAGGCTTTAAACACTTTAAAATTCAAGTCACTCATACGCTGCATTTTTTTAAATAAAATGTTTGTTTTAGCCATTTTTAACAACAATGGTTTCAAAAAAGTGCCAAGTGTTATACATTTTCGAATTCAGAATAAAATTCTCTACAAACTGGCGTTAAAATCAGAAATAGCGTCCATAAGAAAAAATTGACCTGATGATAGTTTTAAAAAAACGAAACGTCGCATGGAAAAATAATTTGGGATTCTGATTCCTTGCAAAAAGTGGCCATGAAAAAGTTTTAACAGAAATGAAATTCGACATCAAATGAAAAAGTTACGGGCAAAAAACAAAAATCCACTTTTTTACTTTTTTCCCTATATCTCAAAAACTAAAAAAGATAAACAAGTTCTGTTTGCGTCAAATCATTAAGCACCTGAATATACAACTTTGCCCCAATTTAACCGAAGTCGTAACTCTTACCGTTTACGAGATCCCCATAGTGAGCCGCGAAAAACGAGAACCCTGTATATATAAAAATGAATGTATGTATGTTTGTATGGATGTTTGTCCTTTATGCATTCCTATACCATTCATCCGATCCTGACCAAATTTGGCACAGACAATCTATAGGACCATGGAAAGAACATAGGCTATATGAGAATTCCCAAAAAAATCGTCCGGAAAAGATATTGAGGAAAACGTGCCAAAATCTTACACACAACATTTAAATCGGGTCGTCTGGAGCGAGAATTTCGTCAAAATTTGACAATCTGTCAATTCGACGTAACGTTTAAACGCTCGAACCTTCTACGCGCAAGCCGGGATCTAGCGGTGAAGGAGCCCCGAAGGGGCTCTGGAATCGCTAGTTTAAAAATAAAAAACTAAAATACTTAAGTATTTTTGCAATAACTTTCTAGAAATACAAAAAGTATGAGGATCCCTGCTTTAAAAAACCGAAATTATTCATGACATGCTAAGTACAGGGTGGTCCAAATTCGATGAATTGCATGGCTATCCCCCTTAATATTTAAGATAGAGAAACGGTTAAATTACCAAAAATGTGCAGTTTTTTTCAGACAAACTCAGAACAGTTCTTAAATATATTCTATCATTTCAGGTTTTTCTTGTTTTTTGTTTGTTTTCAAACCCTACTTTTTGTTTCTCATCTTTAATAAAAATTAAAAAACCTTTGTAACTTGCGTATCATTGAAAATAAATACATCAACCCTTATATATTTGGAAAGGGAAAAAAAGAATTTAAATAGGTCATAGCCAACTAAAGCTTCCATTTAAAATAAGGTGAATTTGTGTCATAACTTTTTAACGGCGAGCGTAATTTTTTTTTAGTACTATCAAAATCTACCCAAAAAGATCTTAAAACAGTCTTTATAAGCTTTTTTGATATTTAAAACAATAAGGAAGATTATTTTACACAATATAAATACCTATAACAAAAAAATAATCTTTCTTTAATAACTCAAAAACCTGAAATGATAGAATATTTTTGAAAACGGTCTGAGTTTGTCCCAAAAAACTGCACATTTTTGGTAATTTAACCGTTTTTCTGTCTTGCCTATTAAGCGAGATACCCGTGTAATCCCATCAAGAAGATGTATCATAAAAAAAAAAGAGTTTTCAAGTTATTAGCAGTATAAAACAGGGTGTCCTACAAGGTATGCCTTCGCAAATTTTTGCGTAAATCGAATGTTTAGGACCTAAATAAAACGTTTTTAGCCAAACATTTGTTTGAAAACTTCTTTTTCTCTTATTGTACATCTTCTTGACGCTTTTTAGATATCCTTAAATAAGAAAATAAAAACATCTAATTATTTGCATAAATTATATTTGACGGTTAAACGTACATTATTTTAAAAGAGTTAGTGTTTTACGTGCAGTATCTTCCCAACAAGAATAAAACTAAACCTGGGTGGGAAAATTATGTGATAATAATTATTTATATTAAAACACTTCGGTCTTACTCAAAACTTTATATTTTGTAAAATATTTCTTGTGTTAATTTTTCAATTAACTTATAGATATCTACAGATAATCTGAGTAATTTTAAAACATTTGTTAAAATTTTATTGACCCCGCTACAGCGAAGTTATATATTTTTCATTGCAGCTCAAATTCGTTATCAAGTTACTGACAAATTGCACCAAACTAGGTTTATTGACTCATTTTTTACTGTAATTTCATTTTTAATCTACGTGACCAGGCGTTATGTGCATGTAATGGTAAAAAAAAAGATAACAGCCACGTTTCATAATGACCAGTCGTTACGAAAATTGACCAAATTTGTCAGTGTCTCAGATAATTTCGAAAATTTGTTATCGACTCTTATTGTACAGTGTAACGTATACAATATGAGTATTATTACGAACAGTTACAGCTCAAAATATCATACAAATATAAAACCAGGATTAACAAAGCGCTTCCATAACATTTTAAAGTTAACCCTAAAGTTAGCATCGATAACACGATAAGGTTAAATTAAGTTGCGATGTGGGTAAGCTATTCATATCTGAAACATTCAAAAACTAATTGAAAATGATAAATATAGTTTTGACACGGTCCAAATATAATTTCAATTTAATTATTTAATCAGTTAAGTTTTGCCACCTTATTTTATCTCAATGAAATGGTGCTGGACGCAAATTTTGAAATTAACTAAGCATTATAATTGCGCAACTTTGCCCCAGTTCGCAGCCCTTGAGATACAATAACACGATGTTTTTATCTTCTACTGTACAGTGTACAATAGTTAAGACAAAATATGAAACGAAGTGTTCTGTAATTATATTATACTTAGGCTGTTGTAATGTAGAGGGCAGCAAAAGTTCTTAATTTCTGGATCCCAGATTTGAGCTTTCCAGCGATGAACGATTCCCGTGTTGCATGGTTCCATTGTTGCATGATTCCTGCGTTGAGTGATTCCCACGTTGGGCGATTCAAGATTTAAGTGATTCTACCGGTGTATTTTCCAGATTTGAACATTCCATATTTGAATGTTCTAACTTTTCATGCGGCTCCGCGATGTAAAGCATTTTATAAACCTAGATCAGTCTTTTAAATCCAATTACATATTTAACAAACGCCTGTGACTCTTTTATTATTTTATTAAAAAAATTCAAAGCTTTATCTTAAATAATGAACAAGGTTTGGGGCTAGGGAGTTTTAAGTGAGATATGAGGAGTGACTTTGCAAATACTCGATTTTTAAAATCTGTTCATAGTGGCTTTTATTCGAATTATTTTACGGTTTGGGGAAATACAAATGTTAGCACTTCCACTGGACATAGTTTCCTAACTGAATCATGCAAGAGGAGACTGTATAAAGTAATTTTAGTCCCGATTTTTCATTTAAATCATAATAATTACACCGTTTTTTTGCTACCAGATACAAAATAATACGCAACCTTTGTTCAGAATTAATTAACACGAGTCACCTCTCGCGACCCCTACCATACACACAGTAAACAAATTGATTAAATCTTTCACAAAGTACCCGCTACACTTTTTCAGCAGGCCATATTTATGAACCGTCTGATAACAGTTTGATAACTACATCCAGCAAACTATAGGCGGCAAAAAATCGATTGTTTTTATTGTTAAGTCCCAAGATATCAAAGGCTATTGTGCTGGATAACAATTATTAGCTAGCAGCATACGTCGGTATTGTTCTTGAATGTTTTGTTTACCAATTGTTGGGAAAGGTTGGAGTTATGTTGACATTGTATACATACGCATAATTTTCCAGAATAATGGGATTTGAACCCTCGCTTGAGTGAATGAGGCGCATTTGGAAGGCATTAAAGCTTAGACAGTTTTGCAAATCTATTTATGTTATGTCTGCAATTTGGTTTTATGAAAGTTAGCAAAATTTCCTTGCAGCATTGGCGATTATTCTGCAATGGTCGCCATAAGAACCGTATTAGGGTTTCTCGTGGTAGACCATTTTGTTTATACCGAGATACCGGAACGAAATCGGGCTTTTTTCCGGGATATCCCGGGATCCCAGGATGTAATAAATTATTGTTAATATTTTGAAATACATATCCTAAATCGTATATGTAATACATTTAGCTTCATGGTTATTATAAATAATAAAATTATTTTGGTGAGAAAAATACGCATTTAGGAAATATTTCCTTACTATTTTTAGAAAGTAAATTTGTTACACGATTTTTTGTTCACTTTGGCAAGCGTTAATTTTAATATTTTTGCAGTATGTAAGTAGGTTTGACCTGGGTGTATGTCTTCTTGGATCTAAAATAGGCATAAAGCCTCTGCTCTTACCTGGAAAGCGAAATGGTTAAACTTTAGATTCGATTTTGCTTCCCCTACGCCATCAGAATTACACCGTTACGCACAGTTAACATCCGTTTGTTTCACAAACACTAACAAGAACTTTCGCATTCCTTTAAATAAACGCACAGCCCTAGACTAACATTTTCATTTGGATTAAATTTAACAAGAGCCTACAACCCGATTTACAATTTTGTACAGCGTTCCTTTGAGACCCCTACTTCTAGTTTTATTTATTTTACCTACAATATTAATAGCAAAAATGACATTAAGCACTCGTATGCCTGCTGTAAACTATGATTTTCTTATGTTTTGTAAATAAGTTTGTACAGGGTGGTCCAAATTTGATGGGATTACCTGGGTATCTCACTTAATAGTCAAGATAGAGGTACGGTTAAATTACCAGTTTTTTGGGACAAACTCAGAACCGTCTTCAAAAATATTTCTGGTTTTTGAGTTATTAGACTTTGTCATATTTATAATGTGTCATATCTCCGTTATTGTTGTAAATATCGAAAAAAAAATTATGGAGATTAGGTTTAGATACAAAAAAAAATTGTTACGCTCGCTGTTGAAAAGTTCTTCTTCTTCTTCTTGTTTTTCTTCTTAATCGGTTCCTCTTGTACCTTTCGGGGTCGAGGTATGCTTTTCTATTTCTGAGTTATGTTTCTCCACTCCTGCCTTTCGTTAGCTAATTGTGGCACAGCTCTCCAGCCGACTCATTTTTCTTCTAGTCTCTGCCTTACTTCTTTTTCCTATTTTATTGTTGGTCTTCCTCTATTTCTTTTTCCCTCCATTTTCATTTTCTATCCTATTTTCGCGTATCTACTTTCTGGCATGCGTAGTAGATATCCAAGCCACCTTAATTAATCATTTTCTTCATATCTGTTGCTCCTAGGTTGTTTCGAATTTTTTCGTTAGCGATTTTATCTATTAGTCTACATCCCCGATAAAAAATTATGACACAAAATCACCTTTTTTTATGTAGAAGCTATAGTTGGCTATGACCTATTTAAATTTCTTATTTTTTCCCCATTTCAAATATTTAAAAGTTGATGTACATATTTTGTTTCAATATTACGGAAGTTACAAGGTTTTTTTTTTTGTAATTATAGGTAAAAACAAAAGTTAGGCTGTGAAAATAAAAAATAGAAGATTTAAACAAAAAATAAACAATGATATAGTCAGAATTTATAAACGACAAAACTAAATCCCTTTTAAATAATCGTTAGGATGTTGTACCACGTAAGTTTTATAAGATTTTACAGCTTATTTTTTGTTTATTTCCACAGTCTACTTTTTATTTTTACCTATCTTTATCTTTAAAAAGATTTTAAAAACTTTTGTATCATCCGTATTATTGACAATAAATACATTAATCCTTATATAAATGAAATAAGAAAAAAAAACACGGAATTTAAATAGGTCATAGCTAACTACAGCTTCCATTTAAAAAAAGGTAATTTTGTGTCTTTTTAACTTTTTAACAGCGAACGTAAAAAACCTTCTTTTTAATACCATCAAAGCTTACATAGAAATATCTAAAAATAATCTTCATACATTTTTTCGATATTTACAACAATAACGGAGATATGACATATTATAAATATGACAAAAAAACAGTTTTTCGCTAATAACTCAAAAACCGGAAATGAAAGAAATACTGCACATTTTTGGTTATTCAACCGTTTCTCTATCTTGACTATTAAACGAATCGAATTTGGACCACCCTGAACAATACCTTACATCTAAGCACATTTTGGTCATAGTGCGCTGTACAATATTATGTGTATAATTTTGAAACGCACATTTTGTATTTCCATAAGAGCAATTAACCACGCAGGTACTACTGTGATCATATTTCTTAAACATGTAAAGCTAGTGAAATTGTTTTTGTAACTATAGAATATCGCATTAATGAACTTTTTTTTTAGTTTTTTAAACGCAATGTTTTAAAACCGTTAGTTAGCCAATGTTGCTTTTATTTGAGCGCGCCGTTTTACTCTAAACAAAAGTTGTTATTCTGTTATTAGGTTAATTTCGAAACTCTTTACAGTCCAACTCCACAACAAACTTTTAAACAAACCCCTATTATTTCTGGACAGATTTGATCCGAAAGTTTAGTTTTAAACGTAATACTATACCGGGGAAAACAAGTACACTGCCAATTTAAAACAAGCGGGTTAACATAATCTCTCTATAAATTTGGAATAAGCTTTTAAAAATAAGTCTCGTTAAAATTTGTGAAGCGAGATATTTTATAAAGCTATTTGTACTTTATACTTCGATTATTTTTAAGGAAAATCGTGGTATAACATTTTAGCATTGATTTAAATGGTTTTTCCACCTGAGCTGGAGATGGTATGAACGTCAAATTGAGGCATTGCCCACTAAAGATTAGCTTGGAAGGATTTATAATGTGCAGATAAGTAGATAGCATCTTACCAAGAAATATAGTAATGTCCTTTGAAACCCAGTTTCTAGTCTATATTGCACCATTTATCGTGGTTAAATCCGAGCTTCACTTATTTGTTATAATCCATCAATAAAAAAAAAACTGTTTAGGTTACTATCTTCACTTTGTATATTATACTTCAACGCCGTGTGAGGGGTATTGGATCAAAGATGGTCTTAAACTTGAGGCCTTCCTATAAACAGCAATCGCCCATAGGCCTTCATATGTTTTGGCTTGAAAGCTAAATTGTAGTGTAGTGTAAAGATTTTGAGATTGCCTGTTTTTTATTATCGTATACGTGTTACAACATGATTTAACATATTGGAATTTTGTATCTTCTTTATTTCTCAAATTTGGAGAAATGTAAGAGATTAACATTTAGTAAATGTTTTGTACTTATTAATAAAAGCTTTCCCATAGTAATGTTTTCATTCACCTCCCACCTTAACAAGGGGCTAAAAAGTGCGACCCCTGTTGGTTTTTTATCAGAACTCTTTGGAGGGTTTAAATTTTGAAATTAAAAAAAAATATTGAAACTTTGATTTATTTAGAAACTTTTTTTATTTCTTAATTGTTCCTGCAAAACCTACACTTTACTCAATATGTGCAAACCTAAATGAATAATTTTAATTTAGAATATTTGGTGGTACATGTTTACTTATTTTATTTTTTACTAAAAAGTTGTAGGTTTTGAAGGAAATATTAAAGAATTAAGAAAGTTTCTATGTAAATAAAGCTTTTCAAACAAATTATGAATTGCAAAATTTCTACCTCCAAAAAGTTCTGATAAAAAAATCAACACGGGCCGCATTTTTAAGCCCCTTCTGAAGGTGGAAGATCATTGAAAATATTGCGGTGGAAAACCTTATAGTAAGTAAAAAACATATAGTCTACCAAAAGTCATCGTTCTACATTTCTCCAAATTTGAGGAATAAAATAAAAACCTTCTTTCACCGTTCGCCTTTATAAGCAAAAAATTATATAAAAACCCTTCCTTAATTTTTGATGAAGAATTACCTCCCTAAGTTTATCGCAATATTTATGAATGATTCTGAATATAGACACTTTAGTTCTAATTATTACAGCTTTATCAACGCCATCTAAAGAAATTATTAAAAAAGAATTAACGTATACAGGGCGTTAAAAATTAATACCAACTTTGTAGTTGCAAATAAAATGTTTGATCATTTTGGAAATCGTACAATAATTTTCAGCCAATTAAATTACAGGTTTATTTTGGCTTAATTTAACAGTTTCAAAGTTATTTGAATCTATTTAAAACACAGCATTTGTAAATCCGGCACCTCCACCAAATTATTGTAAAATGTGTAAGTGTGTATTACATAACAAGAGTTGTAAGAAGCATATTACGCACGAGTGGAAAAGTTGCGCACGGAGCCGTGTAGCGGTGAGTGCGTATTTCCACGTGTGCGTAATTGCTTTACAACTCGTGTTATGTAGCTTACTTTTTCTACGATCACATAATACGTACGATTTTAACGGCTTTTTGGCTAATATACACATGTAATTACGTTGTCTTGTCAATTTTGACGTACGTCTCCTTTGACATTTCTAGACAAGTGTGCGTTTTGCTTACCGTGCGTTATAACTCACTTACTGTACATGCAGGAAGTGTTTGACGTGAATCTACTTTGTTATTTCTTAAAAAAAAAACTGTGCTTTTGCTTACCGTGCGTAAGGACCCACTTACTATGCATGCAGGCTGTACGATAAGTAATTTACTTTAGTGATCGTAAAAAAAGAAATATAAAAACTCTCTAGTTTTAGTAACAATAACATTTTAAACAAAACACTTGTTAAAAGGACTTTTTCAAAACAATCAAAAAGATGTAATGTAAAACTTGGGATCATAGTCAAAATTACCCCCAACTTTTGATTTTCAAAAAGAACGCCCGGTATATTGGGACAATTTTAGAATCTAAGATTCTTGTTTAGGTAATTATATTAAAAAACTTGTTAAGACTTATGAACTTGGTTTAAATTTTAGTGGACTCTAATTATTAATCGTTTTATTTATTGTCTACCGTATACTGTGGTTATAAATACACTGGCCATATCCTAGTCACTTGAAGTAATATGAAGTTATTTTGGGTTACAATTTTTCCTGATACTGTAGCTTTTTAAAGAACGAATAATCTTGTAAACCAAAAATTGCCGTACTTGAATACACTTTGTGATTTTAATGCTACAGTTTACATTATAAATACATTCGGTACAGTGCTTTTAATATTTTTCATATGCCTCTGGTGAGTCTGGTGTGTTTACCATTGTATACTTCACATGTTTGCCATTGTGTACTACAACAAACGTAAAGATGCTCTGAGCTTATATGCAAATTAAATAAAATCACATCCAAAGAAAACAACGTCTTTCTTTAAGAATTGTACCGGAAATAAACTGCGCCACATAAAACGAACGAGATGTTTACAAAGCAAACATGGCCGCGATTGTTCTGTGGAACGTACTACATAGTAAGTAACCTAATTCCTTGGAAACTTGAAAAGCTTTACAAATGCGCATCACACTAATCAAAAAAGTGCTTCAAGGGCTTGCGTTTGATCGGCGATCGTATTTCCCCTAACAGATGCACGATGCACGTAAATCGAAAAAACAAATGAAACTAAAATCAATTTCTTTGCGCACCTGAAGCTTTCACGTAAAAGTGTTTATGCTGATGACGTGATATGTTGAAAACTGAGCAGAATAGCCAACCTGATGCTAGCGATAATATTGGAAAATTAAAGTGTTATGAAGTTTAAAAGTTGCAAAAAATAACAGTAGGCGTTTGGACAGATTCTTTTTTTATGAAGTTAAAACTTTTTTTTATACGCATTTTGCTTGGAGGTTATCCGTTAAATTATGTACCCTCGCAAAAAAGTGTCAATTTCAGGATTGATGGAGGAGCCAGTTTCATAAGCAAATCGAGCTTAACTTGTAATCTGTTACGTTTTTAACTTGGTAGAGTGTTCTAGGTTCAACCAGAACTCCTGTCAATCTTTTAGAAAGTTGTTTTTTTGTCATTTAACTGCGAATCGATCTTGCTTAAAATAGTAATTAAGTTTAAAAAAAATGTTTTGTTGAAGATTAAGTAACAGTGTTTTTTAACTGTTGCAAATTTTGAATTTTTAACTATTATTACAATTTTGAAGTCATTTTTTATCTCAAAAGTAAGAAAATTAAGTCACTTTTTCCAGTGCTGATTAAATGATGTCGCTTGTCATGTACAGGGTGTACCAAATTTGAATGTTTTACGGGGGGTATCTTGGTTACCGTAGTAGTTAGCGAAAATTTGATTTTTTAAGAAAATAACGCCTATGCAATCAGATTTTTTCTAACGGATTCCATTTTGGCACTACAGATGAGAAATGAAATTTCATCATTTACAAAATTTCACCCTCATTTTCGAAAAAATACGGCCCAATCAGTCCGCCAGCCCATAATCCGCACCAAACAGTGGCTCGTTGTGAATGCAAAGGCTTTTCATGAATCACTCGAGGATTTTCTGTGCCCCAAATCCGATAACTTTGTGTATTCACGAACCCATTAAGTTAGTTGAAAGTGCGCCTCGTCGCTAAAGATGATTTTCTCGCCAAAATTATCGTCTTTTTCTTGGTTTTCCAACACCTAATTGACATCTGTTCCTGCATCTGAAGATGTTTTTTGCTGGCCAAAGTTTCTTTAACGATGATGACGTCAAAAGGCAGTGCAGAAATGGCTGTAATAAAGGTGTTTCAAAATAATTTTTAGATTGTTTAATAGCCAAACTCTACTTACTGTCTGTATATATTTGTATGTGCAAACTTTTAAATATTTTTTGCTTTAAAATAAGCAGGAAAAGAGTGAAGTTTGAAATTAATTACTGTAATATTTCATTTACTTCGTACTCGCAAATAGTTTTCAATTTTCCAATCAACTTGCAACCTCTTATGAATGATCGTCAATCTTCAATATTTGCTAATGTAACCAAAATGTTTAGTTGTTTGTTATTGGGGGGTTAATTTTCTTGTTTTTTTTTTTATACCAGCGTAGGTACGCTAACATTTTGTATCATGTTTTGACTTTTGTTTTAGTTCCATTATATTTTTTTATCTATTCAAAAATCCCTGTAGCACTATATGAACCAATTTTAAATTGACATTAAAAAAAGTTTGAATAAAATACTCATTTACATGTGAATTATAGTCAAATTACTCAATAATAAAATTCAAATTCATACCGATGAATGGCATAGTTAGTTTATGGACCGTTGGGACTGATGTAACTTTTTTTTTTATGTCCCAAGGTTAATCGCGTCGTTTATTACGCGAATGAAAGTGCAGTTTTATGTTTTCGTAGTTGGGCCATCAGTAAGTAGTGGAAATCTGTGTCAAAGCTTTCAAGTATATGTTTGCCAGTAACACGCGGCTTGTAAATAAAACGGAAAATGTACTGCATTGTACTTATTTAACGCGAAACTGTTTATTTATGGTTCCAAAAGTTTTATTTTTGTGCAAAAATTGTAAATTCTTGTTGTAAAATTGCGACATTGCTTTCAAATGATCATCTCTTGCTTATCAAAAACTGTGTGATCAAATAAATTTTATACTGAAAAAGTTTTTAGATGACATTTGCAAAAAAAAAGTAAAGTTTTATGTAAGGTTGTTTGGAGCTAAACGAAAATTTATATTTATTTTATTTTTAATTATAATATCCTTATATACCCGAAGGTGTTAAGGTACGTTACAAAACATCAACCAGTTTCATGAATAAACACTGTCCACTCTCTCCTGTTCCTTGCCTTTCTCGTCTTCTCACTCCAGGTCATTCCCCTATCCTTCAGACATTTAGCCATCAATTGGTTCCATGCTTTCCTCGGTCTTCCTCTTTGTCTTTTCTGTGTAGATTTGACTAGCCATATTCTTTTCGTTTGTCTTCCATCCTCCATCCTTACTAGATGCCCAAACCACTTAAGATGTTGTTTTTCTATGTTTTCCCAAACTGGTTTAACATTGAGTTCTGCTCTAATTGTCTCATTTCGTATTTTCTCTTCGGGTAATACCTTAGACGCCTCTTAAATACTTCATTTCTAGGGCCTGTATTTTGCTTGTCATTTGGCTGCTTAACACCCAACTTTCGCATCCGTTTGTCAGAATTGGTTAGTTTATTGTGTTGTACACTGTCATTTTCGTTTTTTCCCCCTTATGAATGTGTTATTAAGTGTGTAGAAGAGTTTAGTTGTATTCACTATTCTGCTGTTGAATTCAGCCCTTTCCATCTTTATGTATATTTACTCCCAAATACTTGAATGTTTCTGTTTGCTCTATCTCTTTTTCATCTAGTTTTATTGTTATGCTTGATTATCTCTCTTTCCACTTGTCATTACTTTGGTTTTAGCGACATTTATTTTTATGTTTCTCTTTTTTAATGCAGTTTTCCAGATGTCTAAATTCATTTGTAGTTCTTTTTCGTTCTTTGCGTAAATAATCAAATCGTCGGCAAAGGCACATTCCACTATTTCCACCATTTGCATGTTTCTATACCCTACTTGTAATTTCTTTGTTTTTACCCTTCGTTTCTTTTACGAGGGTTGCCTTTTATATTTCGGGATTTGGCAACCCTGGTATTGCAATCTGTCAACTGACAGCTCTATCGTAAAGTTAGACGTTTTTGAGGTTATACGTACTCAGAACGTTTTGACATACGAGCGCTATTTGTGTTGTTTACAGTAAGTTAAAAGATTCATCTGCCCCCAAAAATGGAATTAAATCGTGAACATTTTCGTGCGATTATTTTTTACAACTTTCGACGTGGATTAACTCAGCAGCAGTGCATGAATGAACTTAATTCAACTTTTGGCGATGAAGCTCCATCAAGGACCAGTGTTTATCGATGGTATGGTGAATTCAATCGCGGTCGGAGTTCACTCCAAGACGAATTTCGTGAAGGTCGTCCAAAATCAGTTGTTGTTCTGAAAAACATTGATGCTGTGCGCGAACTGATATTGCAAGATCGTCATGTGACCTATCGTGAGATAGAGACAACCTTAGGCATTAGTGGGACCAGCATACACTCAATATTGCATGAACATTTAACTGTCAATAAAATTTGTTCGCGTTGGATCCCACACAATTTGTCTATCGCTCAAAAAAAGGCTCGTGTCGATTGGTCGAAAGAAATGCTCGAAAAATACGATCGCGGTGCTTCAAAACACGTCTATGACATCGTGACAGGTGATGAATCGTGGATTTACGCGTATGAGCCCGAAAGTAAACAGCAGTCGACTGTATGGGTGTTTCAAGATGAGCCAAATCCAACAAAAGTTGTTCGCGCACGAAGCACTTCCAAGCAAATGGTCGCATGTTTTTTCGGAAAAACTGGACATGTCGCAACCATACCACTAGAACAACGCAGAACAGTCAATTCTGAGTGGTACACAACAATTTGTTTGCCAGTTGTCTTCCAAGAAATCAGGAAAACCAACCGCCGAAGACGGATCACTCTTCATCACGACAATGCGAGCTCTCACACATCGGCTCAAACAGCTGCATTTTTGAGCACCCAAAACATCGATTTGATGAGTCATCCGCCATATAGTCCTGACCTTTCACCAAATGACTTCTTTTTATTCCCGTACGTAAAAAACAAACTGAGAGGTCAACGTTTTTCGACACCTGAAGAAGCGGTTGCTGCATTCAGAATGCATTTT
Organism: Elmis aenea; assembly: GCA_947652605.1. Taxonomy (NCBI): domain Eukaryota; kingdom Metazoa; phylum Arthropoda; class Insecta; order Coleoptera; family Elmidae; genus Elmis; species Elmis aenea. The sequence continues at coordinate 48,423,992 of OX393579.1, forward strand.
TTGGAGATACCTCAATCAGAGTGGAAAAAGTGCTTCGACAATTGGTCCAAACGCATGCAAAAGTGTATAGATATTCATGGGGAATATTTTGAAAAACAATAAAGTGATTTTCGATGATTAATATTTGTTTTTGTTCTCTAATCCCGAAATATAAAAGGCAACCCTCGTATTACGTCATCGAGAACTAAACTGAACAGAGTTGGGCTCAGGACTCCCCCTTGTCTTAATCCCTCTTTGGTCACGAACTCCTCTGTCTGTAGGTTTCCTGTTCTGATATAATTTCTTGTGTTTTTGTATATGCTGAAAATAGCTTTTTCTGGCTTTTTACTAATTCCTCTTTGTCTAAGACTATTCCATACCTCTTTTCTTGGGATGCTGCCAAATACTTTCTCGACGTCGACAAAAACTACATAATATTGTTGTTGTGTTCTTTTCTATCAGCTGCTTTATAGTAAATATGTGGTCTTGGTTTTCTGTAAGGTAGTTTGGAGCTGAACGAAAATTTACATGAATAAATAGGGGATATTGTTCCCCAGCTCGGCTAGGACTTCGAAACTGAAATTTCGACGTATGATTTATTTATGCGTTTCAACAGTTGCTGTCAAGTCTAGTTACTGGTGTAAAACAGTCTTAAATTGTAAAAAATTGAGACCAAAGAGTAAATAAAATCTTAGCAAACACTTCTCTCAAATATGAAAATAACTATAACAAAAAAATCGGCTATTGCAGTGTTGAGTGTAGTAAAATTAGTTGTTTCTTTATTATTTCGATTTTGTAGAACATTGTGTCGGAAAAAATCTGTACACACTTTTTAGAAATATCATTTAAATGTACGGCTGAACTGAAAAAAATATACAAAGCGATTATCTTAATCGATTTAGGGTTTAATGGAGTGAAAAACCTCAACTTCCTGTACAGCTTATTTTACTCTTTTGTTTATTTGCAAACAAAACAGTGAAATATTGCAACTATCAATTGTTAGTGGGATGGAAATATCAAAAATCAAATTAATGATTCAACCTGACAATCGATGTGGAAGAATTGATGTCTGTAACTGGAACATAAATCAATTATGCCGAATCCTACAATATCCTGGACAATTTTGCAAAATAACGATATCATGTATTTCACATTTGTAAAGACTCGTTTATCGTGAAACGTGAATTTTTCGGTCTTCATTGTTTATTCATTTCGTAGCGAGCAATTTCTCGACGAAAATTGTTGCGTTAAAAAAATAGCTTTACACAGTTTCACAGTTGTTCGTAGTATTGCCTAACTTTTTATACCATTACGGAAATTTTAAAATTAGTTTTCTGAAGAATAGAAACCCATCTTTAAAACATTAAACAAACGTGAATGTGAAAACTATATAAGTACCAATGTGACTAGTTCATTGAGTAGACCAGTAGTTCTCAACCTTTTGTTTTTTTGCGGAACACTTTTTGACATTCAAGACTAACGGCACACTAAGTTTTAAAATATAATTTATTGCTTGTGCTTGGCGATTTTGAGCAATTTTACTTATTTATATTCGGCCGTAAAAATGACCAGTCTCATTTCGTGTCTACGTTACTGAGTGTGGAAAATCTCGCGGCACACTAACCAACCCCGTGCGGAACACTAAAGTTCCACGGCACAGTTGTTGAGAACTACTGGAGTAGACTGTGTAGGAGAGTAGATTAGAATTAGAATAGCAGTAGCAATCCAAAACTGGAATTAAAAATGCTGCTGTATGAGTAAGCATGTTGATGATAGGGTTCCCCATCCTTTATTTTTGGGAATGACCTAGATATAATAGCCGAAGATAGCGGTGAAAACGACTAAATCTGTAAAAATCGCTAAGACGAAATGGGGTCTCGAATACACTTAAAAAACAATTGGTAGTAATTGAAAATAGTCTAAACTTGTAGATACTTGTAAATTGGAAAGATTTGATCATGCGAGGAATTCAAATCCCCGGCATTACTTTACCAAAGGCAATGAGTAATAAGTACCAAGGTAAGACTAAGCATGACCAATTATATTAACAATCCTTTGAGAAACAGGCGTAGATAGTAAGGACATCCGAATAACAATAAAGTTATACAGGGACCAAACGGAAGCGGTGAGAGTGGAGGGTCATATTAACCGATGAAATTAGAATCATGCGACAAGAAAGTGTTCTTTCTTCGTTATTATTAACTTGTATGCGGAAGAGTTCTTTAAGGAAGGAAGCGTTGTTCTAAATATGCCATGGGATTAGGGTGAACGGTACAGCACGATCAACAAAGTCCGATATGCTGATGATACAGTCGTAGTAGCTGACTCATCACAAAGCTTTCAACAACGATTCTAGAAAGTAAAAACAAAAAGCGAAGAATACGGACTGAATCTCAATGATCAAAAGTGCAAATCCATTGCCATATGATAACGGACTACAAGTAAATAACACACAACTAGAGAGAGTCCAAAGATACACATAATAATAAATAAGCACTACAGGCCATTTAGGCCTAGGGCTTGGTTTGCTGTCTCCCTCCACTTTTTTCTATTTTTCGCTGCCTCTGTCCAGTTCGTCACTTTTAGTTTTTTTAAATCATCCTCGACCGCTTCCAACCATCTTTTCTTAGGTCTCCCTCTTTTTCTCACACCCATTCTACTTGCTTTAATCATTATCTTCGTGTTTCTTTGGTTGGAGAGGCGTTGTGCGTGCCCAAGCCATCTTATTCTCTGGGCTCTTACTACTTCGGTTATAGACGGTTCTTTGTACAATCTCATTACTTCCTCGTTTGTCCTTCTTCTCCATTCTCCGGTATTTGTTTTTATTCCCCCGTAGATCCTTCGCAATAATTTCCTCTCCCACCTTTCAAGGTCTTCTTTTTCTTTTTTGTTGATTATCCAGGTTTCACAAGCGTATGTTACAGTGGGTCTTAATACTGTTTTGTACAATCTTACTTTGGCCTTTCTTGAGATAATGTTGGATCTCAGAATTGTAGCAAGAGATCCTGCGCATTTATTACCTTTTGAAAGCCTCGCTCTTATTTCCTTTCCGTTGTCGCAGTTGTCAGTAATTTGTACACCCAGATAAATGAAATTTCTTACTTTCTCAAAGCGTCTCTCCTTGTTTTGTTCGATTTTGATCGATAGACATTCATCCCCTTCTATGTCCTTCCTTTTAGGTCCCATTATCATGTATTTGGTTTTCGATTCGTTGATGCTTAATCCCATATTTTTTGCTTTGTCTAACTTCCTGACAATGTTTTGGATATCTTTTTTTGTTTTGCAGATGATCGCAAGGTCGTCTGCGAAGGCAATGCATTGGTGGTTGTCTGCGTATATGTTGCCATTTCTGTTAATTCCACTATCTCGAATTATCTTTTCTAAGGCTATATTAAATAACAATGCCGACAAAGATACACATACTTAGGTGTTATTATAAATAGCAAATGGGATTTATCAGTAAAAACTTCTTATAGAACAGCCAGATCCTGTAATGCCTTTTAAATATCGAGAACCTTGTTTACCAGTCATGATATAAGCGTAAACCTTACAATACCAATAGATAGATGTCTTCTCAGTATTACTATAGGGTATGGAAGCGTGGACACTCTTAGTAGCTGCATTCGTAAAGATAGAAGCTTCTAAAATGTGGGTTTACCGTGGAATATTGCGATTCAGCTGGTTGGGTAGAGTGACAAATATAAATGTTCTAAAATTAATGCATGCAGATTTTGAAGAGGTGAGACCATTCAAATTTGGAAACTAATATATTCAGGCCATGTTACGAGAAACTCTAAATATCATTTCTTACAGTTAGTAAGTAATACAGGACAAGATAAAGGGGAAAAGAGGACCGGAAAGACGAAAAATAACAGCTTAAAAACGTAAGACAATGGACGAACAGCCAGGATGATCGCCAACATTCGCTAGGCGTATATGGCATCCAAAGAAGAAGAAGGTAAACTGGCTGTTAAAAGTGTAAATTTATTACTTTGTAGTAACCAACTACCATAAAAGACAAAATTAACAATTTATAACGTCCAAATGCTAGAGTATACCGGGGGGCAGAAATAGGCAGTGATCATTATCAAATTATGGCATCAATTTAAATAAAACAAAATGACACAGATTAAATAGAACAAGATGAAAAAAAATATATAACAAAAATAAATGCATATAAACTAAAAGAGGAAGAGATACAACAAAACTTTTAAGATTATATAAAAACAGAGAAGCAAAAGCGCAAAGAGGACGAACAACGAAAAAGCATTTCTGGACGGATTTCAAAAGACTTATTCTCAAGTCTGCTGAGAGGGCAAGTGGGACAATGAAACAGTGTAATAGTAATAATAGGAAACAAACTGCCTGGTGGACTGAAGAAGTCAAAGGAGAGGAAAAGACTATGGAAAAAATACCTGACAACCTGCAAACCAACAGATTACAAAAAATATAAACAACAAAGAGAAAACACCAAACGGATTGTGCTAGAAGCAAAAGCAAAGACTTGGGAGGTTTTGGGAAAAAGAATGGAAGAACAACATACGAGCAAACAAAAACCCAAGAAAAGATTGAAAAATATACATTAAAGCAAATATTGGATAAACAGGGAAAAATAACGACAACAGAAAAATAAGTTATCGGAAGACGGGGAAATTATTTTAAGGAGTTATTGGAAAGTGATAACATAATCAATTATGAGGAAGAAGAGCAATTGCAGGAGGAATACGAAACAATCGAACAAGAATATGGGCAAGAAATAACCGAAGATGAGTTGGATAGAGCGACACATAAAATGGAAATAGGAAAAACAGCAAGTCGTGATGGTATTTTACCTGAAATGATTAAGTACATGGGATTAGATGCTGCTAAGAATAGTAAATAAAGCATGGCATGAAAAAGATATTCCATAGGACTGGAAGGTATCTGTTATATTACCGATATTCAAGACTGGCGATAGTAAAAAATGCGAAAATTATAGAGGCATATCTCTTTCAAGAATAAAATGGGAAACAGAAGTGAGGCAGAGACTGGAAGAAAAAGGAGTCAGCTGGAGAGATGTGCCACAATTAGCTAACGATAGGCAGGAGTGAAGAAACATAACACAGAAATAAAAAAGCATACCTCGACACCGAAAGGTACGAGGGGAACAGATTAAGAAGAAGAACATCGAAATTAAAAGCACAGATACTTACTGCTAAAAGACGTGGTAGATGACACAAATGAACGAGAAGTAGCCAATGTCAATGCAAATGGACTTTTTTTTTAGAAGTAGCTTATAAAGACATTTACAACAGAATGGGAGTAGAGAAGACGATAATTATTACAAATGAATATAAACGACACATGTGGTATAGGCAAGTGCACAAGATGCCAGAACAATTCGTAGCGGTCGTTTTTATCCGTAATTATGCTGTGTTTTTTAAATTAAAGCTTTTATATCGAATTCCAAAGTGAAAAATGAGCACCAGCGTGAAAAATCGCCTCACGAAGAATCAGTTAACCGAACTGAATTTACCGTTTATTTGTCTGATCGCAAAAAATTTAATTATGTCGAGGAATTCAATCGAACTTCATACAAATCTACGAAAACAAAGCAAAGTTACCTGTAAACTCGGCACTGAAACGCGAGCAAATTGTATGCGACGCTGTTGTTTGCTAAACTCCATTGTCAGCCTACTAAACTGTTCGCAAAGCAGATCTTTTTATTTTAACCCTTGAGCGCACTCTGTACAGTCTGATCGTTAATGGAAAATGCATTACGTGACGGTTAAAATATAAAAACGCCGTCGTTACACGAGATGCAACCGCAAGCTATTAGTTAATATTACTTTCACATCCGCTGCTTTATTTAAAATGGCTCTAAAATACAAAGAAATTTGCTTCCGTAAGGTTGTATAATAGTTTATGGTTTGATGTAAGGTATAATTAGGATTGCATTACCGGTTTTGCCGTTAGCGGCAAAAGCTGTAATTAAAATAATTGCATTTCGGTATTGCTGATAATAATTACCGGTAAAACCAGAAAAAAAAACTTGAGAAAAATACATCTTTCGAAAAATCAGGATTAGTGCGCTATTTTTAATGTACAGGGTGGACCAAATTCGAATGTTTTACGGAGTATCTCGGTTACCGTAGTAGATAGCGAAAATCTGATTTCGGTCTCTTGGGCTATCTTTTTGAAAAAATAACGCCTATGAAATCAGATTTTTTCTATCGGATTCCATTTTGGCACGACAGATGAAAAATGAAATTTCATCATTTTTGAAAATTTGCTATAACTTCTTATTAAATTAGAACAAAATGTTATTTAGGTTTTTTATACAGATTTTTATGCTTAATTGAAAAACAAAAGTATTTTTTTTAGCCATCTTGACTTTCGAGATATGGAGTAAACTTATATATTTTTAAATGGAAACCCTAGTCGGCCATGACTTTATGTGAAAAAGTATTTTTTTGGCTTTTCAAAAATATATAGTTTTATATATTTGTTGCAAAAAATAACCAAGATATGGCCAATTTTGTAAAAATCCGATCATCAAAGTTTGCCATGATTTCGTAAACAAGTGATGTTTGCTATTATTAAACACAAGTTTTACATGAAAATATCTATAAATAATCTTTATAAATGTTTTTGATATTTACAACAATAACGGAGATATGACAAATTATAATCATGAAAAAAATACACTCTTTTCCAATAACCAAAAAACCCAAAATGATAGAATATTTTTGAAAACAGTTCCTAGTTTTTCTCAATAAATGCACAGTTTTGGTAATTTAACCGTTTCTCTATCTTGAATATTAAGCGAGATACCCATGCAATCCCATCGAATTTGGACCACCCCGTACAATTAAATATATATTATCGTCAAATAATCTCCTCATTACTTTCCTTGCTAATAGTATTTTACTGGGCATTATCGAACTGCAGCAATTTTAATCACTAGTACTTAAGTACCACTCGAAATGCAGAAAGTAATTAAGCATGAGAGCTAAGCCGATACGCGAACTGCAGAAATTCTTTAATAAAATAAATGTAAATAAATTTTTCCAAGTGTAAACAAATGTAAACAACTTTTCTAGTACATTTAATTATTTTGTATTTATAAAAAAGTAATATTTCTTCATTTTTTCGAGCAATTTAGCTTTCGAGCAGTTTTCCATTCGAGCAATTGTTTTTCGAGCAATCATTTTTCGAGCAATTGTATTCAAGCAATTTTGCTTCGAGCAATTGTATTCAAACAATTTACCGCACCCCTTGAGGTACAGACTGAACTTGTAATTTGTACAATGCTAATCATAGGGTAAGTCCGGGATAGATGCCCCACCTTTTTAGATGCTAATATTTTCTGGACAAAGGAGTAAAAACTATGGTTGTAACTACGTTGTATGACAACTCTATGTATATTACTTTATTTAAACATAAAAATTTACACTGTTATAAAGTTATATGATTCGAATAATTAAAAACTTAAAATATGAGCATTTGCCATCTTCACCAAACTGTCGGGCAAAGATGCCCCACTAGTATAGGTATAGATGCCTCTACGAAAATAGTATGTAATTACAAATTAATAAACAGAAACTAAATGTTTAGTAAACATATTAACAATTAAGTACTTATTTCTTTTTTAATGTCATTATTTTTCCACACAAATTACAAAGATTTTCATATTTAGAACAGTCTTCATGGGATCAGTTGTTGCAATGCATGCACTGAACCCACTCATCATTCTATTTTGTGTTTGTGTACATTTCCCCACACCCAACACATGTAGGGCATCTTCCCCGATCGTCCGGTATAGATACCCCAGCCAAAAATCAAATTTAAATTTTGCGCCAGAATATGTACTTTGGCACGAACACTAACCTATGGTATGCCTAAATGTATTGCACTACAAAAACAATGATAAAAGTACTTTATCATGATATGGGTGTACAAGCAAACCATAGTGATAAATTTTGTGAAGCTCTAAAAATAAATTTTTGCAAATAACTGCCCCGAATAAGGTTTTTTTTTTTTTTTTAAATAGCACTGCACACAATCACATACGCAATACAAACCAACTTTTAAAAAGCCTGTCCGTTAATAACGAAATTATTTTGATGGGGCATCTTCGCCGGTGGGGCATCTATCCCGGACTTACCCTAGTTGTTTTTAATCCAAATTGTTTTATTTTGCTTTTGTTGATATATGAATCGGTCAATGTAGTGCAACTAATATTGGATTAAAAAAAGAGGTTTTTGTTATGTCTGTTTTAATTGAAGTATAAATGGCGTTTCTTTTGTTGATGCTTAAAAATAATTACAAAGTATTAACTTAATGATATGCAATTTAAAGATCGTTCATGATAACAGGTGCGTTTTAAAATTATATTTTTACAGCATCGATCATAATTAACAACGTTTTTTAACATCAGTTTGTAACATTAAATTATATATGTGCATTCAAGCGTACCTTAAAAGTTCTAAAAAACCTACCGACGGGACGTATTTTTTGGCTTTAACAGAGAAGCGACCCCGTTTCGATCGGGAATGTTAATTTAGTGTAAAAATTTTTATTTGGAGCAGCAGCAGGAATCGTCTTCAATTTGCCATAAATCATGGTAATTTATTAACAAAGGTTGAAAGCACTTGTTGAATAAAATTAATTGTTTTGTTTGCGTTGTGTTTGGTGTAAGAGCACGCGAAAGAATCAGAAGTTTTTCATTGTAAGTTTTTATTAAAGACAATAGAAGAAGTACCTAGATGGTTTTTTTTTTGAAACGAAACGTGTCTAGCTACAAATAATGTCTGCCCACACGTATACTTTTTCCATCGCTTTTATTTTTAAAGAGGCAATTCTGAAAAAGAAGATAATAGCAATAGAACAACAGTATAGAGGTCTTAACAAAAACGTGGAATCTGGAAAACTATTTCTTAGGAGTTAAAATAAGGTGCAGTTTATTATACAGGGTTTCCATATTCGAGGTTTAAAAGAGGACATCCTGCTTATCGTAAAAGGACACAAATGCAAAATGTTGTGCTAATTAAGAATCTGAAAAGAAAATTACCAGAGCTCTAAGGTCCAAAATTATTGAAAAAAAAAACTATAAAATATTTTTTGTGCGATCGTACTAGAAACAGTTGTTTGTCGTACGCGTTATCAACCATAAAGTACTGCATTCCCGGCCCTATCCTTAGCAACGGCCGAAAAAGTTCTTTTCGGCCGCTACAGCGTACGAAAAAGATCATTTGCATTAAGTAGAACGGAAAGCGCATGTGCGTGTCTGAATAAAAGTTCTTTGAGATTATGGCTTCCCCGCTAAGGGTAGTGACGTAGAGGTCTTTAGGTTGTTAACTGTCAGGCAGTTTATAACCTAATATTTTCGTGTTGATATTGTTACTGAATACTGAATAAAAAATTAGTGTTGATTAAGTATGTTCTACGTTAAAGTAATTTATATATTTATATAATATTAAATTTATGAATAAAACATTACAATCGCCCGGCCCTGCGTAAAATCATAATAATTATCCATTTCTTAAATGTGGATAATGTGTTTAGAATAAATATTTAATGACAAGAACGATGAAAAACAAAATTTACAAAATAAATCTGTTTTTCTCGTTCGAATTGCGCTTTCAACAGAGTCGAAGTTCCCGAAGAGGACTAATTGCATTATCTGTCGATAAATTAAATTCAGTATAATGATAATGAACCTGTATTGTTTACAGTAAAGTACTAATTTCATTTGGCCTACAGCTACAATTTCATAACAATGTAGATAACAAGGTCGTTATGTCATTTTAGTACGATATGATAATCAAATAAGCCCGAGGTGAACTTTGAAATTTATTTCGTGTATAAAAAAAGCTTGAAGCGAACTCAGAACCATTATAGCATCCCGTATCGGGTTTCATACGCCAAAATGATACCGAGAGCGCTATTTTTAAGTTTTCTGAGGTAAACAGAACACTCCACTCCGTAAGTTTCATCACTTGTAATTTTTCATTTTCTCAACGTGCCTAACTTTATTCGAACTGTCAAACCGGTTTTCGCCATTACCAGTTATACCGAAAATAATATCCTTATTACCAGTTAACTCCGGTAATCAATAGAGTTCTTACAAAATAAATATAATTAAAAAAATTATTTAATTGTTAATGCTTTTAAATTATTTAATTTGTAATACAGTGCAAAGAAAACAAATAAAACGTTTTAAATTAATTTGAATTCGTTTTGTGCATTAAAATGTGCTGGAAGAACGCACCAATTATCCAATGTAAGTCGTGATCGAATGTCGATGCAAAACAAGCCTGTAGCAGAAAATTATCAGTAGTAATATAACAAGTGCATTGAAAATTATCGATAATTTTTGGTAAATATGCCCGAATGCAAGTTGAGCTGAAAAAATCACGAAGTGCACGAGTGATTTTTTCTGCTTCAACTTGCATGAGTGAAGATTTGTCAAAAATTATAGATTATTTGCAATGCACGAGTTATATTTTGTCAGAAAATTTCCTTCACCTAACCTATCTGTCAAATTAAAATGTTGTTTAATTTAGATAAATTAAAGTATACCTACTACTTACTGCGATTGTTATTATTAATAGATCATTTATAACTAATTGTTAATTCAAAAATTATATTTTAATAAAAATTAATGAACCAAATAGTATTTAGGTACATACATAATCTGTTATGTCAAATTTTACAAGTACTGTCAGAGTGGTGTGTCAGGGGTGTGGTTTAATCTATATTAAAGTAACGTTATTGGTCGCCGACAGCTGTCAAAAAATTATCAAGACCAAAATACCTTATTCCCTCTCCAAATTTATATTTTCCACCAATCAAAAACTCAGATTTCTTAGAAACGACCAATAAACGCATGAAAATCTGTTAATTGCGAAAAGTAAATTATCAGTGTATGATTATGTTTATTGGCCGTTTAAAGGAAATCTGAGTTTGTTATTGGCCGAAAACGCAAATTTGACAGGAGGATCAACTCCTGGCAGAGAAATGTAAAATTATTACCGTGTAATATTGCTCCTATTGGTAGTCTCTAAATGATTTAAGATTAGTGATTGGTTGAAAACGCAAATTTGACAGGTGAAGGGAATTTTCTTTTTAAACAAATACTTCTAGATTTAATTGATAACAATCTACTAACTAGATCTAAACGGGGTGCGGAAAATTGCTCGAACACAAGTGCTCGAAAAAAAGTTCCTCGCATGGAAAATTCCTCGAAAGGAAAATTGCTGGAAATAATTAAAAAATATTAAATTTATATAAATACAAAATAATTAAATGTACTAGGAAAGATGTTTACATTTGTTTAACCTTAAAAAAATGTATTTAAATTTATTGACAAATACATGTACCTACACTTGCTTAATTTGTTGTTGAGATAAACACTATAAATATTTGAAAATATTATATACTATACATAACTGCTGATTCTCACTAAGGTTTATTGTTGTGATCTTATGTTCAAATATTCATCGTTTTTATCTCAACAACAAATTGAGTAAGTGTACATGTATTTGTAAATAAATTTAAATAAATTCTTTTAAGGGTAAACAAATGTAAACAACTTTTCTAGTATATTTAATTATTTTGTATTTATATAAATGTAATATTTTTTCTTATTTCGAGCAATTTTTTTTTCTACCACGTATGCTGTTATTCTCAACTCTTTGGCAGATCTGTTTGTATCCTGTGTGATAATTTTGTTGAAATGAGATCTTTCTTTAACTATCTGGCGAAGACGCGTTATCGCCGCGTAAACGTCAAAATGAATTACACCCGTCAATTCTAACGAATATGAACATAAACAAAAACAAACCATCAAAATGAATGGTTTTATATTGGAATATTTAATTGTTAATGATTATTAATTATTTTTAAAATCCTAAATGGTAAATTTAGATTATAAAAAAGTTTCTAAATAAATCAAGCTTTCAAAGAAAATGTTTTAAATTGCAAAATTTTAAGTCTCCAAAAAGTTCTGATAAAAAAAGCAACAAGGATCGCACTTTTCAACCCCTTGTGAAGGTAGGAGATGATTGAAAACATAATATTACTATGGGAAACCTTTTAATAAGTATAAAACATCTACCAAATATCATTCTCCAACATTTATCCAAATTTGAGAAATAAAATAAAAACCTAATTTTACCGCTCCTCTTTATGGTGCCTGTCCACGTGAGAGTAAACTACTCTCGATAGCAGCGTCGCCAAGGATACAGCCCCTGAGAGTAACTCGCGATTGGCTGTATCCTTGGCGACGCTGCTATCGAGAGTTGTTTACTCTCACGTGGACAGGCACCATTAGGGGGGTGTAACTCCTAAAGGAAAAAAAATTATATGAAAGACGCCCCTCAATTTTCGATAAGGAATCACCTCCAGATTTTTTTTGCAATATTTAAGAAACACCCTGTATAAAATAAGAGGCCTGCGGTTATTTTTCTTTGAGATATTAAATTTAGCAACAAATTACGCAAATCTTTTACCAATTAACTTTCTTTAGACAATATAACTTATTACCAATTTAAAACATTTCAAAAATGTAAAAGACCGGTATGTCCTATATAATTTACAACATTTTTTTAGAGTTTGTTGTGCTAAGATTAATGCAATAGTTTCATTATTATGCGGAAAATGTACTCGAAAATAATCCCAACCCGGAAGAACACCAGTCTTTCATGCTGTGATAATCTCAAGTCTGTATCAAGATTAAACCTAAGGGTTGACAAAAAAGTCCTTGTTTATACAGCGAGGTATTGTTCGTCTTCACACTGCGCCTGCCACATTCGACGCCACCTAAGATCTGCATTTTGAAGTGTTATTACGTCCCCTTATTATCGTGACGTGACGTTAAGTGCCTATCGTCTTTTTGGACCACACAAAGAAATACATTAAGTGGAAGCAAGGAGTTTCAGCTCCGACGACGAGCTTTAAAATAGAGTAAAGGAAGAAAATTTCTAGGAACGAATACAGACATTGAATTCGCAATCAGAGAAGTTAATGGAAACGGAATGTTATATTTACAAGTAAAGAGGTCATTTGCCGATGGATGTGAAGATGTAATTTTACTTTGTAGAGTTCTACACGAGAAATGATGTAGTCTTGATGGAACATTTTAGAGTTTCGTCAGTTCTACGTTGATGAAGTTCTCGGAAACCAAGTTTATTCATGTTAATCGCATTTGTCTGGTTGAATGTGTGAAGTTACGTGTACATTAGAATAGATTGTATGTTTGTGTGGGTGTTTGTTTTACCAATAACATTATATTTTACTTAATAAAAGAGTTTGACAGTAAAAATAAATATCGCTTAAAAACATTATCAAGGAGAAAGTTTCCGAAACAAGTTATATCAATTTTAAAAGTCAAGTTTTGACTTCAAAATATTGTTGTAGCAATAAGCCTAATTGGTATAATAAGTATTACGTATGTATGTATACAGGGTACAGGGTGTATAGAATTGGATCACGCAACATAGTAATTTTAATGGTAAAATTTTAAAAGTTGTATAATACCTCCCCTAATTACTTTAGAAAAAAAAGAGATGTTATATTAAAATGTTACCATTGAAATTACTATGTTGCGTAATCCAATTATTGTACATCTGCATACAGTGCTTCGCAAAGGAATGAATACAGGCAAATATCTAGAATACTATTAAAGATATTACAATGAAATTTGGTATCTAAACGTTATCGTAAGTTTTGGATTCGATGAAAATATTGAGGCTGCAGTTCGACTTCCGGTTTAACCGGAATAGGAGTCAAATTTTGAAATTCTAAACCCAACACCCGGATTATTTTCATATATCTGGATTTCTCTTAAAATGTATTTTAAAAATAATTAAAGTTTTAGGGGTCTAAAGTCAACCGTTTTCGTAAAATTTACATTTTTAAGAAAATGTTAAGTTATAGAGCATTTTCAAAACTGTTCAACATTTTAAAACTTTGAAAAGCCAGTAAAAATGTGTTTGAAATTTGAAAATAAATGAATTTACACTTCGCACTAGCTACATTTAAAATGTATTATAAAGGGCGTTTTTTATGCTTGGTCAAACTTGTGAAACTCAAAACATCGATAACTATTTTTTCACCCTTTACTATACACCCTATATTATATTTCAGTCTAAAAATTTTAACAATGCTTTAAAAACATTAAGCGTGTTTTATACCTAAATTAATATTTTTCAATATAACGCAATTTTATTGTTAATTATTTGGCAACGTCATATTTTTAAGTAAGCTATGAAGGTTGTTAAAAAAATTGAAAGAAATAAACAAAAAATTATAATTCTATTCTTTTCCTAAAATTTTTTAACATTTATTTAATAATGAAAATGTTAAGTTTACCATTCTTAAGTTTAAATCAGGACCCGAACCGAACCGGAACTGTAACAAAAACCGTAACGAACCGATGCTTCTTTCATGAACCGTGACCCGGTACTGAACCTCTTATTTAAAAAATCACAAAACCGCAAAATCGAACCGAACCGATTGGTGTGAACCGGTTCAAACCTCTTCAACCGGTTCGGTCCAATCATTATTTTTAATGACATTGTACATTTTTTGATTACATTTTACCAAAAAAAAAAAAAATCTCAGACAATTCAATTTATAAATATGCATTGTCATTATATTTTGCATTGAACCGGAACCGAAACTGAACCGTTTTCGCCGAACCGGTTGCCGAATTATTATATTTACAAAAAAACGGTGGTGTAGAACGTAAACCGAAAAGTTAAAATTTATCGAACCGGTAACCGGAACTGAACCGTTATTCTTTGCGGTTCGCGTCCCTGGTTTCAATTGAGGTTTAGTTAAATTCTTCATGCATATCTTCATTGGACCAGTGTTATATATGAGGCGCCGTTTGTGTCAAAAAGAAATTTGCAAAATAAATAACATTTTGTACATAAATATACAAATATAAAAATATTTAGTCAATTTCACATTTAATTTTTTTTTTTTTTTTATATCGGTAGTAATAATTTATTTATAAAGACAATATTTCTATTTATTTCGTGTACATTCCATATTTATATCTTTTTAATTTTTTTTTGTCTATATCTATCGGTAATAATTTATTTTCCAAGAAAATATTTTTATTTATTTGCACACCAAAAATTTTTATTTTATTTTTTACTGCAATTATGTACGCTATTATACAACAGATGGCGTACAATCCAACATTTGTGTTTAATTTTGAACTGCTGCGAAGCAAATGAACTACATTTGACGTTTACGACTTCCAGTTTAAAGTAAACACTTATACTTATACTGGTTTGCAATTTTTTAAGGTAATTGTAACTATTTTTTCCACAGCATGTCAACTGGAAGACCACAGCTGCCTGCATCAGCAGAACAAATTAGCTTCCTTAGGATATCTGGTTTAAAATAAACAATTATTCCGAAATATTAGGTATTTCCAGAAGGACACTATACAGAAGCTTATTAACATTTAATTCAAAATTAAACACAAATGTTGGGTGGCGCGCCATCTGTTGTATAATAGCGTACATAATTGCAGTGAAAAATAAAATAAAAATTTTTTGTGTGCAACTAAATAAAAATATTTTCTTGAAAAATAAATTATTACCGATATAAAAAAAAAACACGTGGAATGTACACAAAATATATAAAAATATTTTCTTGATAAATTATTACCGATGTCAAAAAAAAAAAAAAAAAAAAATTGAAATGTGAAATTGACTAAATATTTTTATATTTGTATATTTATGAACGAAATGTTATTTATTTTGCAAATTTCTTTTTGACACAAATGGCGCCTCATAGTTATAAGACAATTACTTAATTCTATAAACTATTTTTTGTTTGTTTACAATACGACTTTTGGTTCAACCGGAAACGGGGACCCATCCTTAACCTTTTCTTAAATTTTAAAGATAAGACAGGTCAGTAACTATCAGTGTCCTTTTCGCGTACTTGCTAAATTATCGATTGGTTTTCAGGACTTGGCAAACGATCAAACTCAATTATATGAAAAATATTCTGGCCGGGTTATTTTTGCGAAGTCGTCTAAAACAAAACCCTGAAGCTTTCTTCTCGGTTTTCTTAGGCAAAAGCAATTTGTAACAATTAACAAAACAATCACGATTTCGAAAAAGTTACCCGGCCCTTATCGGGGCCACAATATTTTTATACCATTGAGTACATATATCGTGTAGTATTGTGACGAACCGTACACCGTACACAGGCCAAGAGCAATTAATACGCAGTAATAAACAAATAAAACACAACCATTTTAACAAAAAACTCCTTTATTTTTTGGCCGGCTGTACATTTCTCGGTGGTTGGTTCTCAACTACCCAAGCGCGACTGTCTCAAGATTTTAGGTTCCCTGTTGCTAGCCCTTTTTTATTGTCGTTGCATCTTTGTCATTCTTTCCTACAAACACATATTTGTGCGAGTAGATTGTTCTACTTATGATGTAAAAATTCATCAACACATCTTTTGTTGATTGACGAAACCCATGCTGGCGTTGTAGGACCCAAGTTATGACCGTAATATTTTTAACGTTAATGTGTTTACTAAAGTTGAAATCCTCATAACCTGGCCCTTTTGAAGTGTTACATGTTTTTGTAACTGATGTATCAGCATTTGTTGCAATGTTATTCACTTAAAAGTAAATGAAATAACATTGCAGTAAAATAAAACAATTGATCTCAGGCGGGGTTTCACGGTATATTTTACGTTTTGCTATTCCGCATTCTTTACTTCTTAGGTTTTGCATTTGAATCATGATTTTTTCAACTGTACAAAAGACTTTATTCATTATTTTTTGGTATAAATATTGTAGTGTTAAGTAATAATTTTGCCAAGGAGGTTTTCCTAAACTTAGATTCTGTATTCAACAATGATTCATGTATACTTAAATGATATTTCGTCAAAAGGCGCCTGCTATTTATAAATTTTATCATCACATTCTAAGGGATATAAAATTGGATTTGGTTATTAGAAATAACTGCAAGCGTCAAAGTTTAACGTATGTTATTAAAATGTCCAATTATTTGCTCAAAACCGTAAAATATTAAATTTTATTGGTGTTATTGCTGTCGATGTAATGAATATTAATAACCTAAATTTACGTTTGCATATTTTGATCGTTCAATTTTGTAGTCAGTGTTTAAACAAACTCGAAGTTTTAAAATAAATGCAAAGGTTTGTTGAATTTTTGATTAAATAACACGAACATTTGATTGCAGATTCGCACACACGACTTTGGAGACAATTTGAATATGGAAATCGCGACATCTTCGGGTTGAGAAGTAAATTGGTTCAATGGTAGAAGAGATTTACTGCAAAATCAGGCTTTTTAGCATATTTTTAGCATGTAACCGACTGTAGAATACGATAGCTGTTTCTGTTTCGTTAAACTTTCGACACACAACAAGATATTTTGGTAACGGAAGAGACGATGGGAGCAAATCAGTCCGGAAGGGTGGATAAAACCTACTATGGAGACGAAGGTAGGTGCTTTCAAATATTTTACACGTTATAAAATGCATGTTGAAGGAAAGAACAATCTTTTGACGTTTTCGGTTATCGATTTATTGTCGCGTTGTGCGTTTTAACTCAAATCTGCGGTGAACGCGGGATATTTAATATCTCGCCGTGGCAACTAGGGTTTGGGAAGATTCGGTCTTTTTGGATTCGACGAATCCGAATCGAATCCACGATTATTTTACGAATCCGAATCCGGATCCGAATCCAGTTCTAAAATTAAATGAATTGTAGTGCCATAAAAATTATTGTATGGTGTTTAAAATTCGCGCAAATTTAAAATTACAGGCGATTTACAATATTTGTCAGCGGTTGTCAGTTTTGTCAGTAGCGCATCAATGGGTTTTACTAACACGGTGTTAAGTTAATTCATGTTTATATTAATAATTCAAACGGCCTTCAATCAGTTAAAATGGCACTGTATTTCATTGTTAAAGTATGAAGTAAAATAACAAGTATATTAGTATACAGGGTGTTTCACTTTTCCATGTGACACTATTGCTATCTCCGTAAATAATGAAAATACAAGGTTGATCAAATGGGACAAAAGTTAGCTATTTAGGGGTGTATTTTAAACCAGATCTTGTTTTGTTTAAAAATTCCATGGCTTGCGTAATATAACGAAAAAACCGAAATTGATCAAAATTTTTAAACTTAAATATCTCGGCTATTGTTGCGAATACACAAAAACGCCAAAGGAAAAAAGTTTTGTAGATTTGGTTTGCTATAAGATGGCAACAGTCAGATTTTTTTTTTATGAAATACCGTGCGAGATATTTGACAAAACAACTTTTTTTTTAATGGCAATCGTAGTAGATGATGACTGATTTAAAGATTATTTTTTTCTCTTTACAATGATATAATATTTTGTATGTCTATTTTCAAAAATAAGCGAAATAACCTAAAAAAATGCAAAATCAAGATAAAAATCAAGGTTATTTTTTTGCTTCAGCTTCAGAGAAGTTCTCTCTGAATTGGTTGACCTTGGTTTAATTTTTATGATTGCTCGATATACTTTTTCTAAATAGTTCGTTCTAATTTTGGCATTTGAAAATAATGCATTTTTTTTAAGTAGGCAAATTTTTCTTGAGACTTTGGTAATATAAGGCATTTTACCGTTTCCAATATATGATTAAGCTCTTCTTCCATCGTTAACAACTGAACGTCATCTGCAATATTCCGCAATCACCCTCTGTTGAATGCTCTGTTTCTTCATTTTTGTCTTCTCCGTCAAACAATCGTTTCGTAATATTTGTTGCAAAATTAAGTATTTTCTCTGAAGTTGTGGTAGCATTAATGAGACCTAATCCGAGATTCGTCGAATCTTAGACCGAATGTCGAATCCGAATATTTGCTGTAGGATTCGGCGAATCCGAATCCGGGTACCCGGATCCGAAAAACCCTAGTGGCAACATGAGCAAATTGAGTCGAAAATAGGTTAATTAGTGGTAAAATGCCGAACTATTTGTACAAATGTGCATAATTGATTTTAATTAAGTCGTACATGAAGCATTAATATGCTCACGCAATGCCAAATACAGAGTAATTAGTTTACCAAAAGCTAATAAGCGATAGAGGGTGTAAATGGACGTTGTTCTTGGTTAAGTAAGGACACCCTATCGACTTATTACGTTATATTTTTCTTTTTTTGAACACCTATGAATTATTCCAATCTATCTTAGAGAACAATAAGCAATACAGGGTGTTTCAGCACTTTTATTCGAAAATGCGACGTCTGACAAAGATGGGGAAAAATTTACAATAAAAGTGCATATGCAGAATTGACTGACACTCTAGCGGCTTTCGTGATTAAGCCGGAAGTTGCCAAATCCGGAAGTAACTTTAAAAACTTAAAAAAACATCCGGTTTTTATTACATAATTAAGAAGATATTTGATAAACACTTTTTATTTTAAAAAATTTTTCATTGTCTGTGTGGTTTGTAATCCATTGGACCAAATTCATAACAATATTTAAAACCCTATTCGCATGCAACTGAGTTGTGGACAGTCCTTTTTTTCCTTAGTTTTGTATTTAATTAAATGAAACCTTGGACAAATAATATGTGTAAAAAACTCAATTGTTTCAACATATGTACACTATTGTTTCATTTCCGGTTTCGCCGGAAATGACCCTAACCTATAAAAATTTTAAAGTTCTCATTGTCAGCTTAATTTTTTTTTCAAACAAAGTTTATCAATTGTCAATTTAGTTTTTTGTTGTTATAAGAAAAATATAAAATTTAAAAAAAACGCGCTTGCGTAAAATAAATGTTGATTTTATATTGTTTAATGAATCATGGTTGGCCATATAAAATTTAAAACTTGTTTGTAAATTTTACATTTTTTGTAATAGAATTGTCAACTATTAGGTATATGTATATCTAAACTAAAAATAAAATAAAAAAATGTCAATATCAATTATGGTTGTCAAATAAATAAATGCAACTTTGGAGTATAACTTTTCAACTAGTGAAGATACAAAATTTCATTGCCTATTATGCATTGGAATTGAAATATTTTTAACTTTCAAAGGTTACAATGTTTGAAACTTTATTCATTATTAGACATTACTATCTTTTATGCAATAAACTTTTTTATATACAAAAAATGTATTTAATTATATAAATTTTTATGCATTGTTGTTTTTGGATAATAACTGTTTAAAACTAATTTACGTTTGACCTTAACATTGAATGTCCGTACCCTTGACGTTTTTCAGCTAATAAACAAACAATCAACAATGAGTTCGTGGTTAATTTAATAAATTGCGCTATGCAGACAATATAGAATTACAACTTCAACAAAACAATGTCCCTTGAAAGCTAATTATTCGAACAAAAATAGACATTGACAGTTTTTATGGAGCAAGTATCTTCCGCCAACTTGAGTTTGTGTTTTTAGAGTTGGAAAATGGATTTAGCGATGGAGTTAAATTACTTCAAAAAGTTGACTTTATGCTTTTAGCTTGATTACTTGACAAGATACTTACTTTAAATCTTAAACTAATTTTGCATTAAGCGGAATTACTGTCACACCTAATAAAGGTATTATCGAATTTTGAAAACAAAAAAGGCTTTGTTGTTTTAACGGGATTCTTGCAAATAGGTAAAAGACAATCGAACCATATTGGATCCGCATTTTCCCAAACAGACTCTTATTAAGTGAAATATAATGTATTAAAAGATGTCGAGGCTAAACTCGTGAGATAATAGTGTGATTGTATAGGGTTGGTTAATCTAAATATGGTCTGTGGTTTAAACTGCTGGAAAATTGAGGATGTGCTTATTAACTCACTGATGGCATTCATGTGGATCAGGCCTTTGCAAACTGCGGCATTGCGTTGCTCATATTGAAAATTTATACTGGAAAAAAAAACGTTTCAAAATTTCTCCGGACCCTTCACACTTACAAGAATTTCCATATCCACTAGAAAGTGGTGCGGTCCGATACGATTTAAAAAAAAATTGCAATTGGCTCTTTGGCTTAAAAGGTTGCACGGCTCTGATGGAGTTGTTTCAGTATGGGTTACTATTTAAAATTTTCTCTGTTATCCTAATTTTTTTAATTAAAATAAATAAACTTTTACTCACAATTTATGTCAAAACTGGTAAAAGTATTGAAAGTGTATCAATATCTTGGTAAAGATTATTTTGGTTGCCAATGTTACTATATTGATTGGCATGGGCAAAGCTTGGAGACAAATAATTACATCAATAAATATTTTTTTATTTAACCAACCTTAAACTGATTTTCATACATTTGGTCAGTAATAGAGTATTCTAGTCAGTAATAGAGTACTCGATTTAGAATAATTTAAAAACTGGAACAATATGGCATACGATCGAAAACTCGCTATCAAAATACTACGTTAAAAAATGTAGAATCAGCAAAAAGAAATTCTACACATTAGGTGTACTGCAAGGTTCAGTTTTAGGTTCTTTACTTTTTGTGCTGTACTTAAATACATTAGAATTAGTGAAATGCTGAATAAGTTAAACTGGATAAATATACATAAAAAAATGTTTAGTTGCCTTTTTTAAATATATAAAGCAGTAACTAATTTTTTACT
Organism: Elmis aenea; assembly: GCA_947652605.1. Lineage (NCBI taxonomy): Eukaryota > Metazoa > Arthropoda > Insecta > Coleoptera > Elmidae > Elmis > Elmis aenea. The sequence continues at coordinate 48,445,567 of OX393579.1, forward strand.
ACGTTACATGATTAAAAATTTAATACCCCTACAAAACTGTAACATTAACGGATATCAGACTAGGACCAGAAACTACCTACTTTTCGAAATTATTGAGAACAAATACATAGAACGGCTTGTACTACCGAAGGCTCAGGATTTTTAGTGAATTACCTGTGCAAATTAAACAAAGAGAATTTGTTAAAAGTAATTAATTTTAAGATTTAATATTTTAAGAGAATATGTACAGATAAATTCAAGAAGCATACATAGGTACTTTAAATCACACTATTGTTACACTAATCGTTACTAGTTCATTGACTCAAAACTGCATACTTAAATGACTAACTTTAATCAAAAAATCGTCTTAAAATAAATCTGTTTAATTTCCTTAATCATTTCTGTGATCTCTTTGCAGAATTTATTAATATAATAACGGTATTTTTAGGACCTTGAAAAAAACATCTTTAACAATTTGGTACATTCGCATTATTCGAAGAAAAAAAACTCGTTGTTTCAATATTGTCAAGTTTAAAGGAAATAGGTATCTAAATCTGAAATATTTATGTAAATTGGCGACAGGGTTAACAACCCTATTTGTATTATTTTAATGAAAGTAAAGCGTACGTGTATTTACTTTCGTACAATACAAATTGGTTGAAGGATTAATTCCGCCTAGCCTTGTATTTGCATGGTCTTTAAGTAGATCCTTTAGGAGTTTGCTTCACAAAGTTTTGTTCTCGATGCCCAAAGTCCGTTTAAAATTTCGTGGAGCAGATTTGCTTTGATAAATATGTACATATTTTATTATGAATAAATACGCATTATTTATATTTTCCTATTATCTACATTCAAAATTATTTCAATTACAAACGAACAATATGAAAATGCAGATTTTAATTACTTTATTTGTAATAAAATTAAACATTTATACAGTGTGTACAAAAAGTAGCGTTAGCGATAACTTTGCAAAAAAAAAGCTTTGAATAAAAGTTGTTTGTAGTTATTTATTTCATAACCTTAAATTATTTTCAAATGTAGTGTTTTGTTTTTGCGCTCAGATATGTAGGTAACTTTCTTTTCTTAAATAGATTACCTGGTATATTTTGTATTTTTAGGTGCTAATTAAATTGTCTTTCAAAAATCGATTTTAAATTATTAAAGTTTTTATCAAAATATTGACAGGAACCAGGGCTCTAGAAAAATATTAATACTTCTTAGCAATGTCAGAACGAATTCCTTTGATACTTCGTTCGAAGATAGTATCATAGTGATTGCTGACTAGTTAAAATTTTAAAATAATACACAGGATGTTACTTATGTTTGGTACAATTTGCTAAACTTCAAACTAGGGACCAAAAACGAAAAATTTTTCATTCGTTTTTGGTTCGAACGTAAACGAAATCTTTGGTTTTCATTCTTTACGTTTCCACCCATAAAATATTGTTTTCGTTTTCTCGAAATGAAATATAATTACGTTTGAAACTGGTTTTACTTTTTTTTTAAATTCACCAAGTCGAGGACCTATTTTTTCGTAGTCACAACCCTCTTTTTACAAAATTCAAAGCAGAAGACTTTCTAAAAACGTTCGCCAAATGTCAAAAGGATAGTGGCCAACACTATTAATACGAGAAAACCCCAATTATTCGACTATTCAGATTGTAAATATTATTTATTTATATGTAAATCAGCATAGTTCGCCTTTAAATAAAAACAAATTTGGCATGATTTTTTTGTCCTTTTGATAAAAAATGCTTGTGATGAATTTTAAAGTTCATTTTTTACATTTTTGCTTCTGTTTTTTAGCAATCGTTGGGCCCCTGCTAAATTGTAAACGGCGATATGTTCGGTTTTGATCATTATGGACGGCATAATTTAGACTAGCGAATCGTCATATTAAATTTACCAAATTGTTTAACACTTTTAACATATAACCCAATAAAATGTGGGCACTTTATTTAGTAGAACAACCGTCAGGTTCTAAAACACAACTGTTTTTCAAGCCATAGATCATGAACGTCAAATGTCATATTTATATAAATGTAAAAAATATGATTATTACGCGCCCTTTTGTTGTCCAATCAAGTGTATATTATTTATTGATTATCCCTTCAACACATTAATAAGAAAGAATTTCTGTACCGTTACTTGTGTTGCACGAAATTGCAAAAATTAGCAATAAAGTTGTTAATACATAAAATATATGGAGATGTGAATTTCACTTATTTCAAGTGACATAGGTATATTTTACTGCCTTGCCTGCCTTGTGGAGTCTTCCCAGAATAGACGGGAAATTTTCGTTTGTGTTCAATGAGTAAAAGTTAAATAGTTAAATAATTGCCGTTTTTAGAAACACCATTTTGAGAAAAACGCTGGGACGCGGTCACGCAGCGCTGTTGCCAAGAATGCGACTGCGTCTTGCAACAATGGGCGCGTTCAGCCGGTGTCATCAGCTGACTTGCAACAGAAATCATGTTGAGATAGCTGTTTGTTAGCGTTACCGAATCAACTGAACGAACCGTTGAGATATAGCAGTGTAACATAACAGTTACACCGTTCGACTGTGGTTCGGTAGAGGGTAGACAGCAATCATAACTACCGCTGCCAAAGTAAGCGCGTTCCTTATTTACGCTGAGACAATTTCGCAGCAGCTAACATTAAGCGTACAGTCAACGGTTCGTTCAGCCGATATCGCTAACTCAACTTCTCAGCTGCTGACACCGGCTGAACGAGCCCAATGTCTCACAGCTGTACGAGCGCTTATTTAGTACTGAAAATGAAGTATTTTGAAGTTCGCAAGTAAAAGACGCACCCCCCTTTTTTGGCGGGCTAAAATGAGTTTGAGTTTGAGTTTGAGCGTTTAGAAGTGTGATTTCCGATTTAACGACAGTATTAAACCGGCGCGCAAGGGGCCGCTTGACCCGCTGTAACTTTGCCAGTTTTTGTAATTTTTTATTGAAATTTTCAGAGAATATAACGAAAAGGTTAAACTATCGAATGAATATATTTTTGAAAAATCTGTTTACTTGACCTACCTGGTACCTAGCTGTATGTAGCTCCTTAATAGCAACAATATAAAAACATGAAAACATTTCGTGTGTATTAACGACATTTTTAAAATTTCATTGCGTGAAAAACAACTTTGTCAAAACGTCCATTATCGTACAACTCTAAAAGCTAAAGAACAAAGGGCATTTATAACGAGAAACGTTCTACTAGTGTCACGGTTATCACGCGATAAACAAATATCTTGAATAATTAAATGACAACACCATTCCTGCGTTTTCGTCGGAAATGTATCCTATTTTCGTTGCGTGCCATTCACGAATGTGATGTAATTTTAACAGAGTATTTCGTTTTAATATTGCAAGGATCGCTAAAAGGCGGTTTCAATCTAAAATTCACTATACAGTTAATATAACCGCCGAGAAGAATGTTGGGATCTACGAAAATGTAACTTTAATGAATGCTTTTCTGCTCTACCCAGTTAAAAGGTATCGTGAACAATAAATACACAATTTACTTTAGCAGTTGGGCGATATTATTCTCGTTTCTTGCATGGCGTGTTCGCTTAAAATTTTTACTCCTTAACGAATCTGCTAAATGGTCGATAAGAAATAATTATCTGTTTTCGAGAACACCCAACATTGATGTGTGGTTTTAACAAATAAATAAATTTGATTTGCTTGTTAAAAAATCTAATAAAAAGTGCACTCAGAAAATATACATATTGTTATAAATTCTTATAATACCGGGTGTAACTGAGTTGTGGTACACTCTCCAGGGCCCGATCCAGGGGGGCGCGAGCAGGGCAACTGCCCAGAGCCAGAGCGGCAAATTTGGGGGTGGCAAAATTGGTAGAAAGAGAAAATTAAAATCAATAAAAACCAATAAAAACCAATAAAAAGTATACAGTATACAGAAATACATCAGAGTTTTAGTGTACTTTAGAGTGGGTACAATAATAGTTCTCCGATGGTAAAGCGTTTAGGATTAGTTTAAAGTTACTTAATCATTCCACTTTGAAATTTATTTTCATTCTATTTCTCTTACTTAATGTTACTTACTATGTTTTACATACAAGGTTGACTGAGAGTATTGTACAAAATGACTTTACCATAAGGGCATAAGGTGATCATTCGTCCCCGATTTTCGGGGACAGTCCCCGAAACAAGACCCAAGTCCCGGATAATTCTTGTCCTGATTTACATAATTTTCTCATGAATTTTTAAAATAATTAATGGAAGCTATGGTACGGCATTACTGCAAAATTATGCAAATCCTATTGTCTGGCAATATTGTAACAGTGTAATCGCTCATTGGAAACGAAAACTGGAATAGGAGGAAGTTTTGAAATGAGCAAAACTGTCCGAGTTTTAAGTTTCCGCTCTTTAATTGAATTTTGCATGATTTCCGCGAAAATTCGTCGAGTTTTTTTTTTCATAACCCTTGGTTAGTGTCCCCGAAACTTGTGAGAAAAAATTGGACACCTTACTTTAGCATGCAAAATTAATTAGTTGCAAGTGTTGGCTCTCCTGATCATTTCTCCTGATCATTTTAGGACGTAAAATTACGATTGGCCAAATTGTACTGTGAAAAATTATTCTTTACCTGACAAATAACTTTAAGGTACGACCTCGTAAATTTTGGAAAGCGCTTGTAGCGTAAAATGACACATATGAGAACTTTTTTTTATTTATATAAATAGGTCACTACTATATCAAGACGAAATTATTACAAAATATTAACGAAGTTTTTGCAACAAACAGAACTCAGATATCTTTGTCTTTGTAGCGTCCTGGCGTGTAGAGTTTTTTTTAAACACTGTTATTTTCCGAATATTGATGCCAACTGCACTTTTAAAATTTAGATCACATTAAACTTACCTTCATGCAAGATATAATAGCGCTTATTTATTTCCCATTTCATATTCATTTAGTAAAAATTTCAAATAATTCTAGAAAAGTGAGAAATGCCTGTAAAAATTTAAAAATTGTGCCATTTTGCTGATGTTAACGCATGGAAGCGAAAATGGTAGCCAAATTGAAAATGCAAGTGAAGAATCTTAAGTAGTTTTTGATTATGAAAAACTTTTATGTTTACACTTTTGTCGTAAAATAATCATGGAAGCCAATATTTGCAAATATTTAATTTTGCATGGTATAGTCCTTTGTACGATATTTTCAGTCAACATCCTCTATATTGTGATATATGTAATACCAATCTGTCGTTGCATATAATAATAATATGAATATCCCTCGCGAAGCAGTAAAATATTTAATTTTTATGTTGTTTTTTTATTAATTTTAAAAAAATATTTTGTGTTGTTTCTTTTTTTTTTAAGAAAAAACATGTGCCTATCTCCTACTTATATTTTTCATTTTATGTTACTGATTTTTATGGATTTAAATTTTTTTATGAAACAAAAGACTTGTTATTCAATAAATACCTGCAAAAATTACACTCACTGCAAAAAATTATACTTAAAAAAAATAATTTATAATTAAATATAAAGGGCGGCAAAAATCATTTTTGCCCAGGGCGGCGGAAAAGCTAGATCGGACCCTGACACTCTCTTTTCTTCTGCTTTAGTTTTGTATTGTATTATATGAAATTTTATACAGATGATATGTGTAAAAACCGGATTATATAAAAATATGTACAGTATTGTTTCACTTCCGGTTTCCCCGGAAACGACCCTAACTTTGTTGTTTCAAATGGAACACTCTGTATATTTTTACATTTTGGGAAAGAGGAAAAATTTTTGAATACAACTGCACTATTTTGGTTAATTTTAATAACCTCAAATAATTTTTGGACACATTTTTTTTTATTGAGTGTGCTGTGACCTGCATAAATTGTTTTTTTTTATGTCAATAAGTAACCGCAAAACGTTTTTGTAAATTTTAAATGACATTCAGGTTACTACTCGGGTTACTATAATCGGCTTTAAAGGTTGTAGAATCGGTTTTTTGACAAAAAGTAAATTTTTTTAAATGGAATGGTAGCTACTTAAAAAGAGTGTTTTCTAACAATGCCAATAATCTAGTTAAAGTAACCTAAATGGCAATAGAAATTAACAAAAACGTTTTTCGAACACTGGTTGATAAAGTAAAATTTACGGCACACTTATTAAAAAAATAAATATTTGTCTAAAAATTACTTAAGTACATACAGGGTGCACCACGACCCTGAGATTCTTCGATAGCTCCTTTGTTAATGAAAATATCAAAAAATGTTTAATACAAATATTGTGCGAACCTATTTTCTACATAACCTAAAATTATTTTCAAATATACAGGGTGTTTCGTTTTACCGGCACATATAAAAATTTAATTTTTTTAAATAGAATACCCTGTATATTTTTACATTTTTGGATTTTTCTTAAAATTTACTTTAAAAAATGTATAAGGTTATATGGGTCTTAAGTCAACCGTTTTCGTAAAATTTACATTTTTATGAAAATATTGAGCGATACAGCATTTTCAATTTTTTTTTACATTAAGGTTATTTAAAAAAGCGGTAAAATTTCGTTTAAAATTTAGATTGACAATAGATTAATTAACACTTTGCGCTAGCTACATTTAAAAAATATTATACAGGGTGTTTTTTACGCTTGGTCAAACTTCTGAAACTTTAAACATCGATAAGTCATTTTTCTTAAATGCAACACCCTGTATATTTTTACATTTTCTTGTAGAGAATTTAATTGTCTTTCGAAATTATTAAGCATGTCCTATACCTAAAGTTAATATTTTTCGAGCTATCTCGATTGTTATTATTATTACTAAGGCAATTAAAATATTTTAAAGTGGGCCATGGACGTAAGTCGTAATTTTTCAAAGAATTTTTAAACAAAAGAATAAAAAGCTCCAACTTTAATTTTAGTCCAATAATGTACCCCTTTTCCCCGAAATTTATCGTATAAATTGTTTAAAATTATATTTTATAAACAAAGGCTGTTTGTGATACATCATTGCAACGAAAATTTTAGACCGGAATTGAACTTTTATCTTCTAACTCTAACACTTCTGGAAGAGATCTTGGAATTTAACAATTTCATTTTAAAAGGCACATAAAAAATTCTAATACAAGCAATTTCTTTATAACCTGATGTAGACCTTTAAAACCATTTTTTATTAAAACCTTTTGATTTTTTTAACACGAAATATCTTAAAAGTAACATCGCATGAGGCACGACAGACCGTGTTAGAGATATTCGAATTATTCCAGTGTTTGATCGCTTAACACAATACCACAGTTTGCATTCTAGTCCAAACGGGCTTGCAAATTTGATTTTGTACTAGCACCATGTTGTGTTCAGTGACAATAGGAAATTGTGACCTGACAGTCAATACATTGGTCACAGTTTGATTAATCAAAGGTACTTTGATGTAAAGTTCCTTAATAACATTTTTGTATGTTATTTTATTATTAATCTGGCGCACAGAATTTTACAGAGACGTAGCAAGGGGAGGGCGAGGGGGTCCGCCTTGGTCGGCGCTTTTTTTTTGGGGTGGCAGTTTAACTCCACCCAAATGGGGTAAAAATGAAAATTTCGGGTGTAATGAAGGATTAATTTTTCCACTCGTGCGTAATATTCTTCTTACAACTCTTGTTATGTAATATAGTATATTATACAGGGTGTGTATAAATTGGCGGAAGCGCTACACGTGACGATGTTCTTCGTAAAATTCTAAGTCGAAAATCTTGATACAAAAATGTTGTACCATGCTTCCTATGGCTTCAGGAACCATTTAAAGAAAAAATAAATTGGCAACATTGCATACATTGATTTGCGTTTGTACATTTTTTTATCAGCAATTTTTACTTAGGTATTTACAATTTTTGTTCGAACTGAAAGCCTTCAGTTCGTAAACATAGCTGCAAACTTTTGGGTATCGTAAAACACGAACTAGAAATAATTACGAGAAAAACAGATGACAGCTAATGACAATGTTGCCATATGTATTATTTTCATTCAAATCAGTGATTTACATATTTTCAACACCAATTTTTGAAAGGAAGAACACAATATCTAGGAAAACATACTATTCGAAATTTATTTTTATTCCAAATTGCAGCTTTTTCATTTGCAAGTATTTAATAATAACGCTAATTAAAGAACTAAATGTCAAAACTTTGAGGACCTCTTGCAGACACAGCAAGCATGGTACAACATTTTCGTATTAAGATTTTCGACTTAGAATTTTACGAAGAACATCGCCACGTGTAGCGCTTCCGCCAATTTTTACACACCCTGTATAATAGCACAAAAATGAAAAGGGAACTCGGGTACATTTATCGAGAGCTACAAATAATCCTTCAAAGAGCCGCATGTGGTTCGCGAGCCGCAGGTTGGCCCCCCCTGTAATATACTATAATATCGATAATCAATTTCGAAGCTTTAGTGATAAAATTAACAGATTAGAGCACTCTGTTTCTGGAATTACATAGCTGCCAGTATTCTAATTAAATTAAATCAATTACAATCGAAACCTTTTTTTTTAACCCTTTCATTACTAACGGGACACATAGGTCCCATTATAAGTTTAAAAAATTCTGGTGGTAATATTACAAATACTATTTAGCGTTTGAGTTGTCCCATCCGTTCTTTAACTTGTGTTGGACAATTTTCAGTTAGCAGTACTAACAAAGCAATAGCCATCTTGTTTGTTGTTTGTCGTTTATGTTCCGCAGTGCGTATTAAGTTATATTATTGTGATAAAATGAGTAGGTAAGTGGTCCAAATATATTTGATTTGATTTGAAAACGATTTAGAATATTGTGCAACAACTTTGCTGTATATTTTATCAATTTAAAATAAAAAATAAGCTGTTTTATATCAATGGGACCTATACGTCCCATCAGGTGTACACAGTGGGACACATGTTTCCCATCAGTTTCATGAAACAAGATACGGTTTTTTCCAGAAATCGCAAGATTTTAACACAAGACGAGATGAAAGCAATTTTAGATATGTCAGATGAGTCCGAAGAAGACCCTTTTTCAACAGACGATGACTGTGACCCTGATTACTGCCCAGGTAGTCCAGAAGTGACTGAAGATGAACCAAGTACATCGCCAGGAATTGTAATGCAAAGTGCAGTTGTCACTTCTTCTGATTCGGAGCCAGATGAGGACACTGCAACTGTTGCAAAAGTAAATGAATCTACTTTACCAAATAGCGTCCTCGTCTGGTCTTCGGTAAACGACAAAAGTTTTGTGCCAAGATTAAAACCTCCTGTTGAAAAGAAGCCGACTATTCTTCTCAACCTTAATCGGAGTGCAAGTGAAATGGCACCATAATAAAAACAAGAAAAAATGTTCCCAAAATGGAGCGAAAGTTGGAAAGAGGAGAAATGGAGATGATGGTAAACAATGAGGGCAGTGCCATTTTCAAGTGGCAAGATACTAAAGAAGTGTGGGTAATAAGCAAGCCATTCGAATGATATATCAAGAGTTACTCGTACTGCTAAGGATGGCACCAAAAAAGAAGTCGTCCAGAAGCGATTGCATTTTACAATCGCTTCATGGGTGGCGTCGACTCTGCCGATCAGTTCGCAGCCGTGTATGACCCAAACAGGAAGTCTAACAAATGGTGGAAGCGAGCCTTTCAGAAACTGGTTATGATTACAAGCGCCAATGCTTGGATCATACACCAAGAAATAAGACACAAGAAAACCTCGTTCCTCGACTTTATAATAAATCTGGCTGAAAGTCTCGTAGAATACGGAAAACATAACTCGGGGGTAAAAAGAAAACTTGCCAGTGGCCGCCCCTCAAAAAGATCAAAATCAATGGCAAATGTGGGCGATCACATGCCTGTTGAGGGAAAAACTCGTCGCCGATGTCACCGATGTGCTAGTGGAGCTGATAAAAAAGAAACTAGAACGAAAATGTATTGCACAGCATGCAATGTTGCACTGTGCAAAAATTGTTTTTTACTGTTCCATAAACAATAGAACCTGTTGGGACAAATGTGCCCCAGCTATACTACCGGATGGTACACATTTGTCCCAGGTTCAAACTGTAAGTTCTGAATTACAAAAAAAAAAAATTTAAAAAAAAAACATTATTTAGCCTATTATTACTATATGTATACAAAAAAAATGGTATAAATGAAAAAAAAAACAAAATTCGTAATGAAAGGGTTAAGGCACCTGATCTCCCATTATACTTCTAATACAATCATTTCAAGATCTTCTAGAACGATCACGCTTTTTTCGGTTGGCTTCCAGTCAAGCACTAGGCGAGGCAATTTTTTCAGACTTAAACCTTTTTTTATTGTTTTTCTCGTTCTCCTGCGATTTCATTCTATCCTTGATTTTACTGTCTGTGAAATGTTCCAAAGAAGACATTTTAAACGTCCGCTTAGCGTATTTTAAATTTAAGTGATGCTTTTTGCGGTAGATAGAGCAAATGTGTTCTGGGTCGACCATCTTCAACGCAATCTTTAAGTTAAACGATTGATTCGACTCTCTGAGAACGTAAAAAGTAGTTTTATGGTTCACAGATACACAGAACGGTTTGTTATCGGTTAAAGTAAATGAATGAAGTTTTAAATTGAAATAACTCAGTTGTGAGCACTTAGAAAGGCTTATTGTCGACATTAATGGCTCTTAGATGTATAAGGAATAGGTTTAACGGTCCAAGAGAATTACTCTAAATGCCCCATTGAATGCTGAATATCTTTTCTGTAGCTTAATTCACACTATTTCTTTTTTATTAAATCAGTTGATGGTTGGAAAACGTTTATAAATTACGCATTCACATAGCGAGATAAACTATTTTTAATTACCACCAAGACGTTTTTCGTAACAATTGTTTTCAACTGACCGCCCTTTGTTTGACGGAAGCTTGTAAACAAACAGCTTAAGGATATGCGTCAACATCAAAGCAGGCTAATTGTTAACTTAGGCGACAACGCGTGTGTAAGCTTGTGGTGTGAAAAAGGCATTTCATTACCTAAAAGCACTTCCTTCCGGAACTGTTTTATTGACACAGAGAATGTGAAATATTCGCTAACCAAATAACAACCTTTGCATATAAATTGCCCGTTAAAGTAGAAAATGTTTGAAATGTAAATACTCTTGATGGTATATCTATATCACAGTAGTCACGTAAAAAAATATTGTTTTTGCGGTATTGTAAATGTACGCATTTGTTTTTCCAAAACCTTCTGTGAAATTTCAAAGCTATTTACATGTTTTTCTGTCGTTATCAAAACAATTTCTTAGAGAAAAAAAAATGGTTAAATTAGTGATAATGTGGCTTTTTACTTACGTTTGTGAAACAAAAATGTGCATAATAATAATAATCTTTATTTGTTCTAAATATCCAAAAAGGCGTGGAACATATCACAATCAATAATAATACACATAGTTTACAAAAACACTAAAAATTATATTTACGTAAAAGAGTTTTTAAAAGAAGATCATTTAGGTATTCATCAACTCCATAGTAAGCTTTAGAAATTAGAGCATTTCTTAATTTCTTCTTTTAGGTGATGTGTTTAATTTGTCATATATAGCAATAATTGTGGAGGCAACATTTTTTTGAAGATAGGTATATTTGAAGCAATCGGGCTTTAGATGTTTTTAATGTCAGGTATTGGCTGCATGGTTGCTTATATTCACTTCGAACAGATCAACATTATTTCTTACGAAAAGGATGGCTTCGAGAATGAATAGGCCGTAAAAGGTTAATTTTTCTTAGTCACGAAAAGTGCCTTTACAGTGATCTCGGTAATTTAGACCAAAAATAATTCTTATACATCGCTTTGGTATAATAAAGAGGCGTTTTGAGTCACTAGCGTTACCCCAAAAAATTACAGAATAGCGTAACCTAGATCCAACATATATGCATGATATGCAGTTTTGGCCGCGTTTGTATTGACAAGTTAATTTAGGTTTTTTAGTGCGAAAGGGTACCGTGACAGGCTTTGTGACAGGCGTTCGATGTGGTATGACCAGTCCAGTCTAGAGTCAATGCATAAACCAAGATATGATATTTTATTTAGAACTTTTATAGTTGTGGAATTATTTTGAAGTTTTAAATCGGAAGTTAATTTACTTTGTGAAAATTGTATTGCTTGAGTTTTGTTGACGTTTAAGGTTAAATTGTTTAATGTGAACCAATGTTTGAGTTGGCCTAAGCAGTCAAAGAGTTTTTGTTCAGAATTTATGGAATCCGAGTCACTGATAATAGCAGATATCTCATTGGCAAATTGTATCAGGGAAGTTTTGGCAAAATCTGGAAGATCATTAGTGTACAGTACCCATGTATAAGAGGGGGCCTAAGATTGATCCCTGCGGGACTTCTTTTTTGATTTTGTTTTTGTTAGATTTTAGAAATTCACCTGACAAGTCTTTTCCGACAACGTATTGGTTTCTTTCCGAAAGATAAGATTTTATAAGGTTATGGGTGGTCCCTCGTATACGATAGTGTTCTAATTTCGTTAGCAGTATCTTGTGGTCAACGCTATCGAAAGCTTTTGAGATATCAACACACAGGACCATGGTGTGTTCGTCTTTATTGAGAGATCGAAGTACAGGTTTGACTTGTATCTCAAAAATCAAGTGTGCTATGACTTTTTAGATATTTTTTTCTAATTCCTCGTAAAAATATCTACAGAAATTATTTTACATTTTGATTTTAATGTAGGTGGCTATGAAGTTATTTACCGTTAAAAAAATCCTGATTTTAGTTATTTCAAATTATTAAAAAAAAGTTGAAAGTGTAGGTGAAATGTCAAAATGGCATTAAATTAATCTTGAAATTCTGCCCAATTTTGCTAAGTTAACCAACTTTGTTAGCATATAAAAACAAAGTTACCCACACATGTAGATTATTATCACCCTGCATAGTTTTTTGTTTCTTTGAAATGAATTTTTTTTTTAAATTATCCTACCAGTGAACGCTTAAAGTCACGGTATTTATTAATGTCAGTCGATAGTAACGTCATAAGGGAAACGAAGTTGAACAATTTTGAAAAGATTTTGGGTAAGCAAAAGCTAGAAACATTAATTTGAATTGAGTTTTTATTTTGTTTTTAATGAAATTGGTTGTTTAGCTTTTTGATTTCTGGCCAATTTACCAAATTTGTTGTATGTTCAACAATTAACAAAATAGAGTATATTTATTACAGTGTCATGCAAATAAAGCTTGGCTTTCTTCAGATATTTTCTGGGGGCCCGCAGTCTGTCCATGCGTAGAGTCCCGCTCTTCCTAGGACCGGCCCTGAGTAATACGATAAATTATTTCTCCTGTAGAAGCATCTAGAGAATCTAAACCCCTAGGAACACTCCATTAGTCCAATTTTTTTGTTTGAAAATGCCAGTACGACGAGGTTTTCTTTTAACAAGACGCTGCCCCACCATACCATATAAAGCCAATAAATGTCAACGCCCTCAATAAACTTTTGGGTACTTGATACGTTTTAAAAGATCCAATTATGCCTAGTTTTCTTTATGCCTTTGAACGATGTACATATTTTCGTTTTAAATGTTTAAATAATAAATACTGCTATCTTGACACTGCAATATACGCCATCAAAGACGAACAAACATTTCCAAGACGCCTTTTTAACTTCAACGAAGCTCTGCAAATAAGAAAACATCACCTTTTCAATAAAATGATTTCATACAGTCAAGATTAAACGTCTAACACAACCATTCAAATGATGCAGTTTTTAAGATAGTCGTCGGATTCTTATTCCTTCCTTCTAGTTCCAACAAACGTAAAGGAGTTCTGTAATCTAACAGAATTCAAGGCACCCGGGATTTGCATTTCTTTACGTTTCTTGATGGATGAGCACAGTTCAGATCCACTTTTTTTTTGTAAATGCCTTTAAATGTAGCTACTACACGTATAACAAAACCTGAAACTGAACGTAATTACTTTAATTAAAATCAGGTATGGATAAATTAATAGATCAATGATCAATGATCACTGATTATTTTGACAATTAAAATTAACCTTGAAAATCTTTCAGATAGTTTAGCGTGTCTAATTATAATTAAATACAGCTACGTGACTAAATCCATATGATCCTTGGGTCTGGAACCGCAATTTTAATAGAAACAACAGGTAAAATTATGTGTACCTCACATTTCGTGGTAATTATGGCCCATTCATTATCTAATAACGTGTTTATATGGGCCATTTTACTTAATTTACTTCATTATATACAATTTGCGTTGGAAGCTAGCGCGGTATATGCGATAGTGGATTAAACAAGTTCACACGGCAGCGTTGCGAACATAAAACAAATATTAAAAGTGTAATGAAGTAGATTTATAGTTCATAAAATATATACACCTCAATTAAAGTAAATTAAATATGATATAAAATTAATTATTACAATTTGTATGTGATTAATAAATGACAAAGCAGAGTACCTACATAATTAGTTTGGAAATTTTAGTAAGGCATGTATGATATGCCTATTCTTACGTTCTATTTAAAGTCATCTATCCCTATCGTACCTAAAGTGTTTTTTATTAATTTTAGTTTTCTGTTTCAATATTGTAAATTAAACCTCTGTCGTCGGCATAAAATTGGATAGAACGTAAAGTATTTATAAGCATACTCTGAGTGTTAAAACTAATTCAATCAAAATTAAAAAAAAAAAACAGATGCAACTGAGAACACAGTGAAAATCATGGTGGGGCCGCGTAGCCGACCCTGATATACAATAATTTTTACAAAGGGGTTCTCTGAGACGGGAATATCATTTCAAGGGTTCCGCGAAAGTAAAAAGGTTGAGAAACGCTGGCCTAGAGTTTAGGTTTAAATTTGGCAAAGTTGCTAAATTCGATGCTCATTGATAATCCAAAGAGAAATTGGAAATATCTCAAACGGTATCCGAGAAAATGAGGAAAAACTGGAAAATACGATTTTTAAAAATGGTCTATAAACTCCCTCAGAGTATAAAATATTTTAAATGTGTAAAAACATTGCCTAAGCAATTTTTTAAGCCAAATCGGATGGTCGATTCGTTTTTGTTTTATGACAACCAACTTTGTTTTTTCTTATGGGCGCAATTTTTGCTATTTACATAATCAAATAGCATGGCATTTATTTTTCTGAACCCATTGATGTATCACACATGTTATTTTACTTCTACTTTCATTGTCATATTTGAAAAAATACGTGTTTAACAATAACCATTATAAATCAGGTTGGCCGGTCATTGTAGTTGATGCTGTTTCTATGACAACCAATCAACAAACTAAAAGTTTTGAAAGCCTGTTACCTGTCACATTTGTAAATTCGTAAAAATGAACTTTAATAACGAAGAAACTTGATTTACAAATCAATACTTTAAAAACGTTCTTTTGGCTATTCATCCTGATAAAACTTCGAATCGTTGGTGAACGTACTAATCACCTGGTGTCAGAGTCCAGCTCAATTTCACCGAGCGCCAGCACCTTAAAATCTTGTCATCCAGAACCGTGACAATAATATAAGTTAAAATCAGTAACACCAAAATCTGAACAGACTGAATGTTCGAAAATCTCGTCCAAACCGAACGAGCAAGTGCACGAACTTTCTTTGAAGTACCGACACGTTTCCGAACAACTCCGAGCGCGAATGATCATACATTCGCTCGCTAACAAAGGCGTCCGTCCACATCGCCTGAGCATTCGTAGAAACATCGTTCGCTCTTGCTCGCTCGCTCGGTGTAGATCCAGCTTTACAGTTGACCCAATAATTGTCAATTCGTTTTTTTTTTTAAATTGTATCATCGTCAATGATAGAGGTTCTTAATAATTCTATTGAATTCAGGACTTTTCCAAGTAATATTATTGAAAGTTGTAGGCTGAGAATATGAAATAATTGTTTTTAATTATGTTTGAAGGGATATACAAGAAATTAAACAACGAAAGGATATATCCTTTTCGAACCCAAAGTGTATATGTACCTACTTCAAGCCATTTTAATGTTTAATAAATCCTTTTAAGACAGTCGTTTCAACAAATACCTGATTTAATGCTCTTTAAACAAACAAAATAGCTGCATTTTGAAACAAAACTATGCCTAGTGGTAATTTCACGTTCAAATCGGCTAAAAATAAGTCATGAAAAAAGTAATTTTCGAAGTGCATATCAATTTATCAAGCGGTTTCAAAAAAAGTTTACATTTGTTCTTACTAATTTATTGCATTAAGTTTTAAAGTCTGAAAAATAGTCGTACCGTGCTGCTTCAGAATTTTTCTCCCAGTCCACTAAAAATATTAATACTTCGAAACAAATAACCGGAAGGATAAGATATAACTCGAAACGCGAAAGAAAATACAAAGTTTGGTGTCTCCGAAACTAAACAAATTATCGTGGGTCAGGTTATGTATAACTTCGGTTATGTTTTGTTGTCCAGAAAGTTGCTAGAACGAAGTTCTAGTATATTCGTATAACTTACTTACGTTACGAAATGTAGCTCAAATTTTTACCTTGGGGATTTTATTAACTGTCGAGGAATGTTTTTACTACCGTCTTGCCATTCGACATGACCATAAAATTTTATTTGTTTTTGTAATCAAAAACTTGTACATTTACTGTTTCAATTAGTCATCATTTCAGCTTGCCTTAAAATAATGTAAACCAGCCTGCATTACTTTTGTCTATGTGTTATTTTTATTACGTTTTTGAGCTTATTGAGGCCCCAAATTTTTGAGTTAGGCCTCATCAAAAAAACATTGCTTTTCTTATCAAATGCATTCAATTCTTTACTGTTTTTTTCGCAGCTTCTTCCACATTTATGTTATGAATAATGTACAGCGCATCAGTAAAATGTTTATCCAGTTTTGTGGTGAATTCTATGAAAATAATTTTATTAATTGCCTTTCAGCAACGTCATGACACTGCTGTGAATTCATTTATATTTATTTTAGCAGCTCGACGGTAATAACTCAACAACTTGTTGAAACGGAAGATTAAATTTGACAAGGGCATTGATGTTAACAGGCTCCATTGTGGGTTTTTGTAACAGTAAACACGTTTGCAATATTTTGCGCAGTATTTTTTTTTTTAACTTAGGCAATGTTTACGGTTTATGGTGTTGCAGGTTTATTATTAAAAGACTAACGGTTGTACATAATATGTATCATGTCAAGGTGGATAAAAACAATTAAAAAGATACACCAATTTTTAGTTTACCACACAATTATTTTTACAAGGGAAATCTTTTAAAAATTATTCTGCAAAATACAATTAACAATAAATAAAAAATTCTATATTATCTTAAGCATAGCAGACTTATTTTATTTTAATATAAAATATTTTTGAGATAATTTCCAGTAATTGAAAAGTTGTATTATTGTATTGTTTGGTCCCATAACTTCTATTTTTATTTATCAAGAAAAACTTCAAGCAATTCTTAAAATCCATGTCTTGTTGGCTACGATTGTCATTACATTTTGTATCAGAAGTTTTGTCTGTCTGTACATTTATCTATATTGTATTTTATTACTGTGCCATTTTGGTTTTAGCATTGGTAAACAGTACCTACTAATAATCCCGAAAGCAATTAAATTTTGAGAATGTTTTTGAAAACGGTTCTAAGTTTGTCTTAAAAAACTGCATATGTTTGGTATACAGGGTGCTTTTTTCGATGCTCACCATTGCTATCTTGGAAACGGTAAGAGATACAAGGTCGGTTAAATTAGAGAAAAGTTGCACATTTTTATGGCGATTAAGAATCTGAAAAGAAATCCTGGATATTTTGATTCGTTTTTGATTTATTACAAAATCAACTGAAAAATGTGATTTTAGAAAAATATTATTATCTTCCCTACCATTGACGCTATTTCATTTAAATTTGGTAACTATGTTTTTAGCCGTCCTGGGTTTGATGACCTCAACAGAAATTTTCTAAGCCTTCTAGATTTCAAGTGGCGATAGTCAACTTTTTTATTTTTATGGCCGCCATATTGGATTTTTACACCATCAGACTGACAAAAAAAATAGCTTTTCAGATTGGTAACCAACATACCTTTTTCTTTCAAAAACCTTGTTGAAATTTAAAAATTTGTGTAAATAATTCATAAAATCGCGAATGCTCTGAAAAACAATTGAAATTATGATATAAATAAAAGTGACACAACATTTTATAGGTCTAATAAAATAACGAAATGACAATAAATTTAAAACACCAGATAAATATATATTTAAATTGTTTAAAGTGCGCGTAGTTACGTATGATGTAGTGCAGGGGTGGCCAACCCGCGGCCCGCGGGCCGCATGCGGCCTTGAACATTTTTCCGGCCCACGAGATTCATCACACTTTTACAAAATATATTTTTTTTATAATGGTCAAAGTAGTGAAAACCAATGTATTAAAAAAATACATTATTTGTGCATCCATATATTCAAAAATTAGGAAATTGTTGTTATTTGAATCGCAATTGAAAAGTAATAACGCTCACCACTTTCCATTGTTGAAAGAATTTAAGAAATCAAAATGTAACAAATACATGAAATATGCAAAAGAAATAAGAAAACTTACAGCTGCTTTTAAAAGCCGATTCAGTAATTTAGAGTTAGACAAATACAACAAAATTTTTGAAATATATTTATCTCCCTTTCATGTTGAAATCGAGTCGGCCCCAGAATATCTCCATATGGAACTGGTTGACTTACAGTGCAATATTAAATTCAAACACATTTTTGAAACATCAGAATCAAAAATAGATTTTTTTAACACTTACGTCACAAAAGAGAAATTTTCCAATTTGAGAAATCTGGCACAAACAGTTGTTAGCGCTTTTGGTTCAACTTACACCTGCGAATCGTTTGTTTCGAAAATGAAATTGGCCAAACACAAAACACACTCAAACATAACGGACGCTACCTGCAACACCAATTATGATGTGCAAGTACCCAAATTGAGATCGATTTGCAAAAGCTAAGTAAAAGAGTGGAGAAACAAATATCGAACTAGTAAAACAAATATCTTTTAATAATTTCATTTTTTTTATTTCATTTATTTTTGTATATTTTTTATATTTAATTTTTAGTGTTATATATTTCTTTACAATGTACGTTTAGTATCATTATTATTATATTATCTATGTTTACATGTAAGAATAATAGTAAACACAATAATATTAACTCATTATGTTTTAATTTTTCACTCCAAAAAATGTCTATAGTGTATCTAAATCTAATATGGGGATATATAATTTTATATGTGGCCCGCGGATTTATGATGCATTTCCAAAGTGGCCCGCAAGATCATTTGGGTTGGCCACCCCTGATGTAGTGGTTAGTCCTCAAATTAATTTCGTCCACTGCCTTTAGGATAGTTTGTCTCGAAATAGAGTCGAAAGCATTTTTGATTTTACGGCGAAGAAGTTCAATATTTTCCGTTAGGGTTGCATAAACAACATCAATGTAAAAGTAATCCATAGGCGTTAAACATGGCGATCGCGGAGGCCAATGAACAGGACCAAACGTACCGTCATGAATTTTGAAAGCGTACATCTAAATTAATATCCTTTTACAATGCGGGCGTTGTGAGGACCAGCTCCTTCTTGCTGAAACTTACTGATGATTTTGAATTGAATGGCAATTCGCCTAACATATCTTCTAAATATGTTTCCAACAATCTTAATTTCGTTATCATTAGACCAATAAAATGTTCTGTAGCTTTTATTTATATCATAGTTTCAATTGTTTTTCAGAGCATTCTCGATTTTATGAATTATTTACACAAATTTTAAAATTTCAACAAGTTTTTTGAAAGAAGAAAGGTATGTTGGTTACCAATCTGAAAAGCAAATTTTTTTGTCTGTCTGATGGTGTAAAAATCCAATATGGCGGCCATAAAAATAAAAAAGTTGACTATCGCAACTTGAAATCTAGAAGGCTTTGAAAATTTCTGTTGAGGTCATCAAACCCAGGACGGTCAAGTTTAAATGAAATAGCGTCAATGGTAGGGAAGATAATAATATTTTTCTAAGATCACATTTTTCAGTTTTTTTGTAATAAATCAAAAACGAATCAAAATATCCAGGATTTATTTTCAGATTCTTAATCGCCATAAAAATGTGCAACTTTTCTCTAATATAACCGACCTTGTATCTCTTACCGTTTTCAAGATAGCAATGGTGAGCATCGAAAAAACACCACCCTGTATTAATCGTTTTTCTATCTTGAACATTAAGCGAGATACCCATGTAATACTATCGAATTTGGACCACCCTGTACACGTTAAGCATTAACGTGTACGTTTGTAACTCAAATAAAATCCTAGATACCTATTAAAAAGTCTTTTACTAAATATAATGAAAAAAAAAAAAAGACTCGTTTCGTTATCACCCAGCTCTGGGATTATTTCTAAAAATAAATGGCATAATCGACTCTCTTAGATTCTCTGGCAATATAACGTTCCAATTTTAAGAGCAATTACGAACTTTAAAAGAAGGAAACAATGGTAATTGGCCATTTTAGATTGTATCCAAACAACTTTAAACTTGTCTAACAGTGTAACAGGTCTGAAGCAACTTGGGAGCGTGTTCAGCTACGCGGTGTTAGTTTTACACACAAGTTGCCCTGACGTTTTGTTTTACCATAGTAACACGGTACGACTAACACGGAAATAGTACTTGCCACAAATCAGGAACGTGTGACAAGTTGTTGCCTCGACAAAGTTTTCCTCCACGAAGACGTAGTGACGATTTTACTGCCGCTAAAAACAGTTTCTCGGCGTTAATTCAATCACAGTTTTTAATTTTCGCGTATTACGATGGACTTGTTTTAGTCGCGGAATAATTTGATGTCGTTAAATTCGCATTAAGTCCGTTAACAATTACAATTTCATTTGGAGCTTAAAGAAGCTATTACCAACCGTAATGGATTAAAACTTGGAAGTAATATCTAGCGTTATTACGTTCTGGGACTTTTTTTTGTAACTTAAGGAAATAATTGCTAAACAAATTAAAACAGCGGAAAGTTTCATTTTGTTGCATTTGCGGAACCGATGTGCATAATCTACCGGCAGTAACTAGAATATCTCGGGCCGCAACTGTATAATTACATTTCTTTGCAAAAGTTTCTTCAGATTTTTCCTGGTTATACAGACAGCTTAAATGAGCCATGAATAATACATTACAATAGATTATACGAGTGCTTTCGTATACCGCAATACAACTTAACAAGATTTCATGTCTAGTACAAAAAAAAAAGTACTAGATAGAGATAGCCCCATTCGTTTTTCATTTTACAGAGTTTCTGCGGAAGAAAATGCGCTGTCTATGGTTATTTTATTTTCTTGAGAGAAGTATTAATCATAAAGTATATTAAAAACTTTCCGTCTTTGAGCAACGTTCGAACGTTATAAAATGAAATATAAAATAGCAGTTTTTAAAGCAAAATGAATTCAGTGTGCAGCATGAATAATAAAATGTGGGGTATGAATAAAATACGCGACAATAAATGGCTTAATATCATCTTCAGGCACAACAACGTTTTCTAAAATCTTCTTTTTTAATTCTACCAAAGAAATGTTCGTTAGGGCAAACTTTTCATCTCTCAAATATCGCAGGTAGTTATTTAACTGAAGTTTTGTGGGCAATTTAAATCCTTTTTCACCCAGACGTTCTATTTTTTTTTTAAATTTTGGTATCGTTTTCAAACAGTCTCTTGATTTCACTTTTAATGGCATCACTTAACTTATGTTTAGATAAGTTTAAAAGCTTACTGTAGTTACGTGGAAGATTAGATCGATAAAAAATAACTTCACTGTTTTCAGAGTTGAACACTAAACGATTACCTGAATCACACTGAGGTGCGTGTTATGTGTTGCAAAGATTGTACTTTTTATGAAGTTGGTATAGTTTTTTAAAGCAAATTAAAATATTTATTATACCGGGTGTTGACCACCAGCCGTGAACATAGGGAATTAACATTGGTTTTAACTTTTTTTCGGATTCCTGCTGCCCAATTGAATTTATATTAAAATTAATGGTAACAATAGAAAGATAAAATTATTACGCATCATTCGAGACCATTAATAAGTTTAAATGTTTATATTTAGTTTATATTTAATATTTTAAAATTGGATTAATTTTACAAATATAAGTAGCCATGACTGTCAATCTGACATTTGTTTTCATTAATTTTTGTTATTATCTGTCAATTTTTAAATCAGCGAGTTATTTCTTTAACGATTTGTATTAAAATGAGTAAATTACAATAACGAAAAAAGAGTTTTTATGGTGAAAACTTTTTACAGCATTATAGTGGCGCATCTTTGTGTAGATTAATTACAAGAGTGGACACTATTATTACTTAAATTTCAACTTAAAATTAAAAACAATAACAAAAAATATAAAAGAATAAATTTTACAATAAATACTCAAAAAGCCCCCCATTCCTACATAAACAATACCCCAATCTATCATAACAACCGTTTCTCACAGAGGCTAGCTGTCAGTTATTAATTAAAGCACATTCTGCTACTATTGCATTCCTCAAAGAATTAATATTTTTGGATTTTTTATAAATTTTACTTTTAAGGTGGTCCCACAGAAAAAAGTCACAAGTTGCTAAATCAGGAGATCTGGCTGGCCAATTTATTGTTCCACCTCTACCAATCCAGCGATTGGGAAAACAATCGTTTAAAAAGTTTCTAACATCTAAACTGTAATGGGCTGGACAGCCGTCATGTTGAAACCAAATCTCCTGATTTTCTCTTGCAACTTCTTCCAGCGCAGGACTTACCTTGGTTATTAAAAAGTCTAAATATTGTTCTGAATTTAAATTTCCCTCAATTTCAAAAGGACTAACAATTTGGTTAATAAAAATGCCAGCCCAAATATTAATTTTGTGAGGATATTGCGTTCTGGTGGATATGTAGCAGTGTGGATTTTCCTGTGCCCAGTATCTGCTATTTTGAACATTTGGTTCATTGTTCAAAGTACACGAAGATTCGTCGGTAAAACAAATTGCTGAAAGAAACTGCGATCGTTGTTGGCGCGTTCTTGCATTACCTCACAAAAAAAATGTCTACAGTCTTGATCCGCAGGAAGAATTTCCTGGTGACATTGCGATTTGTAGGGATGATAACGTTTTTTTTTAAAATTTTTAATACCCATGTCCTACACAAATCCACTTTGCGGGATATTTGTCCTAGACTGGACGTAGGGTCAATATTAATCATCCCTAAAACTTCTTTCTTCCACAAAACTAGTTTCATTAATTTTTCGGTTTCCTGTGATATTACTTTTTAAACATTTGTTTTGATTTTAATAAAATAGAATATACTAAGCACCTGTGGTGCCGGATTCTACGGAAATGTTACTGCATTTTTCAAATTTTTGTATCGTGGTTGTAGATGGTATTGGGCGATTTATAAATTGTACGGCAAATAAATCTCGTACTCTCCGCAAAGATTTTTTCTTAAACTTAATGATCATTGTGTTTATTTTAAAATAGGTCAACTGATAAAATAAAAATTTAACTTGGGGTTTTGAGAAATAAAAAACTTGACTGTCTCATCTTAAAAGCAAGTTGAATCAATTTTGACAACGCCATGCGAACTAAATCTTACATTTAAAAAAACTAAATTTTAAATTTCTAACGTTCACAATAACAACAAAAATAAAAAATTGTAGTTTTTTAGACTTTTGAACACAGTTGCACACTTTACTAAAGATTAATTTGCCATTAGGAACGAAATAAGTTGGGTTTTACTGTCATGTTGGTAACCTTTATTATTCGCAATAATCGTAACGTGTAGTTTGGTTAACAACTTTGTGGAAAATAGTTCGTAACGTCAGCTTAGACCTAGGTAATAATCATGCAGAATGAACTGCAAGTAATTCTAGGATTGTTAGAGACAGTTCTGTAGGACTCTTTGTCTCCATTTCAACAACTACCAAGTTGCAGAAGGGGGCGGAAGGAATGTGCTGAAGGAGTGATTTGTAACAATAACGTGGGTTAAAAGTATCTGACATTTTAAAGTAAGATAAAATAAGACGTCTGCGTCGTGACTTTTTCATCTTTTATACACTTTGATTACGAAAAAAGTTGAACGTAACGATTTTCCGTCAAGATTTTTTTAAGTCGGCAAAAAAGCAGCTTTAAAGGGCTATCAAAATACGAAGTATTTTTAGGATGTATTGATAACTACATATATATGTTGGTCAGTCTTGAGTTCTCTAGGGTGTTTAATTGAAACAGGCGAAAATTTAAATTGTCGCGATTTAAATAAGTTGGTAAAAAAATAAAATTTAATTCAAGACATTCTTAAAAGCCGTAATTTTTAATGTAATTGTCAACACTTCTTAAATTCTAAAATTATAGCAAGATACAAAGGTTTAAGATTGTAGATAGAATTTGAGAAGTAATTAAATTTTTTTGTAATATCTATTTAATTTTTTTAAAGCTAAGGCAAACTTAAATTTATTATACAGCTTTTTTGCTACAGACAATAATTAAAGTTTTGTTGACTTTAAGGATGGAATTAAGCTTTGTTATTTTCAAACATTGAATAAAAAGTTACAAAACTTTTCAATAGTTCTTTATGTAAGACTTTGATAAATGATTCGTATTTTTGTAACTATCTTAGTTTTTGAGAAACGAAACAAACTTGTAAATTTTTTTGTTTTGGTCATTTTCCTAGTTTAAAAAATTGTTTTACTTTTATTTGTAGTTGTGTTCCAGAATGGAACAAGGATATTTTTACCTTTGTGATAACTGCATTCTGAGAGCAAGCCATGATCTCAAAAATATTTGAATAAAAACAAAATTCTGCCATTTTGTAAATAGCAAACATTTGAGTTTGATACTTCTAAGCTTAAATTGCTAGGTGCTGATAATACGAATCTAGCTAGCTGGGCTGTAGAAGTGCGATAGGCTTTTTTAAAAAAATGTTTAGTAGGTTGGTAATAACGTTTGTTTGATTTTGCCCGGCGCATCCACCATAAATATGTAACATAAATGCCCTAATAAAATAAATGTTATGAGACATTTCTTTAACATTGATAAAAATATGTATACAAATAATTATTTAAAATTAAAGAGGACACAATTTTAATTAAATAAAGTTAATTTATTAGGTATATTAAAATATTATTACTACAATTAATATCAAATACTTTTACAACCGAGCTCGGTGGCTGGTTGGTAAGCAACCTTCCGAGTTAATCGGGAGGTTGTGGGTTCGAATCCCGCGGCCGTCTGTCATCGTAGAGGTTTCAGGTTGTTCCCTCTACCTACTATAGGCAAATGCTGTGACAGTACTTCCACCTACCCTTACCCTACTCACTTTTTTCTTGTTCCTTGTCCCCTCCTCCCGGACGCTAATGGCCAAAGTAGTTGAAGCATCCTTAAACCAACAATTAAAAAAAAAAAAAAAACTTTTACATGCATACCTTATCGCTAATCCTAATCTAGTCTAAGAGCTATTTATTTATAATCGTGTTGAATTCAGGATTTTTATTTGAGTTGTTTATTTTGAAAATAGCATTCGTTATTTTGAAATACTAAATGTTTTACGTTTTAATGCGCACAAAAATATTTATGGCAACTGTAGAGAAATTTCACTTTTATTTGTTATCTCGGTTACTTATTTTATTCTCAGTATTCATAATTTCACACAGACGTTAACGATTCGTCATTTTTCATTATTGTAAAGTGACTTAGGCCACTTTCAAAATTAATAGTTATAAGAACGACGGACATGTTGATTTTTTTCAATGTGCTTTACTGAAGTGATGTTTGATTGGACGGTAATTCAAGAAAATTGATGAGTAAATAACATAATAAAAGTAAATTATATTACGAATTTCGTATTCAAGTATTTTTTCGTTGTCATTATTATTCATAAAATACAGAAGTAATAGAAAATTCGTCACAAATGTTGAAGCATAAGTAATGTATGTAGCTTATTTCATGGAAACGTTTATTCATGTATTGCATTGCCATTAATAGAAGCGATGAAGTCTCTGGACATTATACTTTGTCTTAAGTTTTTTAAATAACTGAAAGAAATACAGAGTAGGTTAAATGGGTGAGAATGATCTATGATTTAAAAGCAATTTTTCCATTTAAAAATATCTTGAAAAAAGTCCTAATAATATCGTAAAATATTTTGGGTATGATGTTAAATAAGCAAGTTACAAGCAAAAATCGAAAACCTCATTTTTTGTTTCTAATGAATAGCGAAAAATATTTTTCAAGGTTTTTTAAATGGAATAATTGGTCTTAAATCTTGATCATTTTGACTCGTTTAACCAACTCTGTATACCTTACCGTTTATGAGATTCATTCTGTTCATGTTAACTGGGACACCCTGTATAGGGGAGTAAATCCATTATTAAGCCATTTTCAAAATGTATTTGCACTTCTGCTTAGCAATAAAATTTTTATTGACGAAAATATTAATGATTTTAAAGGAACTTGCAAGTCAAATATTTAAAGTTAATAATACCATACATTTTTTTATTAAACTAGTTACCAGTATTGCTATACTCTGCAGCATAAAAAGATTGCGTATTTTGTTCCTTCAAATATACTTTTTTTTTTGTCTAGAATACTTCCTCCTGTTTTTTTAAACTAAGAAATTATCTGCCCACTTTGTTAACAATCTGTTTCTGGCTTTAAGTTTAAACAATTAAACTACTTCACATACTTATAACCTGGGACTAAAAACGAAAAAAATTCCGTTCGTTTCTGTTCGGAACGAAAACGAAATATATCGTTTTCGTTCTTTTCGTTCTAACCGAAAAAATTCTTTTTTCGTTTTCGTGAACCGAAATAATAACGGTTAAAACCGGTTTTACGATATTTTTTTTGTCGTCAAAAAATCATTTTTTTTTTTTTAGTCACCACAACCCTTTATAAATACGATAACAATATTTGCGTCTCAACTAAAATATAAACGATGACGATGGGGTTTGATGCTCACGGACAGCATATTTTAGACTGGCGAACCATCGCCATATTAAATTTACCAAATCGTTAAACATATTAACATTTAACCATTTTATTAAGTTTAACACCCGTAAGGTGCAAAAACACAACGTGATTAGGTTAAATTAGACACACGATCTTTATCTAAAAATATGAAAATATAGCAAGTGCTGTTTTAAATTTGTTTTAGTACTAAAAAGAAAAACCTATGCATTTGAATTAAATAAGATCCTGCTGTAATTATTTAAAAAGACAAAAGAATGAATTCAAGTGGATAATTTACTAAATGTTATAAATAAAAAAGATATTAAAAAAAACTTATATTAACTTGAAATATACTTTAATTTTATAGTTTGTACATACCATACAATATACATTTTCACATTCCGTTAAATCTTACTAGCAACACATCTTCCAATAAATCTTCTTTTACATTAGTCCTTTTCGAAGTAAGAATAAATTTTACTATTATTATGTCTAAACGCAAATAAAACATACCTACACATTGATAATATATATCCAATCAAGTGTATATTCTATATTGATGATCTAAAAAACAAATTAGAAATAGAGAATATCTGTACCGTTAATTGTGTTACACGAAATTGCAAGTATAAACAATAAAGTTGTTAATACATATTCACGTAAAAATATGGAGAAAAGTGAAGCTCACTTATTTCAAGTGAGATTTTTTACTGCCTCGTGGAGTCTCCCCAGCACAGAAGGTAAATTCGCGTTTGTGTTTAACAAATAAAGTTGAAATAGCGACAGAACCGGTTAAAACCGGTTTTGGAAAATATTTATTTCGTTTTCGTTCTTGAACGAAAAATAATAATTTCGTTTTCGGTTCCGTTTTCGTTCTTAAAAAAATTTCGGTTAATTTCGTTTAACGTTTTCGTTCTCGTTCCGTTCTCAGTCCCTGCTTATAACTAACCGTAAAACTTCAAACAACCTAGCACCTCTATATTAATAAAATTGATTTTATGATTGTTGGATTTGTAAATTAGAGATCCAATGTAATCACGATAAAGTTAACAAAATTGTAAACCGGTAAATGCAAACAACGCTTTTTAATTAACAATTTTACTTTACTTATCTTTTCTATCGAAAACATTCTTTTTTTCAACTTTAAGTACTCCTGTCAAATGATTGTGTTACTTGTTTTTTTAAAATAAATCTGACGTATAGTTTTAGTAAATTCCAGCGGAAATATAGTATGCCGTAGGTAGACATTTTTATTGTACATAATATTCGTGTACCTTTATTTTTTAATGTTACATTTAGCGTTATAATAGAACGAATTAATGTAAATATTAAATAGAATGTTTTTACAGTAAACATTTATTTTTTTCTCTTTTAATGCGATGCCGCAGGACAAGCACTTTCGGTTACATTGTAGCAGTATGTTGTAATAATGACGAAGCAGTTTGTGAACGTAGAATTTGAAATTACAGATGTTTTAAAGGGTTATCGCATATTTAGACGGAATGGACAGACGGAAATTGCTGTAATTATGGCAAGTATTTTAATGTACTTTAATGTACGCTTATAGTTGCATGCACAGTACAAATTTCTGATAAAGCTTTAATCGCTGAGGACTTTAAACTTTACAAATGGCAGTGTCTAATGACAGCTTTTGAAGATTTAGGAGGTGTTAGCGATTAGGGATTAATCGACCGGCTTTTGCCGATTATTTTGTAATCGGACTTTTATTGTGGCGCTAAATAAGCCAAAATATGTAAGAGTGATAATTTTTTTTTTACACCGCCAAAAAGTAGGTGCATATTCCTGAGTGAAAATGATGACCTTTTGTCAAATATTTTGTTATCCGAAAATGCTTTCTTTCAAAGTTAGAGACCTCCAAAGTTGCATGAAAAAAAATCAAAAAATCGATTACGTCCTAGCCGTATAAGCTAGAGCTATCAAACTTGGCCGAAATGTTTATGTGTTTCCCATTGACTGTGTGGGATAATTAGAAAGAAAACACGTAATTGGAAGTATGATTTATAGTCATGTCATCCACTTACCATCTTCAGAATTTTTTTCTCTGGAATAAAATTGGATATGTCATTCGTCCATAAGAAAGTACGACAAGAGGAAAAAATTCGTCCCTCTTTGTTTATTGCTGTAAACGTAGCCGTTTTCGAGCAAATTATCGCTAAAGATGCATCGACAAACTCTGTTTATACACCTCAAATATTTTTTTAACTTAAACTTAGTCGGCTAATGTCATGCTTGACTTAAGGCTTGTTCATAATAAACTAAGTGAATGTCGGCTAATTCGTTTAGAGTATGGGTCATTCTAAACAGATGAATCTTCCTTAGGTGTAAACACATTTTACTGTGGTTACCTTTGTTAATAACAATCATAATCTCAATAGCAACAGTGGTAACCACAGTAAAATGTGATTACACCTAAGGAAGATTCATCTGTTTAGAATGACCCATACAAGTTTGTGTATGACATTTTTAGAAAAAGGTTAGGTTATGAACAAGCCTTAAGGTGTATAAACAGAGTTTGTCGATGCATCTTTAGCGCTAATTTTCTCGAAAACGGCTACGTTTACAGCAAAAAATAAAGAGGGACGAATTTTTTTCTCTTAAGTCGTACTTTCTTATGGACGAATGACATTTTGTATTTTATGCCAAAGAAAAAAATTCTGAAGATGGTAAGCGGATGACCTGACTATAAATCATACTTCCAATTACGTGTTTTTTTTCTAATTATTCCACAAAGTCAATGGGAAACACCTAAACATTTCGGCCAAGTTTGATAGCTCTAGCTTAAACGGCTAGGACATAATTGATTTTTTGATTTTTTTTTCTTGCAACTTTGGAGGTCTCTAACTTTGAAAGGAAGCATTTTCGGATAAAAAAATATTTGACAAAAGGTCATCATTTTCACTCAGGAATATGCACCTACTTTTTGGCGGTGTATAATGGGGACACCCTGTATAATGGTTTTGCTAAGAGAATAATGGAAATCGATAAATGAAATATCTTTAAAAATGCTGAGCCAAAATTAAACTTTTTTGTTTCTAAAATTATGTAACAACGTACACATAGTCTTAGAACTACTACAAGTTTAAAAAATATAAAACATTTAATACACTCGTTAATAAGAAGCACGTTTATTGAGTGTAATGAAATTCCATTCAGCTTAAATAATAATGTAGCAACTTAAGAGTATGTGCAGTTTTAGGGCAGAGCCTACTTCTTGCATTTCAATTCTTAACTGTTTCGTGTTTTTTTTTTAATACAATAAGAAAGTAACTGAAACAGAATTGAGGCACAATTTATTCTTGTACTATCATAGCTATAAAAAGTAGCTTGTAATCCTAATAAGATCCCTGTATATCTCCGAGCTTATAAAGAATCTAGAGATGTGGTATTAAGTTCGTGATAACTTCTTAAGAACTGCCTGAGGTGACAAAATAATGATTACACAAAGAATACAGGGCATATTCTAAAGAACATTGTGCAAAAATACAACCCTGAGGTGGATTAGACTTTTTGGTATTTTTTTTTTATGTTACGTTATTAAAACAATATATTCTTATTATATAATGCTTGTCACTCCTACAACATCGATATTTGTAATGGAGTTTGCCAAACCTATTTTTCCCTGAAGATGAAACAAAAATAGTTCGTTGTCATCGTTACTTCTTTTTGGTTTTATAGCATATAGTTTTATATCTAAACATGTTAAAAGTGTTTCAGGAAAATACCGAAAGTATTTAGATTTTATTGTACTTTTTGGGCCCGGTTGCATAAAAGTAACGTTAACCCAGGGCTTGTCAATTAAAAATTTTGTGGTTTCATACGATCTATATGAGAAACTAAAACACTCCTTTATAAAAGTAGATAACTTATTGAGTTATTTATTGAGTATTCGCCGAATGTTCCTGAATATAAATTAATTTGCTTGGTTTAACTTTGTCGACTGCAAATCATAACAAAACGTAAGGAACTTATTTTGAAATATATATTTTTTAAATTCAAAGTTTAGGCTCGACTGCATAAAAGATTAACCCCGGAGTTAAATCACGTTAACCCTAGAAGTACGCAAAATCGCAACATAGCTGGCGCTGATGTTGCCTGGTTTTGGGCATTAACTCGTATTTTAACGGCAGTGTTACTCCTTGCAATCGGGTCTAATAAATGAATTAAACTATCGCAAACCAGGGTTAACCCATAGTCGTCAAGGTGTTAGAATTTAGCACCGCACAAGCGCAGTTTGGAGTTAGGTACGTCATACGCTTGGGAATTTTCAGGTTAACCTAGAATTTTTGTGGTGTTAGCTAACACATTTCATAGCGATCAATTAATCGCGCTGATATTGCCTAGTTTTAGGCGTTAACATGGGGATTAGTCCCAGCTTTAGCTTCACTGGTATGTACTTGTGACTAAAAAGGTAATTGAAATTAGGTTTGTTCCAACAAAGCTATGTACAATCAAATGTACTATCAGGATTCTGCGCAGTATCTATATCGCGTTCCAGCACAGTCTCTGATAGTTCACCGGACGGTCAGTCTGTTGCGCCAACTGTTATAAAATTAATTCATGAACTGGTCAGTGTACGGTCAAAACAGGACGAGAATGAAGGTATGTACTACCGCTTGGATACTTACACGCATGCGCTGTTCATAATTAACGTGAGCTCTGGTTGCTATGCATCGCTCTCCCAATTCCACTTTACTACTGGATTCTCAAGGTGTTTACCCTTGCGATGCGCACATTTCTATGAACCCAATAGACACAAATGTCATTTACAGTTAGGCTATTTATAAAAGCGTTCCACAACGGCTAATACTGCCCAATACATTTAGTAGTACAAAGTTCACGCATGCGAATAAACCAGTTCATGTACTTATCCATGAATTGGTTTTAAATCGCTTGTTGGAGCAAACCTATTGTGTCATGTTTTTATCCATTGGGGCAATATCCAGTCTTTGAAATAAAGGAACACTTGATAATTTATGAATTTAATTTTGAGTAGTTATCTGAGTTAAATAAAGTACGTTTTCTCTGCTATTATTGAAATGCAAACAGGCCGTGTTTGGCAGTCGCTTGTTAAGCTCCTTATTATAGTACATTGTTAAACGAAGCAACAATAGTTGCAGTAGTGCATTATCTCCACCACAAGTTAGGATGTGAATGGTATACAAAATGGAAGCTTATTGTTGGGGAAAGTTACAATATCATGTTGTTAGTTTGAATTTAATTAGTTGTTAAACAATGGTCATTATTTAAATGTCACATCTTAAAATAAATCAACATCAACGCGTTACATAAGCGTTCCTTATTTATAAAGACCGAGATGAAATTTAAATTGTCTCCTTTGTCGGTCACATTTAAATTGTAAAGAAGCATTGTCTCCGAAATTGAAATATTATAGCGTGATTGATTGCATATTTTGGGATATTCTGGAGAAATGTGTTATGGTGTTAACACTATTACACGTCTGCATTTCGCTGTATTTTAATTTAGCAAAACGGTAGTTACTCTTGACTGTTAAAACAGTCGCGAAGAGTATTTTGGCAGCCAAATATTATTCTTAACTTTTACATGTAACGTGATTGTGAAACTAACTCGAATATGCAAATTTTTCAATTTCATGTAATCACATTTTCTTCATGTTGGCAAAACTGTACTCGTGGGTACTCTCAAAATTTAAATCCGGAATATCGTTTTTGCATGAGAATCTTATATTCTCGCATCATCTCGCGAAAATGTTTTAAATTTTTTAGGCTGATGTGTCAGAAATCCCAGCGAGGTGACGAAGGGTTGCATTTTTTAACAGCAAGGTGTGGGCTTATCTAAAATCTCCATTTTAACTCGAATGTAACCAGTTTTATAATAAGAAACATTGAATGAGATGTGGGTTTATTCTTAAAGTAATATTTGGTCGTAGAAATGTAATTAGCTAAGTACTTATTTGTTATAGTGTCTCGTTAATGGTAATGTCTTTGTTTGATTTTAAAAAATTGTTTGAGTTGACTTTATGGGCTGTTATTGATGTAGCTTAAGTAATAAGAAATCTTTATTTAGTTTTGTGACTAATTCTATATAATTTACATTCTGATGATAAATTTTTCTGGACATATACTTCTAAAATATTAATACAGGTTTCAAATTTAAATGAGCGATCTTTTGTTGCAGCGTTTTAAGAAACGAAGGTACAGCGGAGTCATTACAAGATAGTTTTTCTCCTCAAATTTGTAATAAGCGGATATCATGTAGTTTCTTGAACTACTGTATCCAACCAGTACTGGTTTCAAATCTTACAGAGATTTAACGTTGAATGAAACTCATGTGCCTTACTCTTCAGCACTTCATTTGTGATGATTACATGGTTTAAGCGTATGTCAACAAACCAGTCATAGAGAGCGGTTTCAGTTTCAGGGACTAGGAGTCTCGGAGCCTTTTTCCCTTTCTTTAAAGAAATTAGAGTTTCTATGGCAAACCGGTGAATAATTTATTTGTTTTTAATAATACGGTGTATGGTACTTGTGTTGACTCCATAAATTAAGCACATATTCTTGGACTTCTATCTCTTTTTGATTCGAGAAAGAATGTTGCATTTCTTTGCCATGGTTAACTTCATTTTTTCCTTGTTATTCATTTCCTAAAAAATAATAATTTTACCAACAACACCTGTACTCGTAATATAACCTTTAGATTGTAATAAATATCCCTTTCTAAATTCTGCTATCTTCAGTCCTCTTGTAGTTTTTATTTCTCTGCTTCGTATTTAATTCTTCAGAAACAATTTAATTTTTATGCACCAAAATTAATACTTTTAATAATTATCACTTTTAGCATAAATATGAACTAACACAGAATAATTTTCGTGAGTAACAGAAGATATCAAAATATTACTCCTTTTACAACAAGTTACCCTGAAACGATCCCCAAAATTGTGAATCTATTCTGAATTTCTTAGAAGTTATTCTAATTCTGATCTTTTTACAGTAATTCATTAAAATTCTTGAGTCCTTTGTAGTACAACGCATTTTCAATGACGAGTTATACATTCATGGGGACTTGAGAAAATTTGTATTGGGGGACCCCATGTACAGGGTGGTCCAAATTCGAAAGAATTACATGGGTATCTCGCTTAATATTCAAGATAGAGAAATGGTTAAATTACCAAAAATGTGCAGTTTTTTAAGAAAAATTCAGAACCGTTTTCAAAAATATACTGTCATTTCTAGTTTTTGGGTTATTAAAAAAAAAAACTAGTTATATTTATAATGTGTTCTTTCTCCGTTATTGTTGAAAATATCAAACAAAAAATATGGAGATTAGTTTACGACATTTTTATGTAAAGTTCGTTGATACACAAAAAAAATTACGCTCGCCGTTAAAAAGTTATGACACAATTTACTTTATTTTAAATGAAAGCTTTAGTTGGCTATGACCTATTTAAATTCCTTATTTTTTTCTCATTGTTTTTTTTTCAACATTTAAGTGTT
Organism: Elmis aenea; assembly: GCA_947652605.1. Taxonomy (NCBI): domain Eukaryota; kingdom Metazoa; phylum Arthropoda; class Insecta; order Coleoptera; family Elmidae; genus Elmis; species Elmis aenea. Next base: position 48,479,942 of record OX393579.1, read on the forward strand.
GTTGTAGTTATTTAATTATACGCAACACACAAAAGTTTATTAGTTTGTTTGTTTTTTTAAAGAAAAACAAACAAATAGGAGGCTGTGAAAAAAAAAAAACAAGGTGTAAAACTTTTTAAAACTCATTTGGTGCAAGTTAAGAAGGTTTTTAAATTTGTTGTTAAGATAAACATTGTAAAGATTTTAACTTAAGATAAACAACAACATACTACATAACTGTTGACTATCGACCCATCGACTTTGGACCACCTTGTACATACACTCAGTACACTCAGTAGGGGTGGGCGATATATCGATATAATTTCGATATCGACATACCGATATTTGATATTATTCTATATTTTTCGATATTTTCTCGATAGTTGTTGCTATCGACAATAAAAATGAGGACAAGGAGCTTTTTTTTTAGTAACTCGTTTAGCTCTCCGGCCGTTTATCTTACTATCGATATATCGAAGAATATATTCGACATGGAAATTTCGATATCGCCCGACTGATCAACTTAAGAGTCCTTAAATGTGGCGCTATATTTAAATTTTGTTATTCATAGTGCAGTTAAAACTTACCTATAAAAATTTGATTTGGACAGGGCCGGTCAAGTTGGGTGGGGGTCAGTGTTTACAATTCAACCGGGCTCCTGACTTAAAGGGGCCCCAAAATTGGATGTATTTGTTTTGGAAATTTTGTGAAACGCACGAAATATACTAATTGTTAATTTACTAAAGCATTTTTGTAGGAGGCCTTAATAAGTTTTAGCACTCGGGCTCCGATATATAGATGACTGGTCATAGGTTTGGTCAGGTTAGGTTAGGGGACCCTATTGCGGGAGGAGCCGGGCAATTGTCTTTTTTGCATATAAAATAACGCGCCACCGTACATATTTATTTTCGGTTCTCTAAAGCTTTAATCCATCCCTATAATTCAATGATTTTTAAGTAATAAAAGATGTGAAAAAATGAAATGCCAGTGTATATTTCATAGTATTCATTCAAAATGAAAGGAAATAACGTTAAACAAAAATTTAATTATCAAAGCCGGATACATAACTAACAATTGGTATTAACGAAAGCTTTTTAAAATTGTGTTTGATAAAGAAATTTCGTTTCCGAAATGTTCATAAGCACTTTAAAAAGCCCCATTGAATTACTGCATCAACATTGTGGAACAAAAACTGTGTATATCAATGTCATCATTGCTTAAGGGCGGCGTCAGTGATCAAAGCTTTTTATTGCGTTATAGATTCGCAAATGTTGATGTATCAGTCGTAAAAACACGAAAATTTGCCTTTTAAAACGTTGATGTAATCAATTAATCTTCAAAACGCTTTCACAAATTAATTTAGGCCCGGTACGGACAATGCGATCGGGCGTTCAGTCATGAGAAACGTAAATATGAAAGCTGTTTCATGTCAATCAGGGCCTCTATTGCTTTCATGCGTATTTTTAAACCAATTCACTAATACCCTCGAGGACGAAATGTGACCGAATGTAAGTTATTTTGGATTACATCGGATGACGCAAAAGCCAGACGCTCGATTTCATTCCAAGTTATAATAAACTATGAAATATTAATACCGGTTTAATATGACTGATCTTTAAAAAAAAGAGAGAAAATGGTATTAATAATAAAAGTGCATAAATATTAACAACTATGTATCGTTGGGAAGTTTGTGGTTGCTTATAAGCTAACTGTAAGTAAAAATTTGTTTTTTGAATGCATTACTTAATGTAATTTAAAAAGTTTCACATTTTAAAAAGATTGTATTTTTTCAATTTTCTATTAAATAGCTTTTTGTTATGTTTGTTACTTCTACAGCGTCATTCAAAAAGTCTGCCATAACTGGAAGAGTTTTTTATTATCGATTTCTCGGAAAATTTTATTCCTGATAAAAGTTGGTGCATAGTCTAAAGGCCTCTACTCATTATCCAACTTGTCGGAGCTGACCGTCGGGGCATCCGTGTTGGATGTCTACACACCTCCCGACCAGTCCAACCAACAGCATAAACGTCATAACTTTTTTTATTTTTTTGGCTCTGATGCCATTTTGTGGATAACAAATTTATAAATAGCGTTAAATTTTCGGTTTAATAGTCCTTATCTAGAGGAATGTGGTGGGGCGGTTGGCTTGTTGGATGGTCTGGCCACCCGACCGTTCCAACTTGTCCAACTGTCGAGTCGGTCGGGTGACAGTCTACACATTATACAATTTATCGGAATGGTCGGTCGGTTGTCCCGACAAATTGGTAGGTCAGTAGAGGCCTTAAAACTAATTTTAAGAGTTGCAAAAAAAGTTCAAGGAAAAACGTTAGCCTTTATATTTGGTATTATTTTTTAATTCGAAACAACTTTTTCTTTTGAACATTTTTGTTTTATAATCTGTTATAATCTGTCCTCTTCTTTCATTTCGGTGTAAAACTTTTTTTCAAACTTTTTAAATATCTCCAAAAACGCAAAAGTTTGGTGTCATTTAAATTTGTATTGAACTTGTTTTTATCTTGAAATTAGATTTATATCATGTTTTTATTTTTATATCACTAACTTTTATTGAAAATAATATTTTTTTGAGAAATCATTAATAAAAAACGTTCCTATTTGTTGAAGAATTTTTGAATGACGCTCTATATACAGGGTAATTTAGTTTGCGCGTCGCACCCTTTAACTGTCCTATTTTAGAAGAAAACCTTCATTAACCTTAGATTTTTGTAAATCGCGGAATTCTCCATAAATTAACTTTTTTTTTACAGTAAATTATATCAGAGCGATGATACTGTTGATAGTAATCATTATTTTCTAAATTACACAGAATACTTTTTTTTATTCCTTCTGATAAAGAATGTAATTTTAAATTTAAGCATGTAGGTAATGAAAAAAGGAAATTTTTGAGAGAAATTAGATTCAGAGTTATTTATAATTCTTTACTATATCTTAGCAATCTTTTTATTTGATAATACAAAACATTTCTTTATTTTTTACTTCTGGTTTCTTCTGTGGGTCGTTTTTGAGAAACCTTGTTTTTTAAAAATGTGTTTAAAAGACATATGGTCTAAAAAAGAATTTTTAAAGTATTCGTCATTTTATGTTACGTAACTTTCCCAATTTTTTTTTATTATTACTTATATTTTCTTTATTTTTGAGTTAGTCTTTGTGTAGTGTAACCTCTCGTACTGGTCAACCACTAACTTAAATCGGTATTTGTTTCAAGAACTTCACATGTGTTCTAGTTTCAAACAGTATATAAGCTGGTGCATAGTGAACTTTCTGAGATAAGACTAAAGAAAGTAGAACGTCTGGGATAATTCACTAACGTTGTCTGCTTATTTTTACAAATAAGCTTATTTGCACAATCCACCTGTTTCGTAAAAGACTGCACCAATGATGAAAAACAAATGTTCCCTATACTTTAAAAGGAAAATTAGCCTAGTTCTAAAAGAAAACAAAATCTTCTTTCAGATTCTTTATTTAATTAGACTTGTTTTTTTTTTTTTAGTTAAGCGTCGATTTGTTTTGAAACGTTGATTATTAGCTATAAAAGTCTATGAATATGATAAAATTTAATCTTAAATTACTTTGCACAGTTCCAACACCTGATTTTGGTCGTATAAACCTAATTTATACAGTCGTTTTAATTGCATTTAAATTGAGTTATGTAAATTTTGTTTATGGGTTGAATTAATTCCCGTCCGAGGTAAGCAAAGGTCACAGAAGGTTCAGATTTGTACATAATTTAAGCCTCGAGGAACACGAATTTGTAATCAAGATTGCTTAAAACATTATGCAAGGAGCTTTTGCATATATAGCACAACCCGATTAATAAAATAAACAGTGCGTTATACAAATAGTGCCAGCGTACGCTAGGGTCTTAAAGCAACATATTGCATGCGAGTTGCAGCGGGACTTTCATATTGGATTCTACTTGAGTAACGTTTGCTTAGAGAGAACTGAACTGAATATTAACAAAAAAAAATGTAATAAAATGTGTGTGTACTTGATAAATGTTCGAACTTTGCTGTACTGACTGGTTGCGAATATGAAATATTAATGCAACTATGAAAGTTTTCAGGGCTTTTATATTCATAAGTTTATTGCAAAACTACTGTCGTATTTTTATTATAAAACGTTACACTGTAGATTTATACTTTAATAGTATATTACATAACAAGAGTTGTAAGAAGCATATTACGCACGAGTGGCAAAGTTACGCACCAAGCCGCGTAGCGGTGAGTGCGTAATTGCTTTACAACTCGTGTTATGTAGCGTACTTTTTCTACGAACACATAATACCTACGATTTTAACGGCTTTTTGGCTAATATACACATGTAATTACGTTGTCTTCAATTTTAACGTAAGCCTACTTTGACATTTGTAGACAAGTGTGCGTTTTGTTTACCGTGCGTTATAACTCATTTATTTTTTGGAGGCTTGAAATTTTGCAATTTAAAAATTTGTTTTAAGCAAGATTTATTTAGATTTTTTTTCAAATTTACCTTTAAAACCTACAATTTTTGAGTAAAACATTATTTCGAAGAAGAACTTGAAGGTTTTACGGAGTGGAAAGTAGAAATGATAAAGTGTAATATTGCTGAAGTTAAAATAACGTTTAAGAAAAATTCACTGTTTGGTTTTTATTGTCAATAAATCCAGCTCGGCCCTTGTATCAAGCACTATTAATTGAAAACTTTTTCTTGTAAGAAGATGGAACAACATTTTGGCTTCGGGTTATACTAGATGAAATCGAGTTTTAGTATTGAATTTATCCTTAGAAACGTTGGCTTATAGAGAAGCGAACTGAATATTAGCAAAGTCCTTTTTATCTGAAAGGTAATAAAATGAGACTGATGAATTTTTGATCTTTTGCTAGTTGGATTGGTTGCCTACATGCAACACTAATAAAACCAGGAAAGACGCATTCAATCACTTTTTGATGCTTGCATTTGCAAGGTAAGCCTTCCGTTATTTGTCAGTGATCTGAATTTAATTAAAAGTACGGATCAGAGATGGTAGACCCAACAATGCATGGTTTATTAATTTATTTTGGTGTAAAAAATAAGTCATTGGCTGACTAAGAATACCGGAAGCAAAATTATAATTTATTTGTTTTATTAATTCCCCACACAAATTTTTATATTTTCATATTTAGTATTTCTTAATTTTTGAGTAAATGTTTATTGAATCATGGAGCACAGTTATTCGTTAAAATAATAAAATAACGTTTGCAGTCATTTTATGTCGTCGAAAAAGGGCTTTAAGTTACAGGATTAAAAGTGATGATGGTTTGAAGACGACGAAACGTTGTTAAAATATATTTATAGCATCATAAATACAGAATTTAAAGCGAAAATTATTTTAGTGATTTATTTACTAATGCAAATATTTAAATTTTTAAGAATCTCTTGTAAAAAAGCTAGGTCAGGGTCTAGAATTAAAAAAAAAAATGAAATGGAACATAAAATTAATTATTCTAGGTTTTGTTGAATAATCATAAGATAATAATGAATATACATTTATGGGTATAATATAATTATAAGGTAATAATTTTCCGTTTTACCTTTTTTTAAATTTCCGCGAAGGTGGTTCCGTTTTGGGTTCCTGTACTGCGACCTATTGGCCTATTGTACCCTCTGGTAACTGTTCCTTAAAGAAGTCCTGTGTTTTTAAAAAAAGTCCAGGATTTTCTTTAAGGTTGCTTTTCTGAACTCTTCTTGGTTGGCTTTTTCCATCCCCAGAAGTCTACGCCGATAGGGTGAATCCTTCACATTGGCATATTACGTGAAGAGGAGTTTCTTTTTCTTTACCACATCCTCTGCATATATCGAGTCTCTGAGAGCCCCATTATATAGAAGTATTTGTTTAGCCCACAGTGTCCTGTGACGAGTCCTGTGGCTGCTCTGATTTCTACTCTGCTCATTCTGAGCATTGACAGGATAGCCTTAGAATGGGCTTGTCCTGCAACTTTTTTCCAATGAGCATTATGTCCCTGTGTTAATGTCATTAAGACACCGCTTAGCTGTTCCTTAGGATGTACCAACTACGAGTTCTGGTCCGAAGAAAGGTGTCTCGTTGCCAATGTTGGCTAGTCGATCAGCATTCTCGTTCCCTGGTACGTATTAGTGTGCCCTGGGCACCATACCAGTTTAACGTTATTCCTGCTTCCTGGCGCGTGCCGAATGCAGTTCAGAACAAGTCTTGAGTTTACTTCCGACGAGCCAAGAGCTTTGGATGTAAGCATACAATTGCGAAACCTCTTCGTATTTGTTTAAATACGCAATATAGAAATAGTTAAAAAAAATATTTTTGGACACCCTTTATATCTGTAAACAAATATATGACCGATTTGTATAATGCAGTTAATACATTTTGTTGTAGGGTTTTGTGCTTTATATTTCGATAACTCCAATTTGTTTTGCATAAAATTAGATTTAGCGCGATGCACATTTTTCCTTTCTTCGCTATTGGATTGAAATCTAGTTTTTCGAAGACGTTCTTTCATTGATTCAAACTGTGAATTTTAATCAGGACCGCCGTTCGACAGAAGCGAGCGGGCCCCGCTTTTATATCTGAGCAGCGATTTAACGAAAAATGAAGTATTTTTGAATAAACAGAGGAACTTGTAGCGAAAAATATACAAATATACGAACATCGATTGAATTGACGTTAATGTAGAATTAATGTAAAAAGTTCTGGCCAATTTCAAAGTTCCTTAATTGTAATTAACAACTAAATTAAGTTAAATTTGTTCAGGGCGATTTTTGCGCTAACTGTTGAGTTGATTTAGACTCGATTGAGTTTTAAATAAATCAGTGTAAATTGTATAAATTTCATTTTGGTATTAATTAAAAGCTAGTTAAGTCCGCAAGTTATTTCCACGGTAAAAATAAAACGAAACGGATAAGAAATATAAAATTGTGTCTTGTTCCGAGGCTTTCTTTGTTAAAAGCTACTATAATGAGACCAAATAGCAAGTTGACCGACAATAATGAAAGTTATAATTATATTCAATAGATTTATTTGAGTGATTAATTTATGTAATATAAAAGAGTTCATCTAAGAATCACTTATTTCTTTTTGAGAAGAATCTCATAAAGAACTGCTAGACCAATCTCAGAATTCTCGTGCGTTTTCAGTATAAATTATTCCCCAAATTTCAGAACAAATAATATTACTTCTGCTGAAGAGACGTGAATCTTAAATTTGGCAAGCGTTTTAAAAAGGAATTAAAAAAAAATAGTGCTTATCAATTAAATACATAATGTCTAATTATTTATATTTGTAGAAATTGGATATAAGCATTTGAAAAGATCAATAATTGTTACATAATATTAGTATTTTTTTTTGTATAATGTTGCATATTGTCAATTTTTCGTTTGTCATATCAATTTTAATTATTATTATTTTAATTATTTTTTTCACTAGAGATTAAATAATGTAAATTGTCAATTATTCTAAAGAATTGGGTATAAAGTAGAGAAAATATTTTTAAACTTTAATAATAAATACGTATGTGAAACGTACCCTTCTAGTTTAGCTTATGCATTTCGATATACTATAGTATATTTTTTAAATCATTTAGGGTAAAGATGGATAAGAACTCGCTTTGTCCTTTTAAGCACTAAGAAGTTTACTTATACAGGGTGTTTTGTAAAAAATGCGAACAAATTTGGGAGGTGATTTCTTATCGAAAATTAAAGGGGGTCTTTCATATAACTTTTTTTTTAGACGTGTCCTTTCGGAGTTACACCCCCTAAAGGGGAGCGGTAAAATTAGGTTTTTATTTTATTTCTCAAATTTGAATAAATGTAGGAGAATGATATTTGGTAGATGTTATGTATGCATACTTTTTTAATACATGGGCGGATTCAGAATTAAATTCTTCATCCGAATCAACAAAAACATGTATAGGTACTTTGTAATTAAAAAAAAAAACAGTTACCTATCGCGGATTTGACATACGTCATCGTAGAGACAACAAATGAACATCATTTAACAGAGAATTTGTCGCCGTTTCCAAAATTATAAGGTTTGTTGGGGTTATTTTTAATAATTAAAAAGTTATAGGGGTGCGACAGTCAAACTGAATGATTCGGTTTATCTTGGTTTTGTTGTTTGTCAAATTTCAATCCTACTGAAAAAAAAACCTCACTCTTAGTTTATGAATAGCTATTGTTATTATCACCCAAAATCCTATAACATTAAAAGTAATTGAGCATCCAAGCACAATTTTTTATCTAAGGTGCTTTGAAATTGTTCTTAAATTATTATTCTCGCAACTAAATGGCCTCCTGCCATTTTGACTAAATAACTTAACGCCAAGGTTTTCGTGGTAAACAATTCTGATGTAAAATAAAGCGCGTCTTGCTGCCTTTACATTTTATTATTAATAGCGAGTACACGAAAGGAAATACAAGACGATAACCGTTTCCAAAGCAATTTATCTTTTAAAATTCTGTCAAATCCCGTAAGCTTTAGAGATACTTTTCGCCCTTATACTCTTTATTTTCGGGCTGCAGGCCATTATCTTGCCTATATTACATTTTTCTTCCTTAACATAAAACGGGCGACGACCACAAACGCTAGAGCTACTAAAATGTAATGTGTTTGTTATAAGTAATATTGCCAGTTACTAAAATTGGAGCATAATGCAACATAAAGCTGTTTCAAGAGAGGGCAAAAAATGTCTAGCGCCTTTGTTATACATTGTAAGTCAATGACAATGGAGGTATTATCATATAAAGGGTGACAAATTAAGTGTGACCCAATTTTAATCAACAATTATTATTTTGAGAGATACAAAAACATTCTATTAGAAAATTCATGTGAAATGTTGCTTCAACAGAGAAAATTTTTTTTTTTTAAATTGGCTATTATCCTACACTTCTCGTTGAACCCAATAACAAAATCATAATCTCGGTCTCCTTAAACTGTATCAATAATCTTGCAACTGTACTAAATGAAACAGTTTTGGCGGGATGTCTTTCATTAAAAATTAATGCAGCTTCTCTAGATGTTTTGTTTCAGTCACCATAAACTAATACAAGTTCAGCTTTTTCAACTAAAGTTAATTTATCTGCCATAATTTACAATTATTTTACAAATTAGATTGACAGATACACCTTGAATTCAGTTTTGTTTTGGCTTGAGGCCTATTATACCAATTCTGAATTACGTTAGGAATTTTAAATTTAAATATTTACTCCCAAGTGTAACATAAAGTTGAAATATCGATAATAAAATTTTTTCCATTAGTTGCAGACTTTTTGAAAGTTAAAATTTCTTCAAAAATAAAACTTGGAATGTAACCGTCAAAAGTTAAACGATGCCTTATTTTTTGATTCTAAATAACTTTTTTTAATATTTTCTTTTATCTCTTAAAATAAGGGCACTTTACTCTTGCAAATATTTCAAAAATCGCTAAAATCTAGAGTCCTATGACTTTTTATTAAACTTTTTTTAATCTTAAAATTAGTTTTAGACCATGCACCAACTTTTATCAGGAATAACATTTTTTGAGAAATTAATAATATTTTTTTTCTTGCAGCCTTTTTGAATGTTAAAACTTCTTAAAAAATAAAAATTGAAATTCGACCTTATTTTTGGATTGTAAATAACTTCTTTCTATTAACAGTTTTTGTATCTCTTAAAATAAGGGCACTTTACTCTTTCAAATATTTTATAAATCGTTAAAATCTAGTGTCCTATGACTTTTATGAAACTTTTTTAATTTTAAAATTAGGTTTAGACCATGGACTATTTCCTATTATTTATTCCTATTATTTCCGCGGAGGTGGTCCCCTTACGGGTTCCTGTACTGCGACCTATTGGTCTATTGTACCCTCTGGTGATGTCCCTTAAAGGAGTCCTGTGTTTTTAAAAAACTCCAGGATTTTCTTTAAGGGTGTCTTTCTTAACTCTTCTTGGTTGGCTTTTTCCATCCCTAGAAGTGTACGCCGATATGGAGTGAATCCTTCACACTGGCATATTACGTGAAGAGGAGTTTCTTCTTCCTCACCACATCCTCTACATATGTTGGTCTCTGAGAGCCCTATTATGTAGAAGTGTTTGTTTAGGCCATAGTGTCCTGTAACGAGTCCTGTGGTTGCTCTGATGTCTGCTCTGCTCATCCTGAGCATTTCTTCTGTCTTTTCTTTAGAGACCATTGACAGGATAGCCTTAGAATGGGCTTGTCCTGCCACTTTTTTCCAATAAGCATTATGCCCTTGTGTTAATATGTCATTAAGACACCGCTTGACTGTTCCATAGGATATGCCAACTGCGGGTTCTGGTCCGAAGAAAGGTGTCTCGCTACCAACTTTGGCTAGGCGATCTGCCTTCTCGTTTCCTGGTATGTTTGTGTGCCCTGGGCACCATACCAGTTTAAGATTATTCCTGCTTCCCAGCACGTTTAGTGCCCGTATGCAGTTCAGAACAAGTCCTGAGTTTACTTCCGACGAGCCAAGAGCTTTAAGCGCTGCTTGGCTGTCGGACACTATGAAGATTCTTTTATTATTAAAACCTCTTTCTAATAGTGTTTCTGCACATAAGTGCATAGCGTACACCTCGGCTTGAAATATGGTTGCACACTGTCCAAGGCTTACGGATGTGCCTTGTCTCAGTTGTGCTGCTCCCCATATTCCGCAGCCTGTGCCATTTTGCGTTTTTGACCCGTCCGTATACCAGACTAGGCCATTTAGCTCTATTTCTTGACGCTCCCATTGGTCCCGTGTTGGAATTGTAATTCCAAAGGTTTTCTCAATGGCTAGCGTCCTGTTTATTCTATCCGAGATCATATTTAATGTCGGATGCGTGTCGATCTCGTTGAGAATAGCTAAGTGCCCTTCTCTACGTCTCCCCTCCTTGGAGAAGATTTTCAGTCTATACCCCCCTCTTAGTGCTTGTGATTTGACCACAAGGTAAAGAGGAGGTAAGTTCAGCAACACTTCCATTGCCGCCGTGGGCGTTGTTGTAACGGCCCCTGTAATACTTAGGCAAGCCAATCGCTGTAGCTTGTCTAGTTTGTTCCTGCAGTCTTTTATCTGTGTTCTAGTCCACCAGATCAGACTTGCGTAGGTTACGATAGGTATAACCATCTTGGTGTATATCCATTGCATCATTCTGGGTGTTAATCCCCAGTTTTTCCCAAGCATCCTCCTGCAAGTCCATAGAGCTACAGTGGCTTTCTTGGTGGTTTTCTCTACGTGTAGTTTGAAGTTAAGTTTGCTATCTAGAATCACTCCTAAATATTTAACTTCTCCTACTGTTGTCAATGGTTCTTCGAACAGATACACTGTTTTAGTCCCACATGGTTTTGTTTTTCTAGTGAAGTGTACTAGTGAGGTTTTGGACGGATTCACCGTTAATCCCTCAGCTGTGCACCACCTTTCGACAATTCGCAGGGCGCCTTGCATCATGTCTGATACTACGCCCCCGAACTTGCCTGTTGTTAGTATGGCTATGTCATCGGCATAGCCTACCGCAAAGTGCCCTGCTTTCTCCAGTCTCCACAGGAGCTCGTCTGCCACTAGGCACCATAAGAGGGGAGAAAGAACTCCCCCCTGTGGACACCCTCGGACAGCCTTGACTCCTGCAGTCTGTCCAAAAGCAGAAGCATAAATGTTTCTGTGTTTAAGCATTTCGGATATCCATTTACAAATTGTAAAATGTACTCCTCTGCTTTCCACTGCATTTTGTATTGATCTCGGGGAGGCATTATCAAACGCTCCCTCGATATCTAGAAACACTCCAAGTGTGGTATCTTTGTTCTTTAGACCACGCTCGATCTTGCTAGCTATTTCATGTATGGCTAGCTCGCAAGATTTTCCTGACTGATAGGCATATTGGTGTCGATTAAGGGGTGAACCCCCAAGAACCTCGTCCCTTATGTGCCTTTCTATGAGTCTCTCCAATAGTTTTAGGAGGAAGGATGTCAGACTTATTGGTCTGAAAGCTTTGGGCTGGGCGTATGACTCTCGTCCCTGCTTTGGAATAAAAACCACCTTTACGTCTCTCCAAGCTCTAGGTACGTATGCGAGAGCTAAACTAGCCCTGAGCATCGTACAAAGGTTGGAGGCCAGCAAGTCTAGTCCTTGCTGTAATAACACAGGTATAATTCCATCTTTCCCTGGTGATTTGAATGGTAGAAATTTGTTGACTGCCCATCTTACTTTTGTTTGATTTATTACTTTTGGCTATATGCCAGCCCTCTCGGTTTGCTCTTCTGAGGTTTAGACATATATTTTCGTCTTTTTCTGTTCTTTCGTTCAGGGTGTAAGAACCTGGGAAGTGCGTATGGAGCAGAAGCTCCAAAGTCTCCTTCCCAGTTTCTGTATAAGCCCCGTCTGATTTTTTAAGCGAACCGATGTTTCCTTCGGTTCCTTTCATGAGGACTTTTTGGAGTCTAGCTGTTTCAGGTGTCTGTTCGAGGCCCTGACAGTAGTCTCTCCATGAGTCCCTTTTCGCCTTTCTTATGGCCTTGTTGTATTCGGTTAGTGAGGTCCTATATGTCCCCCAGTCCCCTGTTCTTTTGGCTCTATTGAATAACTTCCTTGTGTTGTCCCTAAGGTGTCCAAGTCCCTCATGCCACCAGGGCACTTGTTTTGAGGTTCTTTTCTCCCTTATGGGGCAACTGTATTCATAGGCTTGAATGATAGCAGTTCTGAGACTGCTTTCCATGACCTCCAGTTCGGCTGTGTTGTTAGCCGTCTGTGGACAGTTTTCAAGTTTCGCTTGTAACTGTTCCCTGTAAAGGTTCCAGTCAGTGGCCCTTGGATTTCTGTATACTTGTGAAGTATTTTCGTTCAATTTAATATTGAACCTTATGTACCTGTGATCAGAGAGCGATGGCTCGTCTGATACATGCCAATTGCTTACTATGTCACTCATATTTGGAGTGCATATACTTAAGTCAATGACCTCCCTTCTTTGTACATTGACAAAGGTCGGTTCATTTCCTCTGTTTACTATCACTAGGTTGTTAGTGATTAAGAACTCTAGGAGAGACTCACCTCTATTGTTGGTTCCTGTACTGCCCCATACAATGTGGTGTGCATTTGCGTCACAACCAATTAGTAGTGGTTGGCCCCTGCGGGTTTTTTCCTCCACCAACCTCCTCACTTCATCTGTTGGTGGGTCCCCATCCTGATCGTATGGCAGGTAGGCAGATACGAGAGTTATCTCCCTCTGCCTTTCCTCCTCCCTCAGGATGAGGTTTGTGGCCACTAGACCATGGACTAACTTTTATTAAGAATAAAATTTTCTGAGAAATCAATAACAATTTTTTTCTTTATTTGTTGCAGACTTTTTGAATGACGCCGTATGTTGTTTCATATTATTATAGTCACTGTTAGAAATTTATTTCTAGTCGAATGCTCATTAAATTTGTCAACTATATGTTGCAATGGATGTCGGAAACCTCTTTTGTCGCCAGAGCGCTGACTTCATACATTATGATATTACAGAAGCAGTTTGCAACTAGTTCTTTTTCAACAAAGCAAACTTATGCAGTTTCAGTTTCAAAGCGATTGTCTCTGAATGTCGCTAGAACAGAGATATGTTATTTGTTTTATCATAATAAAGACAAAGGGGACGCAGGAAAATGCGGTCAAAGCGTACCACAAATGTAAAGAAACGGCAACAAAAACGTTTTGTTCAAAGGTATACGCTTTCAAAGTTTAATCTGTTAACATGGATTTGTTCCTTTTACAGTTTCAATTAAATTACTTAGGAGAAAAAAACGATAACCAAATTGGACCGTCGTTCTGCAATTTTAATTGTAACCCAAAAGCGCACAAGTGCTATAAATATCTGAAGAGAAAGACTTAATTACTTTAAAAGTGCAGCATGTTTAAGAAATTGAGGCAATTTTTTGGCCGTCTTTTCAGTGTCAAGCTGTTGCAATTAACTGAGAATTAATTACGTTTTAACGGTGTCACTGAAACTGATAAAATGCTTCCCAAATTGAAATAATTTTGACATTTCCAGCGGTTCAGAAAAATTTCCGATACTTTCTCAATGTGATTACATTACGCTATGTTTTTAGCGAAATCCATAATGGTGTTTGTTAAAAGATATAGGTACTGTTCGACGTCAGCTTGCTACAGTAACAATAATTCTTACATTTAGCATTCAACCAACCAATTAAAATATAGCTAGGAATGTCAACGATTATATTAAATACAGGGTGTCCCAATTATACACCGCCAAAAAGTAGGTGCATATTCCTGAGTGAAAATGATGACCATTTGTCAAATATTTTGTTATCCGAAAATGCTTCCTGTTAAAGTTAGAGACCTCCAAAGTTGCAAGAAAATAAAATCAAAAAATCGATTACGTCCTAGCCGTTTAAGCTAGAGCTATCAAACTTGGCCGAAATGTGTAGGTGTTTCCCATTGACTTTGTGGAATAATTAGAAAGAAAACACGTAATTGGAAGTATGATTTATAGTCAAGTCATCCGCTTACCATCTTTAGAATTTTCGAACAAATGGTCCAATGACACCAAACACTGCCGCGTTTTGGATGAATCAGCACTTTATGAATTCCTATTAGGTTTTCTGTTGCCTATATTCGACAATTGTTGTGCTTTTACATAGTCACTCAAGTGGAAATGCGCTTCGTCGTTGAAAATGATTTTTTGAAAAGAAATCCTTGCCTCCTTTAATGCGTTCCAAGCACCAATTTTACGAACGTACGACGCTGTTGATGGTCAGCAGGCTTTTTCTTGAACCAATTGAATTGTATACACATCTTTTTGCAATATTCGTTGTAACGAACGTCTGGAAATGTTTAATTGTTGCGAACGATGACGGGTCGAAGTGCTTGATTTATTTGCGACACTATATCTTACAGCATCAATATTTTTCCTTGAATGAACTGGACGATGACGAATTGCTGTTTGCTTGTTTTCAACAACCACGTTCTTGACTGCATTTAATATTTGCACACGATATCGCGTGAAAGCACGAATTGTACATTGCTGATGTTTTCACCATTTTTATAATAAATTTTAATGATTTCTAAGAGTTCGGCAATCGTGTATAGCTGCATGATTATTGATTATGTAGATGACGTACCTACTCAAATAATAAATGTTATACATTTGACGGCTGAAAAATGGCGACAAATTTAAAATTGCAGTTCTTGTTGCGCCACCCTATATAACATGAACACAGTAAATAAGTTTATATTCAAAAATTAAAAATTAAAGTTTAAAAAAAAAAACGTCAATAATTTTTTACCAACCTAAATTCTATTTCTAAATTTCTATTGGTTGTGTTTTTAATAAACGGCTTGCTTGCTTCTTGTTTAGAGGCAAGATCAGTATCTAAAATAAGTTAGTTAATAAGATTATCGTTCGAGTGAGCTTCTTCTCAGCTTTTTCTCTGTATCAATAATTTTGGCTAGTTTGTGGAATTGAATTAGTTTGGTAACCGAGCCCTCCATTTTCCCACGTTATCTACTACGATTCCACGATAGGTATTCAGCCTACGCGTGCAACGTAAACTTATTTCAACTGCTAATGAAGGTGTGCCCAAGTCTGGAACTAATTTAGGCCTAAGTTTACTCAAGTTTTTTGATGGTATTCCTGGGGCGGTTTGCTTATCCAAGATCCCCTTGTCAAGATGGAAAAGTGTATTTACAGCATGATCAGACAGGTTTGACGCGGCAAAAAAAAATGGCGTTCTAAATAGTTTTTTCTTGAAAAAAAAAGTAGTTTAAAATATTATACAGTGTCTGATTCAACATTTCGAAAGCAGTTAGAGATAGGCGGACGTTTAAATTATCTGCAGTATATAACAAACAAGTGCATTGAAAATTATCGGTAATTTTTGGGAAATAAGCTTGAATGCAAGTTGAGCTGAAAAAAAAACACGAGTGCATGATTCTGATTCAACTTGCATGAGTGAAGATTTGTCAAAAATTGTAGATTATTTTCAATGCACGAGTTATATTTGGTCAGAAAATTTCCTTCACCTAACCTACCTATCAAATTAAATGTACGTTATGTTAAATTGTACAAGTACCTACTGTCAGAGTGGTGCGTCAGGGGTGTGGTTTAATCTATATTAAAGTAACGCTACTGGTCGCTGAAGTTCGTAAAAAAATTATCAAGACCAAAATATTTAATTCCCTCTCCAAATTTATATTTTCGACCAATCACAAACTCAGATTTCTTAGAAACGACCAATAAACGCATGAAAATCTGTTAATTGCGAAAAGGATATTATCAGTGTATGATTATATTTATTGATTGTTTCTAGGAAATCTGAGTTTGTTATTGGTCAAAAACGCAAATTTGGCAGAAGGATCAACATCTGTCAGGATAATATGTAAGATTATTACCGTGTAATAGGTAGTGCTCCTATTGGTAGTCTCTAGAATATTTAAGATTAGTGATTGGTTGAAAACGCAAATTTGACAGGTTAAGAAAATTTTTAGTAGTAATATAACAAGTGCATTGAAAATTATCGATAATTTTTGGTAAATATGACCGAATGCAAGTTGAGCTGAACAAATCACGAGTGCACGAAGTGCACGAGTGATTTTTTCTGCTTCAACTTGCATGAGTGAAGATTTGTCAAAAATTATAGATTATTTGCAATGCACGAGTTATATTTTGTCAGAAAATTTCCTTCACCTAACCTATCTGTCAAATTAAAATGTTGTTTAATTTAGATAAATTAAAGTATACCTACTACTTACTGCGATTGTTATTATTAATAGATCATTTATAACTAATTTTTAATTCAGGAATTATATTTTAATAAAAATTAATGAACCAAATAGTATTTAGGTACATACATAATATGTTATGTCAAATTTTACAAGTACTGTCAGAGTGGTGTGGTTTAATCTATATTAAAATAACGCTACTGGTCGCCGAAATTCGTCAAAAAATCAAGACCAAAATATTTAATTCCCTCTCCAAATTTATATTTTCCACCAATCAAAAACTCAGATTTCTTAGAAACGACCAATAAACGCATGAAAATCTGTTAATTGCGAAAAGTAAATTATCAGGGTATGATTATGTTAATTGGCCGTTTAAAGGAAATCTGAGTTTGTTATTGGTCGAAAAGGCAAATTTGACAGGAGGATCAACTCCTGGCAGAGGAATGTAAAATTATTACCGTGTAATATTGCTCCTATTGGTAGTCTCTAAAAGATTTAAGCTTAGTGATTGGTTGAAAACGCAAATTTGACAGGTGAAGGGAATTTTCAGAAAAATTTACTTAATGTGCTTAGTAAACTGAAAAATGTGGAATAGTGCCCTTTTACTGAAATGTCCTGAAAATATATTAATTTCAACTATTCTTAAAACTTAACTATTATTTTAAATTTTGTGAATTTTGTTTATGGGAAAGCCTGAATAACGTATTATCGTTAAAATTGACAAGGCTTTCCTTTTTTTTTTTATTGTTTGGTGTTGGATACTAATCCATCAGCCACAGATATTTTGATACCGAATAATTTACTGCGATATGACGTTTAGTTGTTTAATAATAATTGCAAACATCACTTGTTAACGAAATCATGGCAAACTTTGATGATCGAATTTTTACAAAATTGGCCATATCTCGGTTATTTTTGCAAAAAATATACAGGGTGTCCCAATTATACACCGCCAAAAAGTAGGTGCATATTCCTGAGTGAAAATGAGGACCATTTGTCAAATATTTTGTTATCCGAAAATGTTTCCTTTCAAAGGTTAGAGACCTCCAAAGTTGCAAGAAAAAAAAATCAAAAAATCGTATCCGTCCTAGCCGTTTAAGCTATAGCTATCAAACTTGGCCGAAATGTTTAGGTGTTTCTCATTGACTTTGTGGGATAATTAGAAAGAAAACACGTAATTGGAGGTATGATTTATAGTCAGGTCATCCGCTTACCATCTTCAGAATTTTTTTCTCTGGAATAAAATTGAAAATGTCATTCGTCCATAAGAAAGTACGACCTAAGAGGAAAAAATTCGTCCCTCTTTGTTTTTTGCTGTAAAAAAAAAATACTCTTTCACTTAGTCATGACCAACTAGTATTTCCATTTAAAAAAATGTAAGTTTACTCCATATCTCGGAAGTCAAGGTGGCTAAAAAAGTTTATTTTTTTTTAAATTTTAGCATAAAAATCTGTATAAAAAACTGTACAGGTATCCTTAAGAAGTATTTTGCTTTAAACATTATAAGAAAGATATTCCATTAGTTAAAATGAAGTATAATAAGCAGCCGCAGATTACATTTTTTGGGGTTATATTTAAACAAAAGAAAGACCTTTCTGGAGACAGGCCATGTTTTTTCTCAATTCTTTTTCGTCGCAGACTCGTAAGTAGTCGCTTTGCAGTATAGTTTAATTTCGCTTTTTCCTAAATTTTAATTAAGTTCTCTATTTATTTTATACATTTGCCTGGATTTGCGTTTAACGATGTCGTCTACTATGGATTATATTCCGCGGACTCGGCATATTACGTATTTTACTTTGTTTTTTGTTAGTAGACGAGCTTTCGTTACTTTAATACGTTCGGGTATTTTTCATCCATTTTTAATAATAATGTAACTGACGAGTTTAATCTATTTTTTGTTGTATTTAATACACAAATTCAATTCCCGTTCAAAATTGAAACGGTATATCAGTAAGAAAAACAACAATTTGGTACAAAAACATTTGTATACATTTACAGAGTTACATTTCTTTTATGAATGTAAGTCAATATTAATTAAAATTGTTTTTTGTAAGTTCGTTAATAATCAAAATATTTGCCCAAAAAAGGCTATTTTAAAAGAAATACCTTGTACCTATATCTGTGCATATTTTAAAAAGTTATTAGTCAATTCAGCACAAAGTGTACCAACTGATAGCATAAAAAATCTAAAATGGCTTATGAGATCTCAAAACCTAAGCAAGTTGCGTCAATTTTGATAACGCCTGGTGATTCAGGCATTTGTTTAACCCTGGAATACAAAATTTTAGATACAATATGTTGACAATTCTTTTTAAGGTCCTAGCAGGATAAGATAGGCCAGCGGCTCTTAAAACCAAACTTCAAATGAGTTTTTCCCTATGTTTCATTTCTGATTTAATTTGTTTTTGTTTTTTCTTGAATTTTCTTAGATACTCATTTCTGCTCCATTCTCACAACTATTTTTATTTTTGGATGTCCACATTTCACTTCCGTATAAAAGTGCCGGAGTTACTACCTTTTTTACCACTTCCACTTTTGTTCGTTTTGAGACTTCTCTATTTCCAAAAAATGTTGTTTCTAAACTGTTAAATATTCTTTCCACATATCTTGTTTTTTCGCTTATTTTCTTGTCCATCCCTCCATTTTTTTCTATGATAAATATTTAAAACTTTCTACCTGTTCCAACCTAAGCCCATTTAAAGTGATATTATGCCCTTTTTTTGTTGTAACGATCATAGTTTTAGTTTTTTTGGTATTCATTTTCATATTGATTTTTTTCAATTCCTGGTTCACAGCTTCTAGATTATTTTGTAGATTCTTTTCTGATTCCGCGACTATGACCTTGTCGTCTGCGAACATTAACTCAAATATTTATTTTATCCATTTTCCAGTTACCTAGGTGAAACGGTCGCATTTTTTACTCTTTTAATTACACCATCTATAACGAAAATAATAATGGACTGAGCACACATCCTTGTTTTAAACCCTCATTTGTTTCAAACTCTGCTGATTCTTTATTTTGGATTCTTACAATATTTATCGTTTTTGATACATCGTTTTTATTATGCTATCGTTTCTATTTCTATTGCCCTCTTGCTTGGGCCCTTTCATTCGTCTATTCTTTTGATCCTGTCGAATGGTTTTTCCAAGTCTATAAAACATGTATGAATTTCCTTGTTTATGGTTTGACTCTTTTCAATTGTTGGTCTTAGTATAAAAACTGGGTCTTGTGTACTACTTCCTCTTCTAAAACCATATTGGGATTCTTCTAGTGAGTTTTCTATTTTTCCTTTTCATCTTCCTTCCATTGCCAGTATTTTCCCCGGTACACTTACTAATGTTATTCCTCTATAGTTGGTAAAATCTCTTTTGTCTCCTTTCTTGTTGATAATTGAGAAAGTTATAAAGAAAACAAGAAAATGACATGTTTTAGTTTTTATCAGTATACCTATTTCAGAAACTGGTCACAATTTCCACGTTTTCAGTTGGGATTTTTACTCAGCATGTAAAAAAACACACTTCTTTTCTAATCTAACCATCTTCCTATCTCTAACGGTTTCTGGATTCTGATATCCCCATTTTTATACGTTGAAACATATTATCGTATTCCGAATAATCGATGTAGCAATTAGCATACCACTGAATTGATATTGTGAGATTGATACATCAATATAACGATTTATAAACATCATGTCAGTATACTTAATACATCGACATTCAAAATTCATGATATGGCCCACCAATAGTGGTTGAGACAAATGTCAAAACAGCGTACTTTTGAAAGGTTTTGTCAACAAAGGGGCTTAAAAGCTGCTAAAACAACACTGAGCCTGTATCTTTAAAAATGTTTTGTTTTGACATTTGTTTTTTTCCCCTTTGATCGTGTTGCATGTTAAATCCGTTTTTTATTCTCTTTGTGTTTGAGATGGCATTAATACACTTCAAGCAATATCGCTTCTTTATCTTTTAATATTTTTGTTCTTGGGAATTCAATCCCTTTATAGCGAGCATTTTTTTAAACGAAGGGTGATTTTATAAGATATTCAAGTATCAAGAAACAGTTTAACAAATACACAAATTAATGAAATTAAACACTTTGGTACTAATTAGGAAATAATTAGGTTTATGCAATGTGAAATAGTTTAAACGAATATGTTTTTTATCATAGCTTTGCTACATAAGTTGTTAAATTTTCAACAAAACATCTTAAGGATTATCAAATCATATATTTGTAGTTCTAAAATCTTGTTTTTTTATTAATTGACGGGAATTGTAACAACTTTAATTTTTATTCTTCAAGCTTTCACGACCGTTGTCCATGTTACAATCTGCGTTCCCGCGTTCCAAACTCACTAAGAAAAAGATTCTTGAATTATTTGAGTGCAAGAAATCGTTCTCTTCTTGAAAATTATAGTCTTAACCCTTTTATTACAAATGGGGCACATACGTCCAACTTAGAAGTAAAAACTACTATCGAGTCTTAAAACTAATAAATGTGCACGCTATTCACTAATGTGCAGAAACACTATTAGAAGGCGATTTTAATAATAAAAGAATCTTCATAGTGTCCGGCCGCCAAGCAGCGTTAAAAGCTCTTGGCTCGTCGGAAGTAAGCTCAGGACTTGTTCTGAACTGCATACAGGCACTTAACGTGCTCGGAAGCAGGAATAATCTTCAACTGGTATGGTGCCCAGGGCACACCAATATACCAGGGAACGAGAAGGCAGATCGCCTAGCCAAAATTGACAGCGAGACACCTTTCATCAGACCAGAACCCGCAGTTGGCACATCCTATGGAACAATCAAGCGGTGTCTTAATGACATATTAATACAAGGGTATAACTCTCATTGGAAAAAAGTTGCAGGACAAGCCCATTCTATCCTGTCAATGGTCTCCAAAGAAAAGACAGAAGAAATGCTCAGGATGAGCAGAGCAGCCACAGGACTCGTCACAGGACACTGTGGGCTAAACAAACACTTCTACACAATAGGGCTCTCAGAGACCGATATATGCAGAAGATGTGTTGAAGAAGAAGAAACTCCTCTTCACGTAATATGCCAGTATGACGAATTCACACTCTATCGGCGTAGACTTCTGGAGATGAAAAAAGCCAACCTAGAAGTGTAAAGAAAAACATCCTTAAAGAAAATCCTGGAGTTTTTCAAAAACACAGGACTTCTTTGAGTGGCTATCACCAGAGGGTACAATAGACCAATAGGTCAAAGTACAGGAACCCGAGAGGAGACCACCTCTGCGGAAATAATAATAATAATAATACAAATAATCTGTTATTGTTGATCCTATTAGTTTTCCAATAAAAAAATATGTTTACCGACGCGGGGTTTATCATTTTTGTTGATATGCACATAAAAATGTTAACATGCCATAACCCATAAACCAACGCATGCTTTTATTATTAGTTTGGTGCTTAGATTTTTATTTGTAACAAAAAATATAGCTGTCAATTTATCCTTGTGAAATTTTGTTTTTAAAACTCACAGTCCTAACGGAACATGCGAATATTCTTTTCAAGAAAAAATTCAAATATCATTGTTAAATGCCATTGTTTGATTTGTTTATTTTTAAGAAACTCCTATTTTTGTTAGATTATTCTTGCTTTTTGTAAGGTAATCTTCTTTTCCACGGGAAAAATCAAATATAATGGGAAATTTGATATTTATCTCTACAACATAAAATAACAGAAATATTATATTCAAGTGAACTTTCCTGACTGTTTGGTACAAATATAACTTTGCGTGGTATACATTTTGATATTTAGAAAAGTTTAGATTAGAATTTCAAATTTTACTGTGCTTGATAACAAATGATAAATTATAGAACAAAATTTGCTCGAAAATATAAAGTTAAGTAATTACTGCTTACGTTTTAAAGCGAAATTAAAAGTTAAGTCGATAATTTAAAAAAACAATTTAGTTAATCATGATGAGAAATAGCTAATTTTTCTGTAGATAACATAACATCGTTTACATTACAGTCTTGTAAATTAAACCCAAAGATGCACTTACGTGTTAACATTTACCAAATAAATAAAACATGATGTATTTAAATAAAAATCTCCAGACAACTTTTAATAAATTTGCTAGTTATTTTCAGTAGATTAATAATCCTACCTAAAAATGGAACCAATTAATACCTCATATCACTTTTGTTGACTTTAATTTTCTTGTATTACCCGTATTTACCTAATTCTCTTACCATAAAACGTGCTAAAAATTTGTTACAAGTACCTATCTCCTGTAAGTGTTTACCAAAATGACTTACAACACCCCGAACGAGTCTTTTATGACCCCCATATTCTCGAGTCATTTTCCTTTAAAAGCTTTTTATGGTTAGGATCTCAACAAAAAAGTCACAGTGATAAACTCGACTAGTAATGTTGATGTTAAGCTTACACACTGTCGTTTTATGGGTTTAATGGTGCCTGTACACCTGAGAGTGAAGTACTCTCGAGAGTAGCGTCGCCAAGGATACAGCCCCTGAGAGTAACTCGCGATTGGCTGTATCCTTGGCGACGCTACTCTCGAGAGTACTTTACTCTCAGGTGTACAGGCACCATAAGATTGTATTAAAAGGAATGTGTTGGGATGGTGAATCATCATAGTTCGAGATTGTAATACCTATAATACTTCCTTTTGCAAGCTTTTTTGTCAAATTCTAGCTTTCGCATATTGAAATCTTGGTTCAGTTGGTATACACGATGCCTAATTCTAAACTCTCCAGGGAAGGGTCACGATATGTTGTGGCTAGAATCTGATCGAGGCTGTGTTTATTGCATCAAGAACATCAAAACTAAATGTTTTCCAGAGTTATACGTGCCACTGGCCATTTCCTTCGGAAAAATAGGGGAGAAACCAAAAAGTTGAATAATAAAGGTAAATTTGCGATCGCGTTGGCCATGAAGCCGTCAGAGATAAAACCGAAATTCTTCTATTTGCCAACTCGCGCATCCTTTGCAAGTGAAATGGTGCAAAGTTTTTGAAAAAATCGTAAACGGTTCCGGAGAAATACGTCAAGAACGAAACCCCTGCAAAGGCGCAAGATTTGAGAAGTTGTATAACTAAATATATGCGACATGCATAGACGTTTAATATACTTCACTTTGTTTTTTTTTTGCAATAAATCAGACTTCCATAGTTACTACGTAAATCTTACGTTCATTGTGAACACTTGCATTTGATTCTATATGTATATTTCTACTACCACTAACTCCTATCTACTACGTTCATTGTGAACACGGACTAACCAATATTTCGGATTTATTTTAATCCTTCTTCAGAGTTTTCAAAGTGAGAATGTATCATAAAACAGGATTACTTGGTTCGCCAGTAGAAATTCATTTAAAGGGCTGTTTTCTTAGGGGTTACTTGAAAAGTAAAGTTTACTTCAACTAACGAAAAACATACTTATTTAAAAGATAACATGCGAGCCACCATAAGAGAATAATTTCCCAATGATTGAATATGTCATATATTGGCTGAATTGATAACGTCTGATAACTAACCTCATTTACTACAGGCAAGCTACTAAGTGCCATTTTTTCCGCAGATTTCTATCTTTAAATATAATGAGACTGGTTAGTGACACTGTTTTTGTGTTGCCATATCTTATAATTAAGTAATTTATTGAAGCATTTCTAATTTAAATTAAAATATAAATCTCGAGATGCTTTTTCGATTGGATAATTTGTAGATTAGATCTTGACGCTTGGTGTTCGTTAATTTTCGTTTAGTAATTGTTGACCTACTAACAACAAAGCTGCAGAAATTTCGTTTATCTAATAAAATGGTAATCCTCTTGGACGTCTGACAATTATCCAAGCGCGAAATCAGGAGTTAAAACTAAATTTAACTGTATTTTATCGAATGCTGTTCTATTTAAACACCACTATTAATTTAAACAATGTCTTTATTTCACTTTTTCAATAATAACTATAGCAGAGTAGCACTTTTGAATAGATAATTTTGTACTCTTATCTCATTGTGTAACCCTTATCATTTTCGGGAGGACTGTCATAAACTAAATAAGTTAAACCAACTGTTTATAATCTGCTTCTCATCAAATTATAATTTAGTTAAAAATTGAAGGATTAAAAACAAACAGAAAATCGTTAAAATTAGTTTGACTCCCTCTTTTTATCCTTTTTTAATTTTGGAAAATATAATTATTAAGTTTACATGTTACTCTCTATCTCTAATACAATTTAGATAGATTTCATTGTATGACATTTTTTTGTGTAGGTAAACGTTTATGCTTTTGAACTGATAAAACATTTGTTAACAGTCAATTGATTTTCAAGTGAGTGTTTTGTGACACTTAATATTTTATTATAATGGTTTATAAAACAACAATAAATGCCATCGTTTTTCGCAATAAAATACGCTAACAAGATTTTTATAGCAGCGAATGTCAATCTGGTTTCGTGTTCACTTCAGAACCGAAAAAGCTTTGAAACAAATATCTTGCATAATTTATAATAAACTACCAATAAACCTCTCCTATCCCGTATTAGTTTTCATTTAAAAAAAAACTGTGTGATAAGAAAAAGATAACATGTTTATAAATACAGCATTAAATGTGTGATTTTTAAGTAATTTTAAAAAATAAGTGTGAATGCTCTATCGGTTGATGTATATACTTTGACGGACCGCACTGTTGGGGAAGAGTACTAAAGCCTAAAGCCTAAAGCTTTTAGCGGGTGGGCTGTGGGGTTAGTCCCCACACACATGAATCAGTGTTGGGGAAGAGTACTTATTACTGTTATATTTATCGTTGTTAATTATGGCTCGTGATCGTCTTTGTATGATGGTTGGACCCTCAAACGTTGTGTTACGTAATACACAGGTCTAGAGCAATATTACCCAAGAAAGAAACAAATAAAACACAACAATTTTAACAACTCCTTTATTTTTCTACCGGCTGTACATTTTTCGGTGGTTGGTTTCTGTTGCTAGCCCTGTTGTAGTTGCATCTTTGTTATTCTTTCCTATAAACACATAGGTATTTGTGCGAGTAGTTTGTTCTACTTATGATATGATGTACAACTTTATCAACAAATCGTTTGTTGATTGACGAAACCCAAATGCTGGCGTTGTTGGACCCAAGTTATGACCTTAATATTTTAACGTGAATGTGTTTTACTTAAGTTGATATCTTCATAACTTGGCCCTTTTGAAGTGTTACATGTTTTAGTAAATGATGCATCAGCCTTTGTTGCAATGATATTTAATAAAAAGTAAATGAAATAACATTTAAGTAAAATAAAATAATTGATCTCAGGTGGGGTGTCACAATACTTAAAAAAAAATCAAACACTTTTTAAGATAAATTATGATTTACGTTTATCCGAAATATATTTTTTTTTGATTTCGAATGAATTTATGAAGAGAAAAAACTTGTTAAAAATATTGTCATTTTAATGAAAACGTTTAAATCTTGTAGAGTAGTAATTTTTTAGTATTCAACGCAACTTCGCTGTCTGATGCAGGCTATTACAGATTTCTGCGACTTTCTCTTCTGAGCTTTAGGACGTGACAAGACTTCACTCGGCTTATAAACTTCAATTTTTTTGTGTATGTTTTTTGTAGATGACTGGTTCAGCTCTCAGAATAGAAATGTGTACGCTTCTGAATTACAATTAAGGCACAAACAAAGCTTTTATAAATTAAATGTCTATCGGGAGACTGTAATTACTGCAGTCTGTTGTTGAAATTGTTGGAAAGTACCGTCGTCATAGGTATTTGTAAACAAACTATTGGCGCCTGTTGCGATGGGTTATTGTAAAAAAAAAAAACATGTTCTACAGTTACAATTTATTTTTGATTCTACAAACTTATTGTGCGGTGCCCCTAATTTTTGTTTGTTTTATGATATCAGCAGGCCTTATCAGAGTGGGTGGCAAGAGGGGCAGATGCCTCGGGCCTTACAGTTTAAGGGGCCTCAATTTTTAACTTGATCTGTTAGAAAAAAATACATACTTCTAATATTATTATTAATGTATATCTACTTGAAATAACAGTTTTTTAACATATTATGGAACCAACATTAACATTTTATATTTTATATCTTAATTTTGAAGGGCCTCAAAAAAAAATTGGCCCCGGGCCTCGCATTTACTCTGAAAGACCCTGGATATCAGTAAATTATCTTGATGGAGTAAAATGATCTTCTCTTCCTCAGTTTTTTCATCGACTTTTGTTGGTGCTTCTAATTCTCAGTGTGGCCTGTGATGTGGTTCACTATATTGATCTTGAATTCTCAGCAATATTTTCTGTACAAAGCATATTTTGCTTGTTGTTATACCCATATATTTTCAATTCGTCTACTTTAAAAGTTTTTAAATAATTTTTTCTGTATCAAAAGAACTTGAAGTGTTAAATTTACTAGTAGATATATTTAATTTGTTTTGCTATAAAATTTCATATTTTATAGGAGTTTTATATATGTAGAGTAAATAAATACAAAATTAAGTTAAATTTGCCGAAAAAATGTTAGCAAACTATCCTAATTACGGTTTGCATTGTTTTTCAGCCCACTTTGTAAGTATTTGACAATAAAAAGTATTTTGACAAAGATAACAAGTATAACCTTCAGCTTATCAAAAATACTTAGTATATTATGTTAGAGAGAGAGAGTTCAAACAGGTCCATTCTTATAAGGAAAATAAATAAATCAACCCCACAATGGAAAAAAATCTTTTTTCTCATGATGCCACTGCCTACTATGAGTTCCATATAACAAAAAACAAAATTTTATATCATAAGTAACTCACTTTCGAAATTGTTTTTGAAAAATGGTCTACGCCATTGCATTCTTATCAAAAAAGTGCCATATCAAACTTTTCGTAGTTTTCATTGGACATTTGGTGTTTATAAGGTTAAATATTATAAGTAACATTCCACAATTACTACTGTTAGAGAACAATGAAATATTAAAAATTACTTTGAAAATTGTAGGTTTGTGCTATAATGTAAGGAAAATGAATAAATCGACCCCACAAGATATACAGGGTGCCCATTTTTCTAACCTGTATGGGTAACTCCGTTAATATGAGAGATACAGAAACGTTTAAATTAGCAAATTTGTGCAGAATTTAAAGGGAAATCTAATGCCATTTTCAAATTTAACCTACGTCATCAACTTTTTGAAATATTTTGAAAAAACTGAAAAAGGTCGATTTTTTCAAACTTGAATAATTTCGTAACCATATGAGTTAGAACAAAAATAAAAATAATATGTTAACGAAATTTTCATAGCACTCTCGATATCCGAGTTATAGCACAAACTTGCATTTTTTTAAATGGGTCATAGTTGGCTGTGGTCTTATTAAAAAGGTTATTTTTTTCTCGTTTCAATGATATAAGGTTTGTTATGCTTTACTCTTGTAGTTTTTCTTTAAATAAGCAAAAATCATTTTACATGTTCACAGCCTACTAATAGATGGGAGTTATCCCGTGTCAATGTTCTTTTTTTTTCGATGTGACATTTAAGAGTGGTCTCTTATTGTTAGTGTAGCAGTTATTAGCCAATTACAAATTTTAAAAACAAAACCTCATAGTTTGTCAAATAAAATTTATTGTTTGTTATACGTATGTCTCTCTCTCGTGTTGATCAAAATTTTTGTTTATTATAAATTTCAAAAACAATGTTTCTTAATGAAGAAATATTATCAGGCTTTTTGGTATACCCTTATTTTTTTAAATTGGTTTCTAATAACGAAAATAATTTCTTTCTTGGTTGGCTCCTTTCCATAAATCTTTGCAAATACATTTCACTTGAATTTCTACTATTTCTATTACAAGCGTAGTAATAGAAAAGCATGTGGTTTTTTTCTTCATTAGAACACATTGTTTTTGAAATTTACAATAAAGTCAATCAAAAATTTTGATCAACACGAGAGAGATTTACACGTAAAACAAAAAATAAATTATATTTGACAAACTCTGAGGTTTTGTTTTTAAAATTTGTAACTGGCTAATAACTGCTACACTAATAATAAGAGACGACTCTTAAATGTCACATCAAAAAAAAAGAACATCAACACGGGGTAACTCCCATCTATTAGTAGGCTGTGAACATGTAAAATGATTTTTGCTTATTTAAAGAAAAACTACAAGAGTAAAGCATAACAAACCTTATATCATTGAAACGAGAAAAAAATAACCTTTTTAATAAGACCACAGCCAACTATGACTTCCATTTAAAAAAATGCAAGTTTGTGCTATAACTTGGAAATCGAGAGTGCTATGAAAATTTCGTTAACATATTTAAAATCTACGTAAAAATGTCTATATAAGTCAATTTTTATTTTTTTCTAACTCATATGGTTACGGAATCATTCAAATTTGAAAAAATCGACCTTTTTAAGTTTTTTCAAAATATTTCAAAAAGTTGATGACGTAGGTCAAATTTGAGCATCGGATTTCCCTTTAAATTCTGCACAAATTTGCTAATTTAAACGTTTCTGTATCTCTCATATTAACGGAGTTACCCATACAACAGGTTAGAAAAATGGGCACCCTGTATGTTATTGGATTGGGAAAAAAATCTACTTTCCCGTGATGCCACAGCCAACTACGGGTTCCGTTTAGAAAAATACAACTTTATGTCACAACTCGAATTTCGATATTTTTTTTTGAAAAATTGTTTACGTCACTGCATTTTTATCACAAAAGTACCTTGAGAACGCCAAAATTATTTTTCTTTATTTTCATAAACAAGCCAGATATGCATAAATCGAAAAGTCGAGCTATCGGTGAAAACTCGGAAAAAAAGACGATAACCAATTTTAGTTTTCATCATTAACTTTTTCTCGAAAAAAAAAATCGAGGAAGGGGGTCCGTTTTTCCATAACTCTTGTAGTTACTGAGATTCTCTATGAAAACATTTAAATTTGCCCGCCCTGTACAGCCAGTACTATAGTGCCAGTGCTATAGAAATGTATCAAGCTTCTGATAAATTGCAACTTTTAACTGAATTTGTAACTCTTGCCTTGTACGTGACACAAACAGTAGACGGACTACAATAGACAGTCAGCACAATTATTTGTGTTCATCTGCGCACAGCGAGCGCACTTCGCGCTGCTTTTTAATAGTGCAAGAACATCAAGTAAACAACCAAAAAATATAAACAGAACATCACGTACGTCCAGGAAAATAAATCGACTTACAACAATTCTTCAGTGAATAATTGACTCCGGGTGTAAGAAACACGTTCTATTTGGAGATGCGCCAGCAAGTGCTGCATGATAATTTCCTCGCTTCTATTATTTAAAACTTCTTGCAACGTGGCAGTCTATCATTCTGTATTTAAACAAAACTTTTCGCTTTTTAAGTCGTTTTTCAGAGTTCTGTTTCAACAATTTCAAACGGAAATATAAACGTCAGTAATTTAAGCGCCTCTGTTTTAAATTGTTGTACTTTGAAGTGTGTGCAAAGTTAAATTACAGCGTACGAAATAATTACCGCTTTTAAATTTTTATTTACACGTTTTCTGTTGCTAACAGCTAATCAGACGATGATTGTTGTTTTTTTTTGACATTGTATCAGCCTTTTAAATAGGGATGTACCACTTATCGGTAATGGGCCAAAAGCTCCTTTGCCTGTTAATTAATTGATCCTCTTGGTAATTATACAGTGTGTACAAAAAGTAACGTAACGGATCTATATCTCGTCTTGTGACAACTTAACAAAAAAAAAGTTTTGTACAAAAGTTGTTTGTAGTAATTGACTACATAATCTTAAATTATTTTTAACTACACACAGTGTTTTGTTTTTGCGCACCGATACGTCACTATGTTTTTTTTTTTTTAATGGAACACCCAGTATATTTTATGATTTTTAGATGTAAAATTGAATTCTCTTTCCAAAACATACAGGGATGCGCAAAAGTATGGAAACAGACAAATATCTAGAACACTATTGCAGATATAACAATGAAATTTTGTATCTCAGCGTTATAGTATTTTTCGGATTCGATGAAAATATTAAGGTTGCAATACGACTTCCGGTCCAACCGGAAATGGACTCAAAATTTGATATTTTAAATAGAACACCCTGTATATTTTTACATTTTTGGATTCTTCTTAATATTTACTTTAAAAAATGTATTAAGTTATGTGGGTCTAAATTCAACCGTTTTCGTAAAATTTACATTTTTGTGAAAATTTTGAGCGATACAGCACTTTCATTTTTTTTTTAAGATTTAAGTTATTTAAAAAGGCAGTAGAGTTTCGTTTAAAAATTAGATTGACAATAGATTATTTAAAACTTTGCACTAGCTACATTTTTAAAATATTATACAGGGTGTTTTTTTACACTAGGTCAAACTTGTGAAACTTTAAACATTGATAACTCGTTTTTCTTTAATACAACACCCTGTATATTTTTACACATTCTTGTAGAAAATTTGATTGCCTTTCAAAAACAATAACCATGTTTTATACCTAAAACTGATATTTTACGAGATATCGCGATTTTATTGTAAATTATTAGGGCAACGTAATATTTTCGAGTAGGCTATGAAGGTAGACAGCGGTATTTTTGAGACAATTAAAAGATAAATACGAGGAAGTTATAATATTACCTTTTCCTCACTTATTTTCGACATTTCCAAAAATGTTGATGTAATTTTACCATTTTTACGTTTAAATCGAGGTTTCTTAAAATTATGCATTTATTCATTGGACTAGTGTGATGGGACAATTATTACTAAATCCTATAAATTATTATTTTTTGTTTCTACAGTTTGATTTTTGGTTGAACCGGAAACGGTTTCAACCCAAGCCGTTTTCTAAATTTAAAGATAAGATTGGCCAGTGACTTCTGTTTAATCAGCGTTCTTTTCGCGTACTCAATACATTATCAATCGGTTTTTAGGACTTTGCAAACGATCAAAATCAATTACATGAAAAATATTGTGGCCCTGATAAGAAATCTCGATATAGGTAAACGTAAGATTGTTAAAATTACATCTACATTACAAAAAAATTCGAAAATTCGAAAGGAAAATATAATATTACAATTTTCTTGTTTTATCTTTGAATTGTTTCAAAATTACCGCTGTCAAGCTTCATAGCCTACTCGAAAATATTACGTTGCCGGAATAATTTACAATAAAATCACGATAACTCGAAAAATATTAGATTTAGGTATGGAACTTGGTTAATGTTTTTGAAAGACAATCAAATTTTCTACAAGACTATCTAAAAACAAATAGTGTGTTGTATTTAAAAAAATCGAGTTATCGATGTTTAAAGTTTCACAAGTTTGACCTAGTGTAAAAAACACCCTGTGTAATATTTTGAAAATGTAGCTAGCGGAAAGTGTTAAATAATCAATTGTTAATCTAATTCTTAAACGAAATTCTACTGCCTTTTTAAATAACTTTAATGTTACAAAAAATTGAAAGTGCTGTATCGCTCAAAATTTTCACAAAAATGTAAATTTTACGAAAACGGTTGACTTTAGACCCACATAACCTTTTACATTTTTTAAAGTAAATATTAAGAGGAATCCAAAAATGTAATAATATATAGGGTGTTCTATTTAAAATATCAAAGTTTGAGTCCATTTTCGGTTGAACTGGAAGTCGCATTGCAACCTTAATATTTTCATCGAATCCGAAAAATACTATAACGCTAAGATACAAAATTTCATTGTTATATCTGCAATAGTGTTCTAGATATTTGTCTGTTTCCATACTTTTGCGCATCCCGGTATAGGTTTTATGTATCTAAAATCAGTAGTTTTTGAGTTATTCAAGTTTTTATAAAAATATTGACAGAAACAAGAATCTAAAAAAATAAAGATATTGTTACAAACCCCGCGTTTTAGAACTACTGGATTGCTGTGTTAAGCATTAATCCAGTAGTTCGAGCATTACTTAGTGCGGTGGCAAGATGTACGGATAAGAACCATAATGTAAGTAGTATTAATTATTTAATGTAGTTATGTTTATAGTTAATTCATTTGGTAGTGTTATTGTATGTATTGGTGTGTATGTATGTATTTGTTAACATTTGTTTGTATTGGTATTTGTAGTTATTAAATTCATATTTGTTAGTTTATATTTTCTGTCTAAATTTGGCACCCGATAACGGTACCCTACGCACATGCGTAACATATTTGGTGGAGACGCCGTTCTAAGGTCTAAATTATCTTTAAAAAAAAATTTTCGTATTAAATAAAACAGATTGAAGAAAATAATAGATAAAAGTAATTTTACAAGCAATTAACGCAACGGATACATTACATTACACGTTGATAAGACACGTAGGTATAGTGCTGAATCAGGTGTCATTGCCTCAAGCGCGGCGCGTGTCAATATACGGAATACGCGTTCATTTGATAATTAATAAATTTAAAGCATTTAATTATTTAATTTTTAATATTTAAGCGGTGATTTTATTTTTATGGAAGATAAACCGCTCACCAGACTTGCGCTGCGTAAACAAATCGAAGAGGGCGCCTACTCTTTAGAAATTTTTCCACAAAAGCGAAACCAAAAAACAGAGAGGAGCCCTCCGCTCGACTCCGACAGCTCAGTTTTTAATTTTTCGACACTTAACTTACCAGAAAGCACACGTTTAGAAAACACTAATAGAAGTCGATCAAAAAGCGACACGGTTTTTTCAAAAACACATTTAGATACAACAGTTCATGCAACAAAAAATAATCACAACACTGCAAATTTAATAAACGATATGGCAAATCAACACAAGACAGACACAGGGTCGGATCCAGTTACGCATAATTATACGTTGGGTACTTTATACAATCCAAACAGAGATCCAGCGTTGCCAAAATTTATACCGCCCCCAACCTACGATCCGGATTATAATAATGTTGGCGAATTCATTCGCGTATACGAAACAACGGCCATCTTAAATAACTGGGACGATGGTCTCAAACTAAATTATTTCGCAAGTTATTTAAGAGGACAAGCGCAAACGTGGTTTAGAATTTTTGCATTAAGAAATAGTGGAGCTGATTGGGAAACAACGCTGCTGGAATTTAAAAACGAATTTTTATACGGAGCACAACAGAATCAATTAAAAATTAAACTGCGATATCGGCGACAAGGCCAAGAGGAGCCAATTCTAAATTATTTACGAGACATTTTATACTTATGCGACGAGGTTAATCCGCGCATGGGCGAGGATGAACAACGGGAACACTTCGAACAGGGGCTACTGCCACAATATTTGTACCAAATAAGAATTAGAGAACCACGGAGCTTTGCAGAAGTAAAAAGAATTGTCAAAAACTTACACGAGGCAGAGCAAGAGGCTAAACAATCAGCTGCCATGGTCGCAGCAACCACATTTAGTACGCCTCCAACCACTCCATCGATGGACAAAGAATATATAGCATCCCTTATCCGAAGCGAAATTAGGAACGCGTTCCAAAACATGCCACCTCAAAATTCATTTTCTAATAATTCATTTACTAATAAGCGGTTTAATAGGGGTTCAAATTATAAGAACCAAAGTAATTTTAACAACAACCAGTTAGCGCAGCCGCAGCAGCGAAACACTAGTTTTACTTCATCTCGTACCCCAAACGGTCGACCAGTATGCTTTAATTGTGGGCGTCCAGGCCACACATCGCGAGTCTGCATGGAACCTCGAAATACGGGTTATTATGAAAATAACCAAAGAACACATCCAAGCAGTAGCTACAACACAAGCAAACCTGCAAATAACAACCCCTTTTTAAACCATAATATCGAACAGGGAAACGAAGGCGGACAACGTTAAATAGGGGCCGAAACGTTGTCCACAACGTCACATATGTAAATACAACAAAGTTATTTACCATTGGAGGATTCGTTAGCGATAAGATTTACAATATAATAATAGATACCGGGTCAGTAGAAAATCTTATAAGCAGTGACCTCGCAAAACAATTAAGGTGTAAGCTACAAAATCAAATACGGCCCACGTTGCTAGCAGCAAATGGCTCGCCAGTTAAAGTCAGGGGTAGTACATGGGTTACTGTTACTTTAAATAATTGGGTTACGCGGATATTAGTTTTAATTGTCGATAAACTTCAGTGTCCAATTTTGCTGGGTACAAAATTTTTGGAGGACCATAAGGCGGTTCTAGATTTTACAAAAAATAATATACGGTTAATAAATGATCTTGGTATTGAAACATGTGTGACGACAAATAGGTCCGTAAGTAATAAAGAAATTAAGGTAGAAAATAGGGTAAAAAACGATATTGTAAATAAGGAAGGCATTAATGTGGAAAATAAAGATAATAAAAGCGTAGAAACCTTACGTAACGTAAATAATCCTTTAGAGGAAGTAATAAATAGTATAGTTAATAAAAATATTAAAGAAGATAGTTTAGAGATTTCAGACAAAATCGGGAATAATGGTGGTAATAACGAAGACTCTTATAAAGTAAAAGTTACCTTGGATAATGATTATTCAATTAATGATGAAATAAAATGTAGATTGCGCAGTAATGTTCCGGGGAACGCGTCTTTAGAATACTTCGAACCCAAGTCTGACTTTCTCATGAAAAATTGTCTAGAATTAAAAGGTCCGCCCACTTTCGATGATGATAAGCTAGTAGTACATATAAAAAATATAAGTAAGGTTCCAAAAAAGCTTTTTAAAGGTACCACGGTAGGATTTTTAAAAATTCCGCAGCAAAATGTAATGCTATGTTCAAATGTAAATAAGTCCTTAGAAGATGAAATAATTTGCGGTGATCTCACTAACAGTGAAAAGGATCAGTTAGTTAATCTAATAAATTCGTACAGTGACATTTTTGCCAGTAATATTGAGGAAATAGGATTGACTGACCTAGTTGAACATAAAATCGAAACTGGCGATGCAGCACCTGTACGGCAAAAACCTTATCGTGTTTCACACACAGAGCGAAACATAATCCAGAACCAAGTAGATGAGATGTTAAAAAACAATATTGTGCGTCCCTCAAACAGTAACTGGTCTAGTCCAGTGGTACTAGTGAAGAAGAGAGATAACAGTATTCGTTTTTGTGTGGACTACAGAAAGCTAAATGCGGTTACAAAAAAATGTGTCTATCCTTTACCATTAATCGAAGATATTTTAACGTACTTAGCAGATTCCAAGTACTTTACAACACTCGATTTATTTAGTGGATATTGGCAATGTAACATTGCTGAAGAAGATAAAAGTAAGTCGGCGTTTATAACCCCTGACGGCTTGTACGAGTTCAATCGGTTAAGTTTCGGGTTATGTAATGCACCAGCAACGTTCCAACAATTAGCTGACCAAATTTTTAGGGACCTTAAGTGGAAAGAAATCTTGGTTTATATGGACGATATTATAGTATTCAGTTCTACGTTCGAAGAACATTTAATTAGGCTAGAACATGTGTTTTCAAGATTACGCGCAGCATCCTTGACATTAAAACCACCGAAATGTAATTACGCTTTTAAAAAAATTAATATTTTGGGTCACACAGTAAGCACCAATGGAATAGAACCTGACTCGTGCAAGTTAAAAGCAATTAAAGAATTTCCTACACCTAAGAAAACTAAAGATCTCCAAAGCTTTATTGGCTTAACCAACTTTTATAGACGTTTCGTAAATAATTTTAGCACCATTGCAAAACCGTTGCATAAACTGGCTAGTAAAGCTAAAGTATTTCGCTGGGGGGATGTAGAACAAAAAACATTCGAAACATTAAAAAACAAATTAATTTCGTCACCAGTATTGGCACACTATAGACAAAATGCAGACACAGAACTAAGAATTGACGCGTCGGATGATGGCTTAGGGGCCATATTGTTACAAAAACAAAACGACAACCACTTCCATCCAGTTGTATATGCGTCACGAGGTTTAACCCAGGCAGAGAAAAATTATACAATAACGGAAAAAGAATGCTTAGCGGCAGTTTGGAGCCTACAATACCTAAGACCGTATGTTTTTGGTCAATCAATAAAAATAGTCACCGACCACCATGCTCTGTGCTGGTTAAAGTCAATACGAGATCCGACTGGAAGACTAGCTCGCTGGAGTATTAAACTTCAAGACTTTGATTATACGGTGGTTCATAAAAGCGGAGTAATGCACAAGGATGTGGACTGCCTATCAAGGTATCCCTGTCAAAAAGGAACAACCCAGGACCAGGAGCAGGCCGTAGAAGTCCCAACATTCTTAATGCTACCGAACGATATCAGCACGTTACAGTTAAGCGACCCTTATATAAACGAAATTATCAAAGCAATTGGGGACACAAACTATGGAAATTCACTTCTGCAAAGGCGCGCAAAAAATTTCGTCTTAAAAAATAATGTGTTACACAAAAAAAGCGCCCAACCCAATGAAAACGAAAAATTAGTTATACCGGCATCATTAAGGACCGAAATTTTATACTCCCTACATAACGAACCCTTAAGCGGCCATTTGGGATTCGCAAAAACTTACGACAAAATAAAAACGCGATATTTTTGGGACGGTATGCAACGGGACGTAGAAAAGTATGTTAAAGGATGTCCCGACTGTCAGGCCAGAAAAGGTCCTAATAATCAAAAACCGGCAGGATTACTACAACCAATCGCAGCTGGTAAACCCTTCGATATGGTTGGTATTGACATTTTAGGTCCAATTAGGAAAACCAAGAATGGAAACAACAATATTATAGTGGTGACCGATTATGCTACACGTTGGGCCGAAACCAAAGCGGTCCCAAACGCAAAAGCTGAAGAAGTAGCAAAATTTTTGCTAGAACAAGTCATTTGCCGTCATGGAGCCCCTTCAAAAATTCTCAGTGACAGAGGAAAAGTTTTCCAATCGGAAATGGTCACAGAATTAATTAGATGCATGGGATGCACAAGTACCTTTACAACAGCCTACCACCCACAGTGTAATGGGTTAACGGAACGCCTTAACAGAACATTAGCGGATATGCTCAGCTTATATACGAGCACAAGTCAAGACGACTGGGACGAGTTTCTACACCACGTTACGTTTGCTTATAACACTAGCAAACAAGACACTACTCTTTTTACACCCTTCGAGCTGGTATACGGGCGAATGGCAACATTACCGACGGATACCAATTTATTAGGGAACTACAACTCGGACTTCGTTAACCGACACGCTAATCAAATGAACGAAATTAGAAAAACGGCGACCGACAACATAGGTAGGAAACAAAATATGGACAAAATTAGATACAATAACAAACACAAGGACGTTCATTATAGTGTAGGCGACAAAATTAAATTAAGGGTGTATATAAGACAAGTCGGGAAAAGCGACAAACTGCAATGTAAATACTTTGGCCCGTACGTTGTTGTTAGGCAAACTTCGCCAGTAAATTATGTAATCCAAAAAGGGGAAGGGGCACGCGCAAAACTAGACACAGTCCACGTTAGTCGCATGGCACCTTATTTCTGCCCTTGGACAGAGTAATAAAACATTTTTTGATTGCAGACATTAGCAAATTTTTGAATAGTTAGGATGTAGTAATTAACTTGTATTTTTTAGGTTCAATGGGTTCATTAATTATCTGTAGGTATATATACGCATATGGGGCGGATACTATGAGATGCCCAAAACGATCGCCTACGAGGCGACAATAGCCTTTACTTACAAAGGAACTTGGTGCGCGCGTAGAGAATGCCACCAAAAAAAAAAAAAGTCCTTTGCCATATTTTCTAGGGGTCCATATATGAGCAATACTTAAGTATAATATTGATTTGGTTAGTTTATAGATTAAAAGGATGAATTAAGAAGAAAATGGAGGAAAGACATAAAGAAGCTCTCATAGAGGAGGGGGAGACCAGTCTCTTACCCCGCACGGGATCCTGACCTGGCCAGGGAATAAGAAAATCCCTGCCATAATCGATGGCATTAATACGGATCCATAAATTGTTGATTTTTATGCAAAACAAAATAGGTGGGCCCACCGCAATTATGATCCATTATCTTGCGAATATGGTACGCCTGATCAACGTACAATGTATTCGTAAGATAGTCGATTTAATCAAGTAGCGAAGTAATGGAATAAGGTTAACAAACGTTCATAATTTTTAAATAAGTTTAGCTTTAAGGATTTTGTTTCGCTATTAATTGTTCTATTTTAATTATTTTTCTAATAGTAATTTTATGTTTTTATGTAACCGCACATCCCGGAGGGCATGAAAATACTGGAGGCTGCTGACGACTCCACTCCCAGTGCAAAAATAGCCAAACAACTCAAAAAATAGTTAAGAAAGGAGAAAAGTAATTTGGGCACCATTTTCAGTCTTAATTTTGGAAAAACCAGCGACCTATGGATTTCAATCCAGCATACCAGCGACCTACGAATTGGAAATAAGAGCGCCCTTACGTACAATAAGCTTGGGATAATAACCGAAATCAAGATCAACTTGGGCACGTTCGAGGTTTACTGGAGTTCCAATAATCTTAATCAAGTCTTGGTTTTGGTCGACTGGGGACAGGACGATGTGTATCTGTCCAAAAGACCCTTCACGTCAGGTCCTTCCTGACTAATAAGGGAACGATAAAGTTTAATGGCAGTGAGTGGAAAACGCGAAGTTAAAGTGAGTGGAAAGTCAAGCGGTAGCAATAGACAAATCTAAATTGCCCCATAAGTGTGACGGTTTAGGGACACTAAGCTTACTAAGGTTAGGTTGTTCGTTTAAGGTAGTATTTAGGTATGGTAAAATGACATTTGGTAAGCCGCTTTTCGTTTTTCTTTCATAGTTGTCCAAATTACTATTATTCTTATTAATACTTTGTTGTTCATAGCGAATTTTTATAGAATTTTTTTTTTATCGTTAAAATTATCAAAAAAAAAAGCATGCCAGGTGTCATGCTCATTAAACGGGGGGGAATTGTTACAAACCCCGCGTTTTAGAACTACTGGATTGCTGTGTTAAGCATTAATCCAGTAGTTCGAGCATTACTTAGTGCGGTGGCAAGATGTACGGATAAGAACCATAATGTAAGTAGTATTAATTATTTAATGTAGTTATGTTTATAGTTAATTCATTTGGTAGTGTTATTGTATGTATTGGTGTGTATGTATGTATTTGTTAACATTTGTTTGTATTGGTATTTGTAGTTATTAAATTCATATTTGTTAGTTTATATTTTCTGTCTAAATTTGGCACCCGATAACGGTACCCTACGCACATGCGTAACAATATTTCACAACTTGGCTATGTCAGAACGAATTTCTTTAAAATGTTGCACGGCAATAGTGTCAAAATGGTTGTTCACTAGTTGAAATTTTAAGATAATGCACAGGGTGTTCCTTATGCTGGGTCCATTTAGTCAAACTTAAAACTCGAATAAGTCAGTTTTCTTAAATGGAACACC
The DNA here is from genome assembly GCA_947652605.1 of Elmis aenea. Taxonomy (NCBI): domain Eukaryota; kingdom Metazoa; phylum Arthropoda; class Insecta; order Coleoptera; family Elmidae; genus Elmis; species Elmis aenea. Next base: position 48,519,957 of record OX393579.1, read on the forward strand.
CTATGTATTTTCACTTAACAATATCTAAAAATAATCTTCCTGAATTTCTTCAAAAACCGGTTGTGATAGAATATTTTTGAAAACGGTTCTGTGTTTGTCTTAAAAAACTTCACGTTTTTGGTAATTTAACTGTTTCTCTATCTTAAATATTAAGCGCGATACCCATGGAATCCCATAGAATTTGGACCACCCTGGACATGTCAATCTTAGGATCAAATTCTGAAGAAAAACGATATTGTTCAACACTAAATCGCATTAAAAATCACTTAAGATAAGATCATATTTATCTGTACTTTCTATAAAATGTGAAATATTAAAACTGTTGCCAGTTGAAGAAATTATTGAAGATTTTGCACGCAAAAAGTGTAGAAAAGTCTAGATAAAATAAACTAAGAAAAACTAATGTTTTATTGTAATTTTCATAACTTCTATTATCTCAATGTATAATTTCATATGCCCTAAACTTTTCGTAAGCCCTAGATAAACACTGTGCCTATAAAGTGCCTAATGCCTACTGAATAAGACAACACAGATAAAAAGTGTTTCATAAATTTGAAATATGAAAGCCCCGAATTAAATTTGTTTACATAACTTGTACCTAACTAAAGATACTTTGCAATATTTATTTGTCTCAACCATTTGCGCCATGAAAACTGTGTTGTAAAATATTTAAAATTACCTTTTCTTCTTGTCTTAGCTCAGCAGTAACTCAATTAGCTAAATGGTGCAATATTTTCACTGGGCTAAACTGTTGTTTCTCGCAATAAACTCAGGGAAACGAGAAAAGTAACGCGTGTTCGTCCTTTAATTTCACTTACGGTGTACAGGAGCGGCCAAAAATTTACGACTCCGACTGATTATAATACTGGTGTGTTCCAACACAAAGCGTGCCCCGATAGATTTTAATTACGAATACACCTACCACGGCACGCTTGATGAATTGGAGAATTTTGTTGAACCTGACAGGTGGTAACTGATGAATGCTCTCAATCAAACTGCATTTGCTTATGACAACGCGTGACAAAATTAACAGAACTCGTACGTCTGAATTGTTCTCGCGGATCGTTCCTACGTACAACGTTTAATTTGCTGAAACAATAGCAGCTGCCTGTTGCCTAATGAATTCACGTTTTCCCCACTGCGCTTTGAATTCATCGTAACTTAAGCGCCCTTTTTTGGGGCCGTTTAATAATTTATTTTGACCAAAGTACGGCGCAACAAGAGTTAAATGTGACACTTAAATCTTTATGAAACAAGGAGGTCCGTTCATTTAAGCGATAATTTAAAAAACATGTTTACAGCGTTGGCTTTTTTGAATGCCATTGTTCGTGAGAGGCCTCTTTAGAAGTTTCGGTTGAAGCCTTTGAATGGCGACCTTTACATCCTTTAAAGTCCGCCTAAATCACAGCTCTTTGAATGCTTTATTTTTAATAAGTGAAACCCACTACGTTCTAAAACAGCTAAACAGAGATTGCAATCGAGTGATCTAAAAACCAAAATTGCAGAATTAAAAAACCGAAAGCGGAGCCGAAACGGAATTTTTATTAACGGTTCATTTCGGTTGGAACTCAAGAACTTAATAACGGTTAATTTCGGTTATAGATGGTTCAATTTTTTTCGCTTTACAACTCCACACGAGAAGATCAGTTTTAAAAACAGTAGTATTTGAGATACGTAATTTTGCAACCTCGAGCATATTTTATCCTTTCCGGTGCTTGCGTTATTGGACAAAAAGACAAAACATAAGTGTTATATCTCCGTTATTGTTGTATTATCGTATTTTTAGATATTTTAATGTTAAACTTGCTAGTACAAAACAAAAATGTACGCTCGTCGCTCGCCGTTAAAAAGTTATGACACAAACTGAAAGCTATAGTTGGCTATGAGCTGTTTAAATTCCTTTTTTTTCATATTTAATGTTTATTAGGATTAAAGTATTTTTAATAGATAATACGCAAGTTACAAACGAGCGCATTTTTTTTAAACCATTAAATTCTACATAAACATATCTAAAAAAAATCCATAACATTTTTCGATATTTACAGCAGAAACGGTTCTGAGTTTGTATTAAAAAAGTGCACTTTTTTGGTAATTTAACCATTTCTCTATTCTCAATATTAACCGAGATACCCGTGTAATCCCATCGAATTCGGACCACCCTGTGCAACACACTCTTTAATAATTTTTGTTCCTTGCTGCATTTTTAAATATATGTTTTGCGTGCACATTTTTGGTTTTCAAAATGTCCTCAGTCTCGTAAGTTTTTTAGCAACAATTTCTTTCGTTCTTTTCGCCAAGCAGTGTCGTCAAGCTAAAATTCTTTCCGGTTGCATTTGAGTGGAGAATCGAAAAAACGAAGGATGTTATTTTATACAAATGAGTGAATTTTTATTATTCTTATTTTTTTCTAAATTAGAGTAAAGTGACCTAATAAGGAATAGTTACTTATTATGGAATACATCAGTTTTATGACAATGAATAAGCGATATCTGTTAAAAAGTTTATGTACCTATTTGTACATTGATCACACATTCCCAAATGTAAAATAGTTAAAAAATATTCACTAGATTACATAACAGTTTCAAATATATTTTTGACGTGCTACTGAGTTTTTAGGCAAAATTTTTCGGTGCAAAATTTTATATGCTAGGCAGTGATGACGAACCTTTTTTACCCAGCGTGTCAAAAATGAAAAATTCAGATGATGCTACTCAAGTGGCGTGTCACTCATCTATAAATATTAAAGAATACTCTTATCAAAAAAATTTAACAGTAAAAATAGTTTTCTAACTATGTTCTCTAGGTCGAAATAATCAGACTTGAGAATAATTACAAATTCTCCAATGTTTAATTATTTGACAAATAATGAATACCACCCTAAATATTCAAAATCGAAATCTCAGTTGCGTGTCACACAAAAAAGCACCGCCGTGTCACTATTGACACGCGTGTCATAGGTTTGCCATCACTGTGCTAGGGTAATATTGATATAAAATATTTTATTGCATGTTTATTTAGCATGAGCCTTTACATTTCAATTAAATAGACCAAAATTTTTATTGCGCTTATTTCATGTTTTACATAAACCGATTTTTGAAAAGTCACATTGACACCTAATATGGAATACCATACAGGTGCCTTATAATTTATAATGACTATGATTATGGTCACTAAGTACAGGAATATGGGTTCAGTGTCAAAAGTGTCAGAAATGGGCCCACGAAAAATGTGCAAAATACCCAAAAAAAACAATTCTATTGTCCTACCTGTAACAAATAAATAAATTATCAACATTAGTTCGAATGACACTGGAATTATAATTTAATTTACATAAATAACAGAGTTTTGGTTTGGTTTAAGTAATAATGTAAATCAAAAAGAAATAAAATATTAATCTATGAGCAGTTGTTTATTTTAATGTATATTTCCTATATAATTCTATATTCCATATTAAGAACCCCTAGTATTCCATATTAGGTTCTCCGGGAGCTTAATATGGAATAGTAGTAACATTAAAAAAAAAATAGCTATATAAGAAATATCTATAGTAATATCGTACCAGAATTCGAGTAATGTGTTGCTTATTCAATACAAATTCCTTATACATTTTTTGCAAAATTTTGTTGAATAAATGTTAATATTATTGCCGAAAACAAACAGTATTCCATATTAGCGCACTTTACTCTACCTATTTTTTTTTTTAAGTTCAATTATAATTGCTTACTCACAATAATTATATAAATAAAATATGTTTTTATATAACAATATTTTTGGATTACATTTGTTTTCGTTTTTGTTAGTAAACTTATTTAATTCTTATATTTATTAATTAATTAGTAGTAATTAATATATTCTTAAATTTTTTCCAATTCTAAAATTAAAAACGAAGAATTAAAAGAAATAGAATTAATGCACAGAGTTTATTTTAACTTTTTATTCGAATCGGAACCGAAACTAAACCGGAACCGAACCGAAACTGGATCGGAATTTTCAGCCAAACCGAAACCGGAACGAAAAACATTTTCACGGTACGTAAGCGTAAACCAGAACGAAATAAATTTCCGATTATCTGGTTTACACACCTGACCTCAAAACTTCATACTACAATTTATCAAATTAAAGTAACGCGTGCATGGTGTCTGTTAAGGATGTGTTTCTATTGTTTTTCTTTAAAGACGTTTTTTTTTATTGCTATACTTGTTGTTAGTCGTATTTACATTTAGCGCAGAAAAACCTATCCAGTTGATCAATATTTATCTGCGTTTGCTTTATAACTAATTAACGCTTTTGTCCAGAAATTAAACACATTTTTAAATACAGCCTACAGCGGATCGTGTTGGTAAATGTACATTAATGTTAGAGGCGTATTTCGAGATTAGCACTTAATTTTAATTATTGTTAGTGTGCAAACATTACCGACTGACCTATTTTATATTTTGATGGTGGTTTCTTCTAATTAATTTGAGGCTGTAGTTTCCGTGAACGCAACGCAAAATGTAGTATAATTTACGCATTCGAATCAATGGAAATAGATGCAAAATGCGGTTTGGAAAATACCTGTCAATACATATTCCTTCGTTCAGTAATTTTCTCCTTGATGTTATGCCACTAAAGTTTTTTGTACGACATGTTTACTACTACGTTTATTTAGATTTGAATGCTTCAGCCGTAAATATGTGAATATAAATTGAAAATATGACCTACAAGTATGTGTTTGGCATGTGCGCTGTTAGTTTTGCGAAATCAAGTATTTATTGGACGTGATATGGTCGATTTGCTGTGTAAAGAACGGATTCCTCTTTCAATCAGCCAGAACGTTTCAAGAAAATTTCGATTTTTGTTTTATGGTTCGAGAATTCAAACGCTAGTGAAGTATTTGTGGTTTATCTCGATAACTACAATTATTAGCAAAAATGTGATGTAAGTCTTCAAGTACTTTTTTCTGCAAATACCTTTATTTTGAAAAATGCATAATGATAAATTTGCTCTGTATACCCCCAATTTACCACAGTTATTGTAAAAATTTAAAACAGAGTGTAACGTTCGAAGACTTTATCACTCTTATTAATGATAATGATTTAATAAATGAATTAACTTTTGTATAAATTACCTACGTTAACAGGGTGGTCCACTTTTTAGTAACAGGACGTTAACAATCGATAGAAAAACTTATTTTAAAGCGAATATTCTATATCAGCAGGGGTCCACAAACGCTTCATTTTAAACATACAGGGTGTTGAAATTTTCGAAAAATAACGATAATGTTTAACCGTTTCTCAACCAGTAGATATGTTTAAACCAAATTCGGTATACAGCACCACCTTACAGGTTACCACAATCAAGTCCCACAATCAACCAGTGGCGGAGTTGTGGGGGTTCAGTTTCAATAAATTTTATAAAAAATTAGTACAGCCTTGTTCAAAATCAAACTTGAACCTGTTGTTGTGTAGAGCATTTTATTGTAAACAAAAAGTCTCTTGAGTTTTTTTCGTATCTGCCACCGTTTGGCGAGGAATTTGATTTATTTTACTATTTTCGCGAAAAATCTAAAAATATCGCGAAAAGCAGAAAATTGAATTTGCAGAGTAAATGCTCATTAATGGTTAATTTAGCGGGACTTCTTTCCTCATTATTAGTATGTTCTGTTATTAAAAACTGCAAAAATCGGTAATTACTTTTTTATTACGAATGTTAGCTATATTTTTAAAACGAACAGGAGCAAATTTTTCGCGAAAATAGTAAAATAAATCAAATTTCGCGCCAAACGGTGGCAGATACCAAGAAAAGTCAAGAGACGCTTTTTGTTTAGAATAAAACGCTTTGCCCAAAACCAAGTTCAAGTGTGATTTTGAACAGGGCCGTACTAGTTTTTTAGAAAATTTATTGAAACTGCACCCTCACAACTCCGCCACTGGTTGCTTGTGGGACTTGAAATTTTCACCGATTGTGGTAACCTGTAAGGTGGTGCTGTATACCAAATTTGGTTTAAATATATCTACTGGTTGAGAAACGGTTAAACATTATCGTTATTTTTTCGAAAATCTTAACACCCTGTATCTTTAAAATGAAGCATTTTTGGACTTATGTTGATATGGAATATTCGCTTTAAAATGAGTTTTTGTATCGACTGACTAAAAAGTAGACCACCCTGTATAAATTACTTATTTCAAAATGTACTGATGAATTTACTTTTTACTTACGGATTTTATAAATATTAATGATAATGAATTAATACTTAGAATAAACTTGTAATGAAATACATTATATAAATTACCTGTATTATATAATTTACTTATCACATTCCTTAAATTACTGTCCTATCAAAATTCACTTTAGTTAAACACATCGGACAAAATTAACTTAGGTCCGTAATTTTTATAAACTAATTATTTTGTAAGTGGTTTAAGTCACTTTACAGTAAAGAAAATTAGCGATTCTTTAAAGTATGTGCAAAATTATGTATACCGAGAAAAATATAAGTAACCGTGATAACCAATATAAATAACATTTATCTGCTATTATGCACATTAAATTGCCAAGCATTAAATATGTTAAAATAACATAAAAGTGACTTAAGCCACAATCAAAATAAACGGCTCATATTGCTAATATATAATTATAATAATAATGCAATATCTTGAAACGCACAGAACGGTACAGATACACATCCTCTTCTTTTTCTTCTTTAGATTTGATATGAGCCTAATGAAAAGCATAAATATTTTTATTAATACGATCATCGATAATATAACGAATTATTAATAAATTTACAAAAATGTCTTGTTTTTCTCTTCTTCCCTATAAAGTTTAAACTAGTTAGGGTACATAAAAACGTCATCATACCGATAAATTATAAAAACCTTATAACTTTTCTCATTTAAGGAACTTTATATTACCATTAATATTTTTTTTTACAAATTCCCACGTAACTTCATCCTTATTGGTACAGGTTGTAAATCGATATAACACTACATCAATAGTTTCTTAAGATTCTCTCAATCAGTTCTGTTTTCGGGTTTCAAATACACTAATACAAAATTCGTTTGATATACCTAATACACATAAAATTCCATACGAAAAATTGGAGCTTGTCACTCTGATTTATCTATACAGGGTGTGTAAAATTTGGCGGAAGGGCTACACGGGGCGATGTTCTTCGTAAAATTCTAAGTCTTAATACGAAAATGTTGTACCATGCTTCCTATGGCCTCAGGAACCATTAAAAGAAAAAAAAAATTGGCAACATTGCATACATTGATTTGCGTTTGGACATTTTTTTATCAGCAATTTTTACTTAGGTATTTACAATTTTTGTTCGTACTGAAAGCCTTCAGTTCGTAAACCTAGCTGCAAACTTTTAGGTATCGTCTAACACAAACTAGAAATAATTAGGAGAAAAACAGAGATGACAGTTAATGAAAATGTTACCATATGTATTACTGTCATTAAAATCAGTGATTTACATAATTTCAACACCAATTTTTGAAAGGAAGAACACAAAATCTAGGAAAAAATACTATTCGAAATCTATTTTTATTCCAAATTGCACCTTTTTCATTTGCAAGTATTAAATAATAACGCTTATTAAAGGACTAAATGTCAAAACTTTGAGGACCTCTTGCAGACACAGCAAGCATGGTACAACATTTTCGTATTAAGATTTTCGACTTAGAATTTTACGAAGAACATCGCCCCGTGTAGCCCTTCCGCCAATTTTTACACACCTTGTATATATAAAAGAGCTTGTTTGTGTGTTTGTTTGTTTGTTCGCAATAGAATCCTAGGTCCGTTGACCGATCGGGACCAAATTTTGCACAGTTACTATTTAGGACCTTGCAGATCTAACGCCAAACTTTAAGTACAAGCACATATTACCAATTAAAAAAAAAAAAAAAATTACTTGGACGGGATTCGATCTTACGTCGGCAAATACCTGGTCAAAACACGATATGGCGCGGTGTATTTTTCAAGTAAAGATTGCTTTGTATACAATTAGTAATAAATGTACATGAAGTATTATTTTTATCAGTACATTTTTAATTGAAACAAGACGAAAGAAAATAAATTTGAGTTATTATTCAATTTTTAAGCAATAAATAGTTATTTTTTAATGAATTATAAGAAAATGGAAAGATGATTGATCAGAGTATGTCATTTGTGTATGAATTGGAATTATTGGGCTTATTCAAGTTAAAAAAGTAATTAAAATTGTAATCGCCCGTGCAACGCGGGGTAAATCATCTTGTTTATTATAAATCTAAAAATGGGATATCATAATGTACTAAAAATTCTTTACAACGTATAATGTCTCGAGCTTTAAAGTTTTTTTTTTTAAATCGATTTTCAATAAATACTAACGGAATTCAACTTCCCCTGTCTGGTGCATTTCCCGAATTCTTCTTCTACCTGCCTTGTAATCGCTTTATTGGAGTTCTATATGAACACTCTTCCGCTTCTCTCAAAGTTATTTTGACCTACATAACCATCCGGTAAAAATAACATCGAGAAAATTAACAAAAGTTCTGGAGTAAAACGTATTTCTTTGAAATTTTTTCACTCAACTGAATTATTCCCTTCAATCAAAAGCTGACGGATTCCTATACGGAATTATTTCGAACTCGATAAAATTCAACAATATGTCACAGAATAAAATATACAGTTCCATATTTACTTTCTCCGTACACAGTAAATATAAGGGGGAAAGTAATCAATTATTTTTAACATTTTTAAAACTTGTTTTTAAAGGTTTTTGAGTTGGTTTATGTAAAATTCTTTTATTTTGGATACGCGTTGGCATCTGAAGAAAACATATTTTAGCTTCTTCCAAACAAACTAACTAATTATAGGGTTAAAGTACCGATAAAATATTTTTTTTGTAGAACAAAATAAATTACGATAACAAAGTTGGTTGTGAAAGTTTGTTTGTTTAATAATAAAAGGAGTTCTTTTTTACGTATTTCATCTAATGTGGAGGCTGTTTCTTTGCATAGCAGAATTCTTTGATCGGTATGCTTAACTGGTGTAGCAGTTTTCATCTAGGCTGCTCTACATTTAAAACCACAGTCAAGATTTTTAAAATTCTCGCTTTTAAAGCCGGTTGTATTAGTGCGGAATGGAGGTTACATTTCTATAAAATCCTAGACGGTATCAAGTCTATCTTTTTCTTCACCGACGCTCGCATCTCAGATTTATTTTCGTTTTGCATATTAATCATATTTTATTCGAAGTCATAGCAATCCTGGTTTGCCTGAAAGGAAATACCTATTTATTGGAATTTGTATTTTTAGAACAATTGCACAACAACAGAATAGGGTTATGAGGTGTTTTTGATAAAGTACAATTCTATTTCTCAGGAGTAGGCTACAATTTTTATTGACGGTATTACATACTAAAATAAATAAATTGTTAAAAAGTGTTGACTAAAAATTACACTTCGCCCTGGAATACGCCACTAATTTCTACAATTTTATTTGATTTATGGTAAAAAGTAGTATTAATTCATTTAAAAAATCACCATGACCTACCTTAAAATTAACCTTTATTTCTCCCTTAAGGATGTAGTCGTAGCAGTAGTATTAGTAGTAGCAGTAGTAAAAAGTATTTAACATGTAATAATTGCAAAAAAAAAACTTAGGGATGCATAAAGCTTTAACTTAATACAGGGATGCGCAAAAGTATGGAAACAAACAAATATCTAGAACAGTATTAATTATATTTCAATGAAATTTGGTATTTGACCGTTATCGTATATTCCGGATTCGATAAAAATATTGAGGTTGCGATACGACTTCCGGTTCAACCGGAAACGGACTCAAACTTTGAAATTTTAAACGGAACACCCTGTATATTTTTATATTTTTGGATTCCTCTTTAAATTTACTTCAACAAATGTTTGAGGTTGTATGGGGCTTAAGTCGACCGTTTTCGTTAAAATCACATTTTTATGAAAATTTTGAGCTATACAGCATTTTTTTAAATTTATAATAAAAAAAAATGCTGTATAGCTCAAAATTGTTAAAAATTTTCAACATTTAAGAACTTTGAAATTGCAAGTAATTTTTTTTTTAAGTTTATGTTGACAATAAGCTTACTAACACTTTGCACAACGTACATTTAAAAAATATTATACAGGGCGTTTTTTACGCTTGTTCAAACTTGTACAACTTTAAACATCTATAACTCATTTTTCTTAAATACAACACCCTGTATATTTTTACACATTCTTATAGAAAATTGATTTCTCTTTCGAAAACATAAAGGCTGTTTTTCACCTAAAATTGATATTTTCCGAGATATCGCGATTTTATTGTTAATTATTAGGGCAACTTAATATTTTCAAGTAGGCTATGAAGAAAGACAGTGTTAATTTAAACAATTGAAAGAAAAAAAAACAAGAAAGTTATAAATTTATCTTTTCCGTACAAATTTTTGACATTTTTGTTAACGAATTTTACCATTCTTACTTTTGAATTAAGATTTTTTTAAATTATTTATGCATTTTTTTGTTGGACCAGTGTGATGACAAATACTAAATCCTATAAACTATTTTTGCGTGTTTGCAATACGACTTTTGGTTTAACCGACCCAACCCTAACCTTTTTTTAAATTTAAACATAAGGCAGGTCAGTTATTATTTTTTTTAATCAGCGTTTTTTTTTTCGCGTACCTAATACTTTATCTATTGGTTTTATTATGACTTTGTAAACGATCAAACTCAATTGTATGAACAATATTTTGGCCCTGATAAGGACCGATTAATTTTTGCCAAGTCGTGTGATACGAAGCGCTCAAGGTTTCTTCTCGGTCTTCTTGGGCAAGAGGACGCAGAACAGAAAATATTGCGAATTTATAAAAATTAACAAAATAGGGAATACAAAAATTGAATGGATACGATGCTCGAAATGACCACCATTTACTTCTTGGCAGTAGGCTAACCTATGCCGAAATTCCGTAAGAATGTTTAAAACCACATCTGGCGAGATTCTTCCAAGTTCTTTTGTTATTCGGTTTCTCAGTTCGCCTAAATCACCAAGTGGGTGTGCATAAACATTAGATTTTAAATGTCCCCCAAAAAAGAAAGCTAATTGAGTTAAATTCGTTAGCAAAAATGTCAAAAATTTGTACGGAAAAGATAAATTTATAAGTTTCTTCTTTTTTTTTTCTTTCAATTGTTTAAATTAACACTGTCTTCCTTCATAGCCTACTTAAAAATATTACGTTGCCCTAATAATTAACAATAAAATCGCGATATCTCGGAAAATATCAATTTTAGGTGAAAAACAACCTTTATGTTTTCGAAAGAGAAATCAATTTTCTATAAGAATGTGTAAAAATATACAGGGTGTTGTATTTAAGAAAAATGAGTTATCGATGTTTAAAGTTGTACAAGTTTGAACAAACGTAAAAAACGCCCTGTATAATATATTTTAAATGTACGTTGTGCAAAGTGTTAGTAAGCTTATTGTCAACATAAACTTAAAAAAAAAAAATTACTTGCAATTTCAAAGTTCTTAAATGTTGAAAATTTTTAACAATGCTGTACAGCTCAAAATTTTCATAAAAATGTGATTTTAACGAAAACGGACAACCTCAAACATTTGTTGAAGTAAATTTAAAGAGGAATCCAAAAATATAAAAATATACAGGGTGTTCCGTTTAAAATTTCAAAGTTTGAGTCTGTTTCCGGTTGAACCGGAAGTCGTATCGCAACCTCAATATTTTTATCGAATCCGGAATATACGATAACGGTCAAATACCAAATTTCATTGAAATATAATTAATACTGTTCTAGATATTTGTTTGTTTCCATACTTTTGCGCATCCCTGTATAATGAAAACGTTGTATCCATAGTAAAAACAATATTGTTGCTAAAATGCTTGAATTGTTTAAGAGATTAATTTATTGGTATAAATAAGTTTCATTAAAAATTACTCATCTTATTTTTAAAGAATCTTTTGTAGAGATACTAGATCAATTTCAAGAATCTCGTCTCTTCTTCGGTGGCAATCTTATTTATTAATATTTATGATTACAGCTGGTCAAAATGCAAGAGTCTTAAAATTGGTGTAGCATTACCAAAGATGTCCTTTGTAAAAAAATAAGTGCATCTTACAGAAGCTTTCTTACGAGTATATTAATAGACGAATCGCCTAACCTAAATAATTCCAGCATTTATGGCGTTGTATTTGAGGACGAGCCCCAGTTTTTATTTTTTGTCTTAATGATTGATAAGCTTTTAGAGAAATAACCATGAGACGACACTTTAGCGACATAATCAAAAATTGTTTTGCAGGTCTTAAAAAGGCGAAGTTACGTAGATATCGTGACTTCGGCATGCAAGGAAATGGTAAGTCACACTTTTGACTCCATATTATGCAGCATATTTTTCATAAAATGCCATGAAATTAAATATCTCATATTTTATTATCTGGCTGTTTTACATTTTAAGTTAAGCTTTAATATTTTATGCGCTTAATTATTAGTTTTGCTAAATACATTATATAATAATGTAAAGTTAAACTTGCACATACGACCAAACTCCCTAAATTCCGTTAATTATAATTTGCTAAGCTATGGTATGCCATTTACTTTAAGATTAGACTAGTTTTCTGTAAATAGGATTCAAACAAATGGTGCATACGGACCTAAAAGGTTGTGTGCGGGTAGAAAATAAACTAACCAAAGAATTCGATATCAGAAGAGGATTCTGCCATGGTTTTGTGCATTCTTCATCATTATTTAACTTGTACAGGCTGCACCACGACCCTGAGATTCGTTGATAGCTCCTTTATTTATGAAAATATAAAAAAATATTTAATACAAATATTGTTCGAACTATTTTCTACATAACCTAAAATTATGTTCAAATATACAGGGTGTTTTGAATTAAATTCTTTACAAAGAAAAATGACTTATCGAAGTTTAAAGTTTCACAAGTTTGACCAAGCGTAAAAAACACCCTGTATAATATTTTTAAAATGTAGCTAGCGCAAAGTGTTAATTAATCTTTCGTCAATCTAATTTTAAAACGATATGTTACTGCTTTTTTAAATAACTTAAATGTTAAAAAAATTATTGAAAGTGCTGTATTGCTCAAAATTTTAATAAAAATGTAAATTTTACGAAAACGATTAACTTTAGACCCATATAGCCTTTTACATTTTTTAAAGTAAATTTTAGGAGAAATCCAAAAATGTAAAAATATACAGGGTGTTCTATTAAAAAAAGTCACATTTTCGTATGTGCCGCTCAAACAAAACACCCTGTATATTTGAAAAAAATTTAGGTTATGTAGAAAATAGGTTCACACCATATTTTAAATCGTTAATAACTTGGTTATACTTTATGGTACAACAGTTGTAGATTTTTTTACGCACTGTAAAATGAAAACATTTATTTGTTGTTATTCCTAGATAAATTACAAACTTGAATTTTTTTAAACGGAAACTATAGTTGGCTATGACTTCATGAAAAATAATGTTTTCCCCTCTTTTCAATCACATAAAGTTAAATGTATTTATTTTGATATTATGGCTCAAAACTCAAAACAAATAAAATTCATCAAAAAAGTCCCTATGAAGCTATAGAGTGCCATGAATTTAAACAATATTGAAATAAACGAATGTTTTCATTTAACAGTGCGTAAAACTTCTTACGCAAGAACACTTTTGTACCATGAAGTATAACCAAGTTATTAACGATTTAAAAGCATGCTCAATTAATTTTTGTTTATTATCTAGCGCGCCATGGAACTTTTTACAACATTAAAGCATCACTGAATAGGTCTCAGGAAGGGGAACAATTTGTCTAATTTAAACTTCTTTGTAGCTCTTACCGTTTACGAGATAGTGGCCCTTCTATGTGGACCCCCCTGTATATTAAATACTTCGAAATCAAAATTATGTAAAGAGAATCACTTAATCCAAGAGAGATTTTTGTACAGAAATTATTGAAATTGACGAAATAATAATTAAAATATCTGTTCTAAAAATGTCAAGATTTGCCACAATCTAAGGCAAATGATATATATTTTTTCCTCACATCGTTAACTTCAACTAAAGACGGGTCAAAAATAAGAAGATAAATCTGTTAAGATAGTTTTAGAATCAAGCATCGTTTTAAAAAAAATGCTTAATTTAAATGTATCTGATAAAATCCATCCTTTGAATCATTAACCTAAAGGAACTAGACCATTTCTGCCTATTGTAATTTTGCTTGTCTTAATTATCAAGTCGCGTGATAAAATTAATTAAATGTGTCTGCCAAATTAGCTCATAAACTTCTACTTGTACTTATTATTGTCAAAGTTTTTGCCTCGGTTGTTTTCAACAAAACGATAAGGTAAGCTATTGAAAGGAGAATTGAAATTGGAAAGCTGGAAATCATGTATAATGTGATATATCGTTTTGCTGTTGTGAGTATAAAGTTCTGAAAACTCCATATCTATACGTCTTCGAGAATTTTAAAGTGACTTCCAGAAGTTTTTCGATAAAAAAACTGCAATAAATAATTGATGACAAAACAAAATTTTTAAACTGGAGGATATAGAGTAATATATACATTTTTTATGTGAAAGGTTGTTAAATTTAATGCAGAGCTTTCAAATCTGCCTTCTTTTTGTACTGAAAGTGCTAGCAGGTCAAAATACTCGCACGTTGGTTGTGCATGTTACGTTCCGTCAATTTTTATGACAATGCACGTAAATCGCTTCTGCTTTGGTAGTTAAATTTCAGTTCTGCGACGCAAAGTGCCGCTTATACCTCAATAAAGCGTTATTAGATTTAAAATTTACTTTATAATAAGTGTTTGCAAGTGTTTCGAGTTTGAAAATTTCAAGGTGACATGAAAAATTTAGGTATGTGTCCATAAAAACTAAGTGCTTAAAAATAATCGGAAATTGAAGTCATCTTTGTTGCAAACAATATTTGTTTTCTATGTTGTAGGCTTCCGCGGCCGATGTCCAATGTATACAGGTTGTTTCCGGGTTGGAACCGCGTCGAAGGTTTCTTCATAACTGTTTAACCAACAACCCCTGAAGATGTCCCCGATGAAGGAGGACGAAACGTCGGTTATGAAGAAACCTTCGACGCGGTTCCAACCCGGAAACAACCTGTATACAATATTTGTTTTCGTTTCGCGAAATTTCTTTGTCTGCTAAAACGCATCAACTGAGGTTGCTTTCAATGCATTACGTCCAGGTCACAAGTTTCGGGTAATGGCAGGAAGTTGGAAGAATACAACAAAAGCAAAAATATGCCAGCACTTAAAATATTCAACTTGTATATAATTATTTTCTAAGTAATCACGTGTTGAACCATTTACAGTTACCTTAAATTTGATAATAGTTGACATTTACGAAATAATTTCTTATCCGGCAAGATTATTTAAAGCCTTTAGTTCCAGTAGCATTTTTGGTTATTCGTTCAAAGAAGCATTTCCGAAGTTACTTATTTTCTTCTTATTTTTCTTCATCGGGGTTTCTGGTATTTTTGGGTAATGAGATATGTTTTTCTACTTCTTTATTATGCTTCTTTTTTTTTTCCACAATTCCTTGTGACACCTCTCTTTAACTGATTTCTGTTTTACTTCAATTAACCATGCAGGAATCGTTGGTAATGAGATTGTAGACAACCTGGCTAGAGAAGCTACCTTTCTGCCAGTCAACAAGAATATTGCCTTACTTGACGATGTCAATAATCAATTCAAATTTCACGCCAGGACTCTGTGGAGACAAAGTTGGGATCGGTTTACACAGACTTCACCTACACAATATACTTTAATACATCCCACTTTACCGCAAATAATTCCACACATAACATCTTTTAATGTCAGCAAATCATATTCAACAACTATCACCCGTTTAAAATTAAATCATGGCAACTTCCCCTCCCATCTGTATAAAATTGGCATAAAGGATAGCCCAGCATGCCCATGTGATGGGCAGTCTTACGGGGACTTAAATCATTTATTCTTTTCGTGTAGTCATAATACAATTTTAACAGAAAAGCTCTACAAAGATCTGATATCGTTGGGGGTGCACCTCCCTGTTAACATAGTATCGGTTCTATCTGTAATATCAAGGGACATTTGTGACGTTCTCGTTAATTTTGCTCGACTTGCTAATTTAAATATTTAAAGTATCGATAATATAAAATATCTGTGGCTGATGGACTACAGTCCTATGCCAAACAACCCCAAAAAAAAACCCGTTTTTTTCTTGGTCTTCCTCTAGGGAAGACTGGGGCTAGTTACACAAAATTTAGGTTTTATATATTCCTAGTCTTATTTTAATAATTTAGGATCACTTGTTTTCTGTTGTATACCTATATGTGTCGTGCTTTATTTCCTGAACAGTTGTTTGAACAACATTGAATGACTTATGTGCAATATTTATCGCGTGCGAGCAAGGTTTGACAACATACGCTGTGGCGGGGTATGTTGTCACAGTGAGCGGGGCAAGTTGTCTCGGGTCGAACAAATGATAAATTAAAAATATAATTGACAAAAAATTCATAAGAAAAACTCAAATATCAATTCTATGGAGTGTAGACCTCGAACATACATGATGGCCTCAACCATGAAAAGGAGACGACGGCGATAAATTCTAACGATAAAAATAGAAATAATACAAACAATGGACAACATGGAAATAATTTTAATACACATCAAACACATGAAATCTGTCTAGATATCATCATCTGAATCATTGTTGTGAAGGACTGTTGAGTTGTGTTGTGCTGACTTTTTTGTCTTTCCATTTGATGTTTCTATCCGCTGCTGCTTTTTTAACTTCGTTGTGCCATGTTTTTCTCGGTCTACCTCTTTTGTTTTTTCCCTGTGATGTTGCTTCACAGGCTTTTCTGGTTAACCTTTCTTCTTTCATCCTATAAATGTGACCCAACCATCCCAGCTGTCTTTCCTGTATTTTTGTTTCAACTGATTTGATCTTTAATTGTTCTCTATATGTTTCGTTTCTGATTCTATCTTTTTTTGTTTTTCCTTGGATTTTTCTTAGAAATCTCATTTCAGCTGCATTCACTCGGCTACTATTTCTATTTGTGTGTCCACATTTCACTTCCGTATACAAGTGCCGGAGTTACTACCTTTTTGACTACTTTCACTTTTGTTCGTTGTGGGACTATTTCCAAAAAAAGGTTGTTCTTAAACTGTTAAATATTCTTCCCACATTTCCTGCCCTTTCGCTTATTTCCTTGTCCATTCCTCAATTTTTCTCTATGATCACTAATAAATATTTAAAGCTTTTTACCTGTTCCAACCTAAGCCCATTTAAAGTGGTTATGCCCTTTGTTCTCTGTTGTAACGATCATTGTTTTAGTTTTTTCGGTATTTATTTTCATATTAATTTTTCCAATTCCAGGTTTAGAGTTTCTAAATTATGTTGCAGATTGTTGTAGAGTCAATGATCAGCAAATTTAAAAAATATATCGTGCTTGCTTAATTTGCATAGTAAAGGTTATTCCACCGCTTGCATAATTTAGTTTGATAATTAGCTGTAAGCAAAACTGAGCGAGCTTTTTGCTTATAAATATTTCACTCAATAGAACTTTGGTACTTATTTAACAAAACCGGTATCGTGCTTAGGCGCTCTGCGTTAGAAGTGTGTTGCTGTGTCTTCCCGAGGGAAAGCTCCCACACATACCATGAAAATCACTGAGTTCATGCAACGGAACTAATTCTCAAGGGACAAAACTAAACCGCGACACGTGGCCTGCTACATCAGTCATCGGTACATTTCCAAGTAATTCCATATATTTTTGACATTCTGGTTTTATCGTCTTCGACCCAGATCAAGTAAACTTGTAATATGTACCAAAATTAGTTGTGCAGAGTGCCATGGCCCATGGCTAATAGGGTCACTATTAGAGAATGACACTAATTATTAGAGGTAGATCATAGTTTTAAGCTTGAAAAAAGTTGTTCTATTTTACAGTTATCATTAATATCGAAGCATACTTCAGATATGTACAACAATTTTCATGAAAACTTAAAAACTTTTCAACTAGTAGCTTATTATTAACTTTGTTTTTAATAGAAAATTCGAAATTCTGCTCTCTACTTATTATATTAATTAGCGCGCAAATTTAAAAAAACTGTAATAAGCTTACATCATACTCTAATGGTGCCTGTACACCTGAGAGTAAAGTACTCTCGAGAGTAGCGTCGCCAAGGATACAGCCAATCGCGAGTTACTCTCAGGGGCTGTATCCTTGGCGACGCTACTCTCGAGAGTACTTTACTCTCAGGTGTACAGGCACCATAAAGTCTGTTTTATACTATAGTATTTTTTCGTTTAAGAAAATTGTATACGATTTTCTAGTACGGTGTCAATCAGAAATTAAAAATCTTGAACGAAAAATTCGTACGAAGTTACTACCTGCCCTAAATTCGTCAAATTTTAGCATGGGCGCATGCGTATTCTACTGTAACTGTATCTGACCTAATGTCATTTGTGGGTTAGGTTAACTGAAACAATCAAACGATGTTAAATACTACTTATTACCGTTATAATCCCTCACAATTTATTTTGTAGGAATAAATATGTAGAATGGAACAAGAGTTAAATATACGTTAAATTTGAAAATGATTCGCTTTCTGTTCTGTGATCAAATTGAACATTTGACATGGTTACTCAAGGTGCCAACAAAATATGATAAAAGTTACTAAAAAGTAACCAAAATATATTGGAGTTTTCGTACCAAAAAATAGTACAATGTAAATGGTTCATATTTTCCATGCTGAATTCTTGAACGAAATTGTTGTATTAAAAATCGTACACGATTTTCTTAAACGAAAAAATAGCATATTATAAAACAGACTTAAGAGTAAATATTATTATATTTAATATTATCAGCTTGGTTCTTGGCAATTGTTATCAGAGTAAATTCGATTGAGAAATTGAAGCAGCTTTTAACAATAAACTACTTTCAGATGTTTTTCACGTAAAGTAGGTAAAAAGCATTTCAATATTGCTTCCGCTGGCTGTTTCTTTTAAGACTCAAAAAGTGCCATTAGGGCTGCAATCGGATTCAATCAAGTAAGTAATAAAAATCTTTGTGGAGGTAGTGCAGGTTAACTACCACTACGCTTGATTCGTTAAGAGAATTAGATTTTTTCCCTCTTCCAATTTGTTATACAGGCCACTCTGTAATTTGCAAAGCATTTTCGCCATTAAAAGAAAATCGTTTCAATACAATTAAAAGCGTAGATTCATATATGACGTACAAATAAGGTGACAGATGTGCTACAAGTTGAAAGGCTTATCTGAAGAATTCGCTCGAGAACTTTTTATGGTAAGTTTTTATTTCAACGAGTTGATTTTTGTTTTAACACGTGTGTTTTTGCTTTTGAAGTTTAGTACGTATTTGAAGCTTGTGCAAGTGATATGAAAACCTAAATTTAGTATTATTAGTGCAAATAAAACCGGTGTTATAGTCGGATGTTAAATTATTTTAGCGGTTTTGTTAACGGTGTTTAATTGTTTTCATTGATTTGTTTTGGACATTACTCACGTTTTGGGGTAATAAACTGTAATAAAACAAAGGAGTTTGCTGATTTAATTGTTTTAGGTGTGTATAACCCTAAATTATTATTAGTTTTAGGAGGGTTTTCATTTGATAGTCGATGTTATTTCTTTAAATTATACAACGATTGATATATTTTGCCGTCTTAGAGTGACTGAATATTATGTTAGGGAGTTTATTATAGTTGTATAGCAACTTTTAGTTCTATTTTCTTGATATAAATTGGTTTGCTACTCAACACTTGAAAATACGTAAACTTCTTTTTTAAACCGATCAACATATGAAAAGTTAGGGATTAATTTTTTTTTGCACATATTTAAATTAATGTGTTTTACTTAAATTGGTTGTGCAGTGTTTAGTTGTTGATAAAATTCTTCACATGAGATTTTTTTTATTTAAAAAAAATGCAGTATTTTAATTTTTAATTGTTTTTTTTTTATAAATTAAAAAAAGAGATGATTAGTTAGAACCATTTTTCTGCCCGATAATAGTACTCACTTTATTTTAAAAGATTATAGACAAATTTATACTTATGCATTTAAAAGTATCTGTCTTAGTGAAATAAGGGTTTTAAGTATAAGATTTTAGTCTGTGCTATGATATTATGGATTAAAGAGCAAGGGTTCCCAATGATATCGACCCCCTAGGTCCATGAAAACCTGAAAGGGGTCGATAAACCTTGATGGGTTTTTGAGGGTCGGTGAACTATTAGTGGTCGCCAAAGCGTCGATTAAATAAGATCTATGTTACATTATTATATTAAGCAATTATTTTTTTAAATTTGATAATATCTAAAATAAATAAAAAAGAAAACACATTAATCTTATTCAAGCGCAAACAATTATTCTTGAATTTTGTTCTAAAATTGATCTTTATATATCTACACTAAATCAATTATATTTTTGCTTATTTCAGTATACAATTTTATATCGATTATTTTGAAAAATTGAAAGAAGTTATAAAAGTTCGCTTTAAATGTTGTGCTATTTGAATTTGACTTAACCGGAATAGATTTTTTCTGATTTACAAGATGTATTATTGAAAGTAAAGGCGATCTTGAATTATAAGTTTTGTTAAATAAAAAATGGATGTGCAAAATTTTACGTTTTTGGTTTACTATTACTGACTAAACCTTATACATACTTGTGTAATATTATTCTGTACAATGAATTATTATTGAAGTATTTTGCTTATTTTAATAATTCGGACATAGTTTTATCAGTGATAATATTTTAGACCAATGACTAAAAAATCAAAGGATTTATCATAATTGCCTTTAAATTTTTTACAATATGCGTTTTGGGTGCTGTATAGAAAGACAATGCTCCTTTTAGGAATTCTTTTTGTCAACGTTAATGATAATTAGGCATTAAAAGGGTAATAAACTTAGCGTTAAAGATTAAAAAAAAGAGGACTTAAAAAATCTTAAAAAGCTAATATAGAGTCTATACTCTATACAATACAGGGTGTTTCTTAAATATTGCGAAAAACCTCGGAAGGTAATTCCTTATCGAAAATTAAGGGGGCGCTTTTACATTTTTTCCCTTAGACGTCTCTTCGGAGTTATACCCCTTTAAAGAGGAGCGGTAAAATTAGGTTTTTATTTTATTCTCAAATTTGAAGATGTGTAGGAGAAAGATATTTGGTAGATGTTTAATATTTCTTGAAATATTTCCTATATTAATATTTTTAATTATCTTCCACCTTCACAAGGGGCTGAAAAGTGCGACCCCTGTTGGTTTTTTATCAGAATTTTAAGAAGGCTTGAAATTTTGCAATATAAAAAACTTTCTTTAAAAGCTTGATTTACTTATAATTTTTTTAAATTTTAAAATGTACATGCAAGGCTTACAGTTTTTGAGTAAATAATTAAATAAGTGAACATGAACCATCATGGGCGACTGCAAAAAATTATCCAGGAAGAGGCAAAGCTTGCAAAGAAATGCATTAAAATATTAATGAACTTTTAACTTCACCCTCTTTCATTTGGTCATTAATAGAGTACTCGATTTCAGGGAGGGGCAAGTGTCCCGTTTGCCCTCCTCTGTGGACGCCCATGTGAACCATTAAATACTGTAAAATAAAACGTAAGTTTTGGTGGATACCATGGTTTCATGTTTATATTAAGTAGAATTGACAGGTGTTGTCTAAGAAAAAAAAATTATATAAAAACCTCCCTTAATTTTCGATAAGGAATTACCTCCCGAAAATTATTGCAATATTGCAATATTTAAGAAACACCCTGTATATTAGATTAGAGCATAAAGAAGCACATAACAGAAAGTCCTTCAATTGTTTGTAATATGTTTCAAGTTTTTTTTTCTAAATCGTTTATGATCTCTTTCAAAAATATTTCAGAAATTTTAATACTGGCCAAACATTAACAATATTATAAAAGAATTTGTTTTGTGAGAATAAAGTGTACATTCCGTGATATTAAAAATTTATTTTTAATTTTTAGTCATGTTTGTGGATGTTAATTTTCAAATTTTAAGCAGAGGTTTATGCATTTTCCATTTCACTTATGATATTACATACACAAAAGTGGAATCCGTGTCGTGCTAACGCCGAGTATGTAAATCATTGGCTGGGCTCTTAAAAATGCATGCAAAAAAGTGTCGTCTGGTTGAAACAGCCGCAGAAATTTTAGTTCCAGCAAGGAAAATTAACATTCAGCCTTTCAATAAAACTTTGTTTGCAGTTCTTTCGTATTAAATTAGGACTCTAATAAAAGCATGTCGCTTTTTATGTCACAAAACGTATTCTTGTTTACATCAATTTAAAAAACCGCGTTCCTTTAAAAGCCTCCGAATGATTTTACAATGCACTTGTAAAAGAAACACATCCGAAGTTTTAAAATCCACTTCCATATCGCAGTTATGCGAAAAGTTTGGGAACTTTTACATTTCAAGTTGCGGTATCGTTGGCCTTGGTTAATGCACAAGCCCCCAGAGGTCGATTTCCACACGATTATATCGCGGAAATCGCATTTTCTCGAATGCTCCTGCTAGATGTTAATAGCCAGTTTAGTTCCTGCAATCATGCGGCATCTAGCAATCGTGTTCTGACATTTTTTATGCCCGCATGTGGGGTTGCCGACCTTATTGAACGCTGGAGACTCATATTCGTGATCCGGGAGCCGCAATTAGATGTGGGGATTGGCTAACTGAACTAACCATAATTTAAAACATATCTTTATATCCACTGTAAGCTGTAAGCTATATCAAACAGTGTTATGAGCAAAAAAAAACTTTGCTTGGAGAATCTGTACGATAAGGAAATTAGTATCTTTTTTTGGAAGTATTTAGTAGTAGTAGTCTTTATTTGTTCTGAAAAATCCAAAAAGGCGTAGAACATGTCACAGTAATGATATAAAAATACACATATATACGAATATATACAACACAATTATAATTACTTAAAGGAGTTTTTAAAGTAATCGTCATTAAGGTATTCACTAACTCCATAGTAAGCTTTAGAAATTAGGACATTTCTTAATCTTTTCTTCAAGTCGGGAGTGCGTAGATTTTTTATACTCTCAGGTGATGTATTAAATTTGTTATATATTGCAATAATTATAGAGGCAACATTTTTTTGAAGATAAGTATATTTGAAGCAATCGGGCTTAAGATTTTTTTTATGTCGTGTATTGGCTGCATGGTTTCTTATATTCACTTCAAACAGATCAAAATTATTTCTTACGAAAAGGATGGCTTCGAGAATGAATAGGCCGTAAAAAGTTAATATTTCTTTGTCACGAAAAGTGTCTTTACAATGATCTCGGTAGTTTAGACCAAAAATAGTTCTTATACATCGCTTTCGTATAATAAAGAAAATTATAGCATAGCGTAACCTAGATTCAACATACGCATGATATGCAGTTTTGGCCGCGTTTGTACTGACTAATTTTTTTAGGTTTTTTAGTGCGAAAGGATACCGTGACAGGCTTTGTGACAGGCGTTCGATGTGGTATGACCAGTCCAGTCTAGAGTCAATACCTAAACCAAGAAATGATATTTTATTAACAACATTTATAGTTGTGGAATTGTTTTTAAGTTTTAGGTCGGAGGTTAATTTACTTTGTGAAAATTTTATTACTTGAGTTTTATTGGCCTAAGCAGTCAAAGAGTTTTTGTTCAGAATTTTTTGAATCCGAGTCACTAATAATAGCAGATGTGTCATCGGCAAATTGTATAAGGGAAGTTTTGGCAAAAACTGGAAGATCATTTGTGTACAGTATGTATAACAGGGGGCCTAAGATTGATCCTTGCGGGACTCCTTTTTTGATTGTCTTTTTGTTAGATTTTAGAATTTTACCTGACGAGTCTTTTCCGGCAACATATTGGTTTCTTTCCGAAAGATAAGATTTTATAAGGTTATGGGCGGTCCCTCGTATACCATAGTGTTCTAATTTTGTTAGCAGTATCTCGTGGTCAACACTATCGAAAGCTTTTGAGAGATCAACACACATGACCATGGTGTGTTTGTCTTTATTGAGGGATTGAAGTACATTTCGGATTGCCATATAAATAGCGCGGGTAGTTGTTTTGCCTTTTCTGAATCCATTTTGAGAGTTGTTTATTAAGCCAAAGTGTTCTACGTAATTTTCAATTCGGTTGTAGATTATTTTTTCAAATATCTTACTAATGTTTGTGAGGATGGCTATGGGTCTATAGTTTCCTATGTCACTTAAATCCCCTTTTTTGTGAATTGGTTTGATTTTTGCGCATTTAAGTTTGTTAGGAAATATGCCATTTTTTAATGATAGATTTATAATGTGACTTAGAGGTCCAGATATTAAGTCGGCAGTATATTTTAAGAGGTTTGTTGGGATTTCATCTTCTCCTGTTGATTTTGTGTTTTTAAGTGACATTATGGTTTTATAGACTTCCTCGTAAGAAGTGGGGCGTAGATAAATAGACATATTATTATGTTTGAAGTGGCTGGTTTCAGAAATGGTCCCATCCGTGTTGTCGGGGCACATATTTATAAATCGTTCGTTGACGTTGTTTAGTATATCTAATGGGTTTTCACCTGTATTTTTGACATTTTTGATGAAATTGTCTTCTTGTTGCTTTTTACCCATGTAGTTGCCTATTACTTCCCATGTCGCTTTGCTTTTGTTTTTTGCCGTTTTAATGTATTTTTCGTCCGTGAGTCGTTTTGCAAGACGAATGGTGCTTTTTAATATTTTTGAATATGTTTTGAAGTATTCCTCGGATATTCGACCTTCTCTGTAATCTAAATATAGTTGTCGTTTGTTAGAACAGGATGTTTTGATGCCGATAGTGATCCAGTTTCTGTGGTTTGACATTTTTTTAATGGTTTTCGGTTTGAAAATGGTTTCAAAGAATTCTTTATATATTTTTAAAAAAATATCGTAAGCCGAGTTTATGTCAGATGATAGATATACTTCATCCCAATTACTGTTTGTAAGGTTTGCTCTAAATTCTTCTAGTTTATTGTTAGAGAAGATCCTTGTGGTTATATTTTTAGGGATGTTGTTTATTTGAAAATAAATAACGCTTCAAATGATAAACATAGAAGTCTTGAAACTGGTTTTGCTTATAAACAAAAAGTACTTCCAAAAAAGTATAAGTGATCTTTAGTTAGACTGATACTAAAAAAAATTAATCATTTTTTGATTAAACAGTTTAACAAAATGTGTAAGATTTTATGTTCACTGTAAGAGTATTGTTAACAAAACTACCACATTATTTTACACTGACGTTGTTTAATCGCTAAATATGAGTAATATTTGAAAAAAAAAACGCGTTTCAAAATCTAGCTTGTTAAAACCAAAAACCTGTTAAACCACAATTGGATAAAAATGACAGTACAATAATTAAAATAATTTAATTATCAATTAAAACTATGTTTGGTTAATGCATTTTCAAACCCCTTTTAATATGCGTCACACTATCTGCATACAACTTTTTTAGACAATACTGAAATGTTGGAAGCAGATCCCCAATAAAATCGAAATACCTACATGATTAATTTGTGCCTACAGTGTTACAGACAACTAGTTAATTGGTTATTCGTATATTGACGGATTGCTGTATGTACGAAATGTACACAAAATTCAGATACATGTTATGTGCTATAATGGCCTTTATCAATTGATGCATGTTGTGTAACAAACAAGGTTTTAATTTAATAATAATGCAGGTAATAGAAGCGCCACTATTGGGATCTCGTAAACGGCAAGAGCTACAAAGAAGTTTGAATTGGACAAATTGTTCCACTTTCTGAGACCTATTCAGTGATGCTTTAATGTTTTAATAAAGTTCCATGTCACGCTAGATGGCTAGATAAAGAACAAAAATCAAAATGGATACTTTTAAAAAATCATTATTAGCTCTATTGCACTAAATGATACAAAAATATTTTTGGGGAAATTATGTAGGTAGGTACTGTACGGTAAAAACATTCATTTGTTTCTATTTTGTTTAAATTCATGGCACTATAGCTTCATAGGGAATTTTTGATGATTTTTTTAGATTAAATGTCCAAATAAATACATTAAATCTTGTATTATTGAAAAGAGAAAAAAATGTCTTTTTGTGTGGCCATAAAAAACTATAGTTTCCATTTAAAAAAATGCAAGTTTGTAATTAATCTAAGAATTTAACAATATTTAAAAAAAAGAAGGTTGTCATTTTACAGTGCGTAAACAAATTTACAACATTTTCCTCAGTTGGGAGACCGAGCTCGGTGGCTGGTTGGTATACAACCTAGCGAGTAAAGTCGGGAGGGGTGGGTTCGAATCCCGCGGCCGTCTGTCATCGTAGGGGTTTCAGGTGGTTTCCCCTACGTACTATAGGCAAATGCTGTGACAGTACTTCCACGTACCCTTACCTTACCCACCTAATCCTAGTTCCCACCTCTTCCACTTCGGTGATTAGCCATAGCAGCAAAAACATGCCGAAGCTAAACAAATCAAATAAATAAAAAAATAAAAAACATTTTCCCCAATAATATTTTTGTAACCGAGTTATTAACGATTTTATAATATTGGCCATTTTCATTTTCGTTTATTATTCAACGTGCCATTGAACTTTTATAAAACAATAAAGCATCACTGAATAGGAATTTTCTTGGTATTAAGGGACACATAATATGGCATTGGTGTTTTCTTAATAGATCGACGTGTAAAAGAGATAATGTAAAAATCAACTAATTTTATTGAATGAAATTATGTTTTTTAACGTACCATAAAGTAGAGCGTTTTAAGGCGTAAACAACGACATATGTTTAAGGGCGACTGCGATGAAAAATTGTTTACTTTTTGAAGGTGATGAAGCACTATCGGCTTATCTTATTTTTATTTTTTTTATCAAGAAACGCTTAATATCAGATTATGTGTTTTTCGATGCCAAACAAATTTTGTCTCACTAAATTTTTCTATCATAAACACGTTCACTGTCCAAGAAGTTTTTAAAATCAGACCTAATAAGTCCACATACTTAATAATATATTCAATTGTTTTTGGAATTATGCACATAGCACGTTCATGAGTCATACGTGATACAAAATATTTACTCAATAGACTTCAGATAACCGTTTCTTCACGTCCTACGACCATTTCAGAGCCTTCAACTGCACTTTTATGTTGATATTCACGTTTACCTTTGACAATTGTCAAATGAGTCACGTATGCTTCATGGACGTCAGTCTGAACACGCGTCATGAGAATATATGACTCATGGACAGTGAACGTGTTAATTACAGCTGAGATATTCAAGTGGCCAATTTAAGCGGTATATTCACCTAAATAATTAAAATAATAATAATATAGTTCTGAGATTTTTTTTAGCGTTTGTATTTTCGTACCATATGTTGGAAAACATTGATTTAGTTGTTAAATATTAAAATACGTTTGAAAGGCAAAAAAAAATCCCACAACGTGTCTGTGGCATATTTAAGAAATGCAACGGTTTCATTCCTTTTTATTGTACAAATCTGAGTGAACCGTTTTCGTCAAAACTCCTACTTTCAGAGTTAAATTAAAGTTCTCTGTAATATGATACTTGCAACACTTGGTTTAATCCACGAAATATGGAATTTTTAATATTCATTCTCCTCTGTTGCGTTTGCAAATTATTTTGTTTTCACCGCAAACTGTAACGACAGATTCTCTGGCATGAAGCAAATTTGCGCGTCTCTAAAACACTTGCTTGGAAGTTGGTAACGAGGAACTTTCTTGAATAAGC
The DNA here is from genome assembly GCA_947652605.1 of Elmis aenea. Classification (NCBI taxonomy): domain Eukaryota; kingdom Metazoa; phylum Arthropoda; class Insecta; order Coleoptera; family Elmidae; genus Elmis; species Elmis aenea. The sequence goes on from OX393579.1 coordinate 48,547,715, forward strand.
TTGTAGAGTATTGATACTGTCCATTGTTTGGGCTTGGGGACAAATCCCTGTCAAAGTTGCGATCAACCTCCAATACCCTTTTAAGTTAGAACGGATATCCGTCGGGGTTAAATTAAACTGTGGCGCAAACTCACGAACATTATGAATTTTAAAGTGCGCACCAGGATAAAAGCACCAGCTAATTGAATTACTGGTTTGTTGGTGACTTAACCTCTGGCCGTTGTATATCTTTGCGTCTGGTTTGGCTTGTTAGGGACCCCAGAAAGTTTATCGTACTTCGAAATCAATTAGTGTGGCGCTAAATAGTTTTGCTTGAACCCGAATGTAGTAAACTGGCAAGTTGTAAACAGTCAATATTCGTTATCCGTCAATGTCGATGTTATCTTGGCCTTTGATACAAGCCAGTGGTCCGTCTGATACAAAGACCTGTCGCAGTAATTGCTTAAAGAAGGGTTAAAGCCACACGATAACATAATAAAGATCGTACCAAAAGACAACTGCTATTTATCGGTAATTGTATCATGCGCTTATTTAAGAAAGTTGTAAGATTTCTATTGGACTGGTACAGATGGAGTATTTTATTTATTTTGTTAAACAATTTTAATTTTGCAATATCTTGCTGTATTTGGTTGATGCATAATTTCGTATTAAATTTATTAAATTAACAAAATAAATAAACTGATCAGGAATATATTCTCCTGTATATATTAATCACGATTGACTCTCCCAATGGGTCAGATAGAGAGCAAGAAGCTAAACATCTGATGGAGCAAGATCAGGAGAATAGGGCGGATGTGGAACAACCTCCTAACCGGGGTCTTGAATAGGAATTTTCCTAATTTTACGAGCAAGGGTCCAAAAATTCGTGGAATTGGGTGATTGGAGGGACTGGAATTACTCTTTATCAGTTAGTTCTTTTGTACAACTCGTTATTAGAATAAATGTCAAGTTTCAAACAATTGGGTTACTAACATACGAGATTTTACCAAGTTGAGTTTCTTAGGGGGTGGTGTGTCCTTTTTAACCCAACGCATGGGCTCCAGTTTCGGCTCAGGCTTCATAATAATGAACCCAATTTTCATCTCCCGTCACAATCCGATTCAAAATTTCATCTTTGTTGTCCCCTCAGAGCTCCAAAAACTCGCGCGCGCTTTTACGATGGCTGCTGTTCACAAGTGTGGTTACGAATTGATGAACCATCCTCCACACAGTCCAGATTTAGCCCCATCCGACTTTTATTTGTTCCCAAAAATGAAAAGGAAACTATAATGGAAAAAATTTGAGGACGATTATGAAGTCTAGTCGTCTATTTCGGCCTTTTTTGGTTGTTCGTTAGGGTCCAGTCATTCCTTCATGTTGTTGATGTTGATGTATAGGCACCGTTTTTGTTACCAGGAACAATTTGGGACAAAAATGGTTGATGTTGACGAGCTAAACGATGCAAGCAAAGCATCACAATAATTGCCCGATCCCGAGTTGATTGACGTGAATAATCGTGAATTTAGAACGTTTAAACCCTTTCATCGACGTCGGATGGTCTTCCTGAACGTGGATAATCATTAAAAAAAAAAAAACCTTTGAAACGAGTCGTACATTCTCTGATGGCGTTCTTCCCGTTAACGACATAAATTATTTCTCCGATGCCGTTAACTCCTCGGTTAAACTCGAAACAAAAGTAATCGTGGCAATGCTAGTTTTTTTTTGTACGAGGGTAGTCCCAAAAATAAGTTCTCCAAAGCGCTGGGGCCGCAGGAAAACTTTTCGCGCGGTTTTTGGCCACACTGCCGTGTTTGTTGCTTCCCCTACTCTCAAGCAAGCAATCGTTTAGGCTGCGTTTTTTTTTTGTTTTGGCTCGGCAGCCGTTCGTAATAGAGCTCCCGTTTGCCGCTACCGCCAGGTGCGAAGTTCGCGCAGTTATTTGTTTTTTTTTACGCAAAAGGCGTTAAACCAATCGAAATTCGCCAATTGACGGAAGTGTATGGAGAGTCATGCATGGGTGTCAAACACGTACGCAAGTGGTGTTGGGAGTTTACAGCTGGTCGCATGGAAATTCACGACGAAGAAAGAAGCGGGAGACTGTCAATTCCCGACGAGACAGTCGCGAAGGTTGAACGAATCATGCTTACAGATCGGAGGATCACTCTCGATAATCTCTGCTTTCTGGTTCCTGAGGTTTCTCGGAGCACCATTCATAGGACTTTGACTGAAAAGCTGAAATATCGGAAGGTGTGCGCGAGATGGGTCCCACTAATGCTTACAGAAGACCACAAACGGCAACGCGTTGACTCTTCCCAAGTTTGGATCACCAACCCACCTTATAGTCCAGACTTGGCACCCAGTGACTACCACTTGTTTCCCGTTGAAAGGACATTTGGTCGAAACGCGCTTCAGCGACAATGACGAGGTGAAAGAAACGGTCCGACGCTTCCTCAATGGCATGGCGGCGAGCTGGTATGACATGAGCATACAAAAACTGCCACAGCGCCTACAACAATGCATCGACCGAAATGGCGATTATGTAGAAAAATAGAGGAATATTCAAGCTTTAAAATAATGAATCAATTATTGAAAATAAACTTTTTGTCTATTTCTAAAAAACTAGTAGACCTTATTTTTGGGATTACCCTCGTATTGACGCTCCATTTTCTTCAGCCAACCTTTAACACAAACTTTCTATAAAATAAAAAATTTAAGAAGTATTCAATAAAAAACAATAATATGGCATCAAAATGACGTTTACATAATTCTAGTAAATTTCTTTTCAAAGAGCACTCGTGCATTGGAAACCAAAAACATACGAACTTATGCATCGGCCCAATATTATCTTCCTGATTCAGCAACTGGTCAAGTACAAAGGTGCAAGCTATGAACTGGACATGCATTATCCAACGTTGTAGTTCACAGATTCAGCACTTTCATTGTATATGAAATCTGCATACCGTTAACTTACCGCATGTGCATCGCTGAATCGCCATTCAGCGACGTATTTTATGGAGTATTTGATATGCAAACGAAGCTTGCGATCAAACTTTAAATACGAGCGATAAAATTTTGACGAAAATATTGCGACTTAAAACATTTTTGCGTAATGATGTGGCACCTTGCGCGTAATGTATGCTAAGTAGCTGTTGGCGGAAGTTCCCCCATTGGTACATATTTACATTATGCAGGGATAACGTATAATGAACTTAAATATGCAAATTTAGCCCTGTTACTGGAGAACGAATATCTTCATCCTGAAATTACGATTATTAAAATACATTGTTGTATTCCCTGCTAATATGAGCGATGGGCCCTATCGTGGCAATTCTATTTTTATATTTATTAATTCATTAAAACGAAGTTGTGGTTGAGGGAAACAAGATTTAAATTTCCAAAGCTGTCTTGTGAAAATTTTATTGAATGTACAGGGTGGGTAAATTTCGATATCGTCTTTTTTGACTTTTCGTTTCATATATTTCGCTTGTTTATGAAAATAAACAAAAATAATTTTGACGTTCTACAGGCACTTTTTTGATAAGAATCCAGTGGCGTCATTTATTAAAATTTTATAGTATTGTTGTGTAATTCGATAGTCTCTGTAGCACATTTGTTATCATATAATAATTATGAGAACATTTACAACTACTTAATGAAGAATTTGACATGTTGAGATGCTACATTCTTTGCCATAGAAACTGTGTTTTTTTAATAACGAAAACTTTTTTCGCTTGATTAATTCAACATTGCTTTGGAATATTGATTAAACGATTATTAAACTATGTTTACCCAAGATACTATAGAATGTATTTCAATCGACTACAAAACGATAGGCGTATAGTTGTGGGCTGTTATATTATGTCGTGGACATTGGAAACTCTGAATAATGGATGCTATGATCGGTTGACGCTCATGAAACATTTATAGATTTCTCGATGCAAATATTAATACATACAAGGAAACACTGATACAAAGTTAACTTCGCAACTATTGTTGATGAAAACTTGGGTAGCATTTGTGGGAAAGGAACGGAACCGATTTCAATGGAGATGTTAAAATTCTTTTTTTCAAAGTATTCTTTTTTATTTTCTTTTAGTAAGGTCCCTCAGACGCCGTGAAATACATCTTGGAGTAGTCACAATCGTACAAATTTAACATTCCAAGGTGAGGAGGTAATCCTCTAGTGACCCCGTTAGAGATAAAAGGCTCGCTAGAGCTTTCAAATGTAGCATTAAAATCTGTAAGAGATGCGTAACTTGTCAAAGAGATCGTAAAAAATTATTACTGCTGTGTAGTATTATAGGGTAATGTAGTGAGAACGTTGTCTGAATATTGTAAATAATTAAACTGCTATATTCGCTCGTTTTTTTAAATCCCTTAACCACTGTTAATCTATTTTAGGTGCGTAGGGTAATGTGGGGCACGTTGAAACACAACATTTGTTTTTTGACGTAACTTTTTAAGTATTCATTAAAACAAAACAAAAGTACATTAAAAAGATGGCACCTATTAGTGTACCTAAAAGTACTTGAATTAATTCTTGTTAGAAAACCAAATTTGAGAAGTAAGCAGCTATTTTGTAACAAAAACCAAATGTTTCAAAGTGCCCCATGTCTGGGGTTTGTTAAAACACTCACACTTTTCTCAAGGGGTACAATGGAACACTAGTTTATTTAAAGAAATAGTTGAAAATAGTATATTACATAATAAGAGTTGTAAGAAGCATATTACGCATAAGTGGAAAAGTATTTCCACGAGTGCGGAATTGCTTTACACTCGAGTTATGTAGCTTACTTTTTCTACGATCACAGGAGGAAATTTTCTTTTTTAGGTTCGTAACATTTTTGATGCTTGGAGTAAAAGATTTTCTTTTGTGGCTGCTCTTTTTATAGAAATTAACTCGTGTTGTTCAGTCAATGCTTGATATGAAGACGTGCTAGGTTGCGGCTCCTCTCTAATGGTATTTTTCTTTGGAATATGGTTCTCACTATGGTCACTGCCCAATTTTTTTTTAAAAGTAGTAACGATTTCTTCGAGCTGTTCTTCGGTTTTAATATTTGCTACGCCTATTTTTGGTTTAACCTGTCATTTTCGGCGCTCATAGAACTTATCTGTGCTTCTCGGGCTAGGAACATTCTTCGCTCACAATTCTTCGCCCACAATTCTTCGCCTCCACAATTCTTCGCCCACATTTCTTCGCCTACACATTTCTTCGCCACCCCAATTTTTCGCCGCATACAAGCATATCACAAATTTTATTTGTCAATGTGAATTAAGGAGACGAAGAATTGTGGGCGAAGAATTGTGGTGGCGAAAAATTGTGGAGGCAAAGAGTAGTGGAGGCGAAGAATTGAGAAGACGAAGAATTGTGGGCGAAGAATGTTCCGGACACGGTGTTTGTTTCTCGATATCTACCGGCGAAGGTCCGAATGTTCAATAATATAAGTACATATTCGGTTTTTCACCGACGTATTTGGTGTGTGTCGACATTCTCCGGTTAATGTTGACACTCACTAATTTCGGTCTTTCACGGTAGCATATCCACTGAAAATTATTTTTCATCTCATCTACATCAACTATTGCATACAATAAACCCTTTAACGATTTTTTTAGTTAGTTATTAAAATAATTTGTAGGAGTATCAGTTATCAGTTTAGATAACAAATCTCTTATCTAAATTTTAGAAAGAATTGCTTCTTGAAGAAAATCTATACCATTTTCGCGACTCTTTATCTTTTCTTCGGTAAATTAATTTCATTTCAAATAAATACCAAAATTATACTTTAAAAAATAATCAATTAACGAAGAGACCTGAGTCGCAAATCGATATAGATTTCCTTTAATAAGATAGATCTTTTCTTATTTCTCCTTATAATAATTGTGTTTTGTTGTGAATTAAAGATAGATCTAATCAATGTTTCTGTTCTATATGATGTTAGTTCTAATGGTAATATGTGGCAAATAACCAAGTCAACATTATTTAACATCTCAGAATATTAGGTAATGGACATAAGATTGACATGCCAACGCTTCATAACTAAATTAAATCCGTGTTATGCTAGACTTAATCAACGGTACTCGGTCATAAACCGGAAGTAATCCTTTAAAGCAGACTACACGCACAGTGTTATTGTATAAATCACTTATAAGATCCTTGGTTAATGCATGCCTGTGTCGCCTGAGGTAAAACGCAACATTTATAGCACTGTTTGTAGGAAATGACCAGTTGCATGAAGAGATCGAGTTTAGTTGTGAGAGAACATATGATGTGTGTGACATATATAAACTATCCATCAAAATTCATCAAATAATAACAGGCAACAGATTAAGACATTTATTGATAGTGATTTAATCAATAGAGAAACTACAGGTTTTAAAATGAAGTAGCATTAAGAGCTTATTTATACTTTTGGAGTAATTTTTAGTTTTTTTTTTTGTGTATTGTGGCATCAATTATTTTTTAATTCATTTTATTTCGGTCTTATTTCATTTACTTTTAAATGAATAACATGGAACAAATACTGACGCATCATTTATTACTAAAACATATGACATTTCAAAAGGGCCAATCTATGAGGATTGCATCTCTAGTGAAACAAATTAACGTTAAAATATTTTGGTCTTAACTTGGAGTACAACTTCGTGCTTTAATTTTGTCCAACAACAAAACAAATGTTGAAAATTCGCAAGGAAAGGATAAAATTATAACTTCCTTGTTTTTATCTTTCAATTGTTTTAAAATAACCGCTGTCTACCTTCATAGCCTGCTCGAAAATATTACGTTGCCCTAATAATTTACAATAAAATCGCGACATCCTGTAAAATATTAGTTTTAGGTATGAAACATGGTGTATGTTTTTAAAAGGCAATCAAATTTTCTACAAGACTATGTAAAAACATATAGGGTGTTGTATTGAAGAAAAATGAGTTATCGATGTTTAAATTTTCACGAGTTTGACCAAGCGTAAAAAACACCTTGTATAGTATTTTAAAAATGTAGCTAGCGCAAATTGTCAACTAATTTATTTTTAATCTAATTTTTAAACAAATTCTACTGACTTTTTAAATAACTCAAATGTTAAAAAATATTGAAAGTGCTGTAGGTATTGCTAAAAATTTTCATAAAAATGTAAATCTTACGAAAACGGTTAAATTTAGACCCATGTAACCTCATACATTTTTTAAAGTTAATTTAAAGGGGAATCCAAAAATGTAAAAATATACAGGGTGTTTTGTTTAAAATTTCAAAGTTTCCGGTTGAAGCGGAAGTCGTATTGCAACCTTAATATTTTCATTGAATCCGAAAATTATCAGAACGCTCAGATACAAAATTTCATTATTATATCTGCAAAAGTATTTTGGATATTTTGCCTGTTTCCATACCTTTGCGCAATATCTATAGGAATAACTGTAAAATATTATTTTACGGTTAAATATCCAAATTATTTTGTAACTTTCTTCAGCTTTGTATAATTTATTTCGTTTGCCCAATATATTCTTTTTACATTCTAAACAATTGATTTAATAACTTTTACATCTAACGTTCGAAAAGTACCTACCTTTGTTATATAAAAAAAGTTTACTTGTATCTTTAATCTTTTAAATTGAAATAAATTATTCTGTAAAAACTTAAAGCAGTTGTTTCAAAATGTATTTTATATCTTAAAATTCTTCTCGATTGGAGTTTAAAATTTTTATTTCCTAACTGTTTTTATTATTTCATTAACTTTAAGGCAATTTCTGATTTCTTTTTTTAAATTTTGATATAAATGTAATATTTGATTAAGTCACTACAGCATTAAATATTATGTCTTAGACAATTTATACCGGAATATATATTAAGAATATTTTTAATAATGTCTAATTTTTTCTCATTTTGAAATTTTTGTTGTCGCTTTGTTAAGTCGGACGAATCCGATGTAAACGTTAATTATTTAGTTTTTTTTATATGAACAGTTAGCGAAGCAACTCTAAAAATATCATCCGAAGCTGCTGTTAGCACTTGTTTTTATTTTTGTTTGGGGCAAAAAGTCATGCCTCGGGTTTTAAAATTCGTGTTGGATAAAAATGAAGCGTGTTATAATTCATTTCGATGTATAATTTTTCACGTTGGACGTTAAAAATTGCGACATGTCATGTCACGTGACATATTCTAACGAATTTAATGTTTTCAGTTCGGATTTGCGGTGGCGGGTGAATGAATTAGTCTAATATTTAAGTGAAAATTGTTGAGATTACCGCGCGTTAATACAATCGTAAATGTGTTTGTTTTGTTTATAGGCAACTTGTCAGCAGCAACGTTATTTTGTTTTATTCATGCACGCCCGGTGAAATATCTATTACGTTAAATAAACTACATAGTTGCGCTTCCGCTGCCAAATACCGTAAATTTCTGTCGAATGTTCGTGATTTTTTGTAATATGGTCTCTTCATTTCAAAATGTTGACGTTTGAAAGGTAAACAAGTGAAAACTAATGGCATAGATGTGTTTTAACTCGTGCGTGTTTTTACGCGGTTGATGAAATTCGAAATTTTAAATTTGTTTGCCAAAGTAAAACGGTGTTTTTTTTTCTTTACCAAAAGCTGTGTTTGTTTTAACGAATCTGATGCCTCGACTTTATTAAAAAATATTGCGCAGAACCCATTAACTGTCCTCATGCAAAATGAAAGTTATCATCCAGGTGCCCCTAAATAAAAAACAGTAACATTAATTACCTTTAAAAATCGCTTTCACATGGCAGCACATTTAAAATAAAATAGAAATCAGATGCATGGAGATTTCCGGTGTGCTGTTCTGTACAGGGTGTTTCTTAAATATTACGAAAAAATTCGGGAGGTGATTTCTTATCGCAAATTAAGGAGGATCTTTTATATATATATTTTCCTTAGACGTCTCCTTTCGGAGTTACATCTCCCTAAAGGGGAGCGATAAAATTAGCTCTTTATTATATTTCTCAAATTTGGATAGGTATATGTAGGAGAATGATATTTGGTAAATTTTTCATACTTATTTAAAGGTTTCCATATTTTCAATCATCTCCCACCTTCACAGGAGGCTGAAAAGCGCGACCCCTGTTGTTTTTTTTATCAGAACTTTTTGGTGGGTTGAAATTTTGTGATTAAAAAGCTATTTTTAAAAAGCTTCATTTATTTAGAAACTTTTTTTATTCCTTAGTTTTTATCGAAAAACCTACCAAAATAAACCATGGTAACCACCAAAATGAATCGTTTTATATTGAAATATTTAATGGCGCATGCTTCCTTTTTTTATTTTTTACTCAAAACTTGTAGGTTTTTCTAAAAAAACTAAATAGGAAAAAAAGTGTTTAAATAAATCAAGCTTTCCAAAAAGAGCTTTTCAACTGCAACATTTCAACCCACCTAAAAGTTCTGATTAAAAAACCAACAGGGGTCGCACGTTTCAGCCCCCTGTGGAGGTGAAAGATGATTGAAAATATTACTATGGAAAACCGTTAAATAATTATAAAATATCTACCAAATATCATTCTCTTACATTTATCCAAATTTGAGGATAAAATAAAAACCTAATTTTACTGCTCCCATTTAGGGGGCTGTAACTCCGAAAGGAGACGTCTAGAGAAAAAAAAGTTACATAATAGACCCCCCTTAATTTTAGATAGGGAATCACCTCCCAAATTTTTTGCAATATTTAATAAATACCCTGTATAATCGCCGGTGATCCTCGCGGCAGCGAAATTGTTAAAAATCTAGCCAAACAGTCTAAATATTGTAGAATTATAATATACATAGTGTGTTAATTAAGTTACCGGACTGGTACTACTACGCTAATTCTAGTAACGCTATTTACGGAGAAAATTTGAAGTAGTTAAGTTGTTAAGTTAGACAGAAGGATTGTTTACATGATGTGCAAGGTTCAGCTTATTTGACATAAATTCAGAAGCAGCAAAAGATTTGGGAAAGTTAGTTTTTGCGTCGCGTTGAGGACGCAAAATGGAACAGAGAACAGCGATTGAATTTTGTGTAAAGGTTCAAAAATCGGCATCAGAAACGTTTGACATGTTGAAAAAAGGTTATTGAGATGAATTTTTATCGAGAACAACAGTGTTTGCATGGCATAAAAAATTCAAAGAAGGAAGAGAATTGCCAAAATAGCTGTATCATCAGCGAAAGTTGCTAATGTTCTTTTAGTCTTTGGAATGTCACAGGTAAAAAAAAAAGCTCACCGGCTCCCTTTTTTAATGTCGTCATCAAGAATATTATTACAGTAATATGAAAACGTAAAATTAACGCAAAATAACACAATATCTCAGTCTTATAAGTAAAATAAAAACATCACAATCCGCTTTGAATAAATATTTGCAAAAAAAATGTAATAAAATCAATATAGACATAAAATATAAAAAGTATTCTTACAAATAACAAATTATTTCAAATAAATATCACATTATACTTTAAAATTATATTTTTTTTGTGACTGCTGCCGCCAATAAATTTTTATTTGCATTTTTATTTTTTAAAATGAAATCTGCAAACTCTTTACATGACATCTGATAATTAAAGTGGATGAACAATTCCGCTTTGACCATATCAGTGCGGAGTCGATTGCGTTCATTTGTCCATATATTTCCCATTACGCTAAAAAAAATTTCAATTTTATTAGCCAATTTTTAAAATCATAATGTTTAAGCCAGGCATCATTAAATTTGTTCTCGCCTCTTTGAACACGCGCTCTTTTTGCTTGTTTTGGTGGTGTATCGTTGTTGTCATCATCTGAACTTGTATTCATTTTTTAAAGAAGGGATTTCTAAATGTAAAAGTGAAATAACAACTGCAAAACTATTATTCTAAATGGTCATATAACAAAAACAATTATAAATACCTTCGACAAAGCACTACCACTACACAAACAAGAAGCACGGTCGGAGAATTCCCGACCCTGTCCGATCTATAGCCGACGGAGATAAATCGTCAACTTGTCGATCGTCACCGATAAACAGGGCTTGGAATCGGAACACTTGAATTCGCGCCATCGAATAGTTCAAAAAAGTTTTTATGATCAAAAAGCGTACATTACAATAGATTTCTTCAAACGCATGCGTACAGCGTACACGTTAATATTTTATTACAAAAACGCGTATGTACGCTCCAAAAGCGTACAGTTGGTAACCCTAGTCACAGGTCCTCTCACGGTATACAATAATGGGCCTAAAACGCTTCCCTGTGGCACAGCGGCTCTGATTTCTTTAAACGAAAAATGAGCCTCTTCATTTATTATTTATTTAGTCATGAGTCCTTCTACTGTTAGGTGTAGGACTGTTGAGTTGTGTTGTGCTGACTTTTTTCCCATGTTTTTCTGTCTTGTGCTAGATTTTTTATTATATCTTCCCATTTGATGTTTCTATCCGTGGCTGCTTTTTCAACTTCGTCTTGGCAGGTTTTTCTCGGTCCACCTCTTTTGTTTTTCCTTGTGATCTTACTTCATAGGCTTTACTGGTTAACCTTTCTTCTTTCTGCCTATAAATGTGCCCCAACCATCCCAGCTGTCTTTCTTGTATTTTTGTTTCAACTGATTTTATTTTTAATTGTTCTCTATATGTTACATTTCTGACTCTATCTTTTTCGGTTTTTCCTTTGATTTTTCTTAAAAATCTAATTTCTGCTGCATTCACTCGGCTACTATTTTTCTTTTCTTTTTGCATTTGTCCAGCGATCACCTAACATAATTGCATTGGATTTCGTGGTATACTATTTAATAAATTATAAATAATGCCAGGTTTATTGTCCTTTTAACAACAAATATAGAGACCAAAAAATGTTGTGGTAGGCGAAAAGACGACGTGTACACGGTTATCGGCGATAAAAAGTATCGAATTTCGAGCGTTATCACGAGAGCAGTGTACCACAAAGTTTATCAAAGTTTATAAACTAGATTTAAGTGCAAAGCCTGGTTGTTTTAGATTAATAAAAGAAAGAAAAAATAAACATATTAATTAAATTAACACGTCAATAAAGAACTGCATATGAGGTGATAAAGCTGACGTAGCGTGTTAATGAACTCAATAGGACGTCACGTGATAGTTATAGTGCAAGCACATTAAACTAATAACTGTGTAGTTAATGAAATTTTTTTAAATAGAATCTTATAAATAAAGTTAAATAAAATAAAATATTATCCATGGACAAATTTTTTAAAGCGAGTGGTAGTAGTGATAAAAGAAAAAGAGACAAAGAAGAGAAAAACAAAGAAGAAAGCGGAATATTCAGAACGAGCAAACTAGTGATCAGATCACCAGACCAAACAAAAACCAAAGAAGTAAATAAACCAACTTTAGATTTGTACATTCAGTCAACAGAAGAAAAACAAATGGATGAATTAGTAAAAGTAATTAACCAATTGGTGGAAGAAGTTAAAAAGATAAGGGAAGAACAAAAAGCATTTAGGGAGGAATTTATTGCAACAAAAAAAGAAAACGAAGAGCTTAGAAAAAAGATGCTCAGTTTAGAAATCAGAATAGAAGAAAAAGAAAAAAAAAAGAAAAGAAATATAACATTGTGATAAAGGGAGCAAAATTTGATAAAAGTAACGGGACAGCAGGTATAGAAGAATTTCTAGATCAAAATTTGGGAGTCAAAGTAGATATCAAACAGATGTATGAGGTGGGTCAAAAATATGAAAAAAGCATGACAATAGCAACCATAAGTAAATGGGAGGACAAAATAAAGATAATGCAGAATAAGAGCAGACTAAAGGGTCAAAACGTTTACATAGACAATGACCTAACAGTAAAAGAAAGAGAAATACAAAGAAAAATCAGAGAAGAGGCAGAAAAAGAAAGAAAAACAGGCAAGAAAGTCAGAGGAGCTTACCAAAAACTAATAGTAAATGATAACATCTGGCTATGGAATAAAGAGAAAGAGGAGCTAGAGCAAAAAACAGACCCAAAAAACTAAGGTCGGAAAACAAGTTACAGAACAAATGGCACGAACACAACACGCAAACGGACAAGAATAAGGAAAAACAGATAGCAATCAAAGCACGAGATATTAACAATGACAAAAATAGAGATAGGAAAGACAAAATAAGAATACATCAAATGGAAAGACATAAAAAGGCTAGCACAAGACAGAAAAACATGGAAAAAAATCAGCACAACACAACTCAACAGTCCTACACCTAACAGTAGAAGGACTCATGACTAAATAATAATAATAAATAATGCCAGGTTTATTGTCCTTTTAACAACAAATATAGAGACCAAAAAATGTTTTGGGATATTTGTTACGACAGCTTAAACATCTTAAATTTAAATTAAGAGTTCATTCCACTTTGCTAACAACTCATTTTGGACTCTAAATATTGTTAATAAATAACTAAAACATCGCCTGTACGATCATATTATCTACAATTCTCGTACATTTAATCGTTAATTAAGTTCATTTTACATTTAGATCGCTCTTCAGAGACGTACCTAATTACATTCACTCATTCATTTCTTAGATATCAACGAGTTGCAAAGTTTCTTTATTGTATTAAATAATTTCGAGATTGTCTAAGTTATCTTTCGGTTACGCTCATAATTTTCATTACATTACGTAAACCGGTAAATTTATCTTTAAGACTAACACTTCTACAAAGATCTTTTGTCATTAACTTTTAAGTTTAAGTGCACTATGAAATTCAATAGGCCAAAATGAGTTTCTTGTAAGGAACCCGCCACAATATAACGGCCATAATCAAGAGAAGAACTTTGGAACTTTAAAGTTTCTATATGAAAGTTCTTTGATTAGGGGAAGTTTGTATTGATAACATATAGGTGCACCCTGCTTCTGGAAACTGCGTAGGTTGAGCGTAATTTTATACAAGATGCTGCAAAGTTTTGAATGTGCATCCATTTTTAATGAGCTTTGTGTGAGCTTTCAACCTTAGTTACTTAAAATATCCTTAAGGAAATAATGGGGTTTATCATTTATGTGAGCTTGCGATGTTTAGAGAACTTTTGTGCGAAAGTTGTGTAGTATTCAGGAATTTCGAAAAATTTAGGAGAGAGTAGGCAAAATCGTGCAACTTAAAATATGTTGTTTTTAATTATCTTATTTGGTTTTAAATTTGTATGCAAGTTATTTCACCGGGTGTATGTTTCAATGTAAACCACATGGGGATCTCGGAAACTATAAGGCCCGATTGCATAAAAGTTGAACCTGGGATTAACCCCGGGGTTAAACTAAGTTGACCTCAGAAATGGGCAAAATCGCTACTACCGATATTTTAGGTAAAATACTCTCAAATATTCATAAGAAACGAAATCACTCCAAAAGTATTATGTTTAGACATAAAACATGCTTACTAACTTTAAAAGATAATTAAATTGTCTACAAGACAATGTAAAAACGTATAGTAAATACTACTTCTATTTAAAAAAAATTACTGACATGCGTTTAAAGTTTAGCGAAATGGACCGAGTTTAACGAACACCCTATATATTATTTTTAAAATTTAACTAGTCAACAATCACTATGATACTGTTGTCTAATTAATTACCAGAGTAATTGCTCTGGTGTTGTTATGTTAATAAATATAAATATTTTTATAAAGGTCTGCATCTGTCAAAATTTTCAAAAAAACGTTAATAACTCAAAAACGATTAATTTTAGACATAATCAACATTTAATATTTTTTAAAAAGAATTTAATTTTACATCCAAAAATTACAAAATATATATCTATGCTCTATGGTTTTCCGTTTAAAAAATTAATGTTTGGTATCAGTGCGCAAAAACAAAACACTGTTTATAGCTTTAGGTTATGTAGCAAATGATTATAAACAACTTTTATTTTAAACTGTTTTTAATATTATTACTAATAACAGAGCTATCGAATAATTCGTCTTTGCTGGGACACCCTGTGTACCGATTTTTTAATAAAATTTTTAGTACCTAGTTGTACAAATTTCAGACATCAAAACCTATTGCTTGTTCAAATACCAGAGCTAATTAAGCAAGTTTTAACAAATTAAATCTATTTACAAATATTATATAACCATATAACTTGATCAAAAATAGGTCGTTGGATCTTTTAGTAGAATGACAGTACTGTTAATAGGTAACAACAAAACTTTGAAGGAAGATCGCGTGATATAGGTACCTATCTAGATAAACTATAGGTTTGGAGCACGCAATGCGATGAACGTTTTTCAACAAAACTCGCATGATTGTGGTATTTATGCATAGCGTTTGCAACTTCTTTATAATGCTGCAAGGATATCTATATAAGAAATTCTTCATGGAAATAAGATAAGTGATTTTGTAGTAGGTATTATTTTTTATAACACGTTTAGAACAACAACACATTGACATACCTACTAAAATAATATGCAGCTTATTGTGTTGTCTACGTACCAGGGCCGGCGCAAGGGGATCTGGCGCCCCTAGCCAAAAAAAATTTTGCCGCCCTTATACATATATTATCTAAATGTGCTTATGTGTTCATATACAGGGCGATTTGTAAATATTGAGAAATCCTTCGTAGAGTAATTAATTTCCTATCAAAAATGAAGGCGGGCTTTCATACTTTTTTTTTTCCCTAAAACGTCTTCTTTAGGAGTTACACCGCCATAAAGGGTAACGGTCAATGTAGGTTTTCATTTTGTTTCTCAAATTTGGAAAAATGTAGAAAAATGAACTTGGTAGATGTTTTTTACTTATCAAAAGATTTTCCTCAGTAATATTTTTAACGATCCCTCATTTTCACAAGAGGCTGGAAAGTGCGACCCCTGTTGTTTTTTTTAATCAAAACTTTTTGGATGGTAGGTAGATAGATATTTTACAATTTAAAAATTTCTTTTAAAACCTTAATTTATTTAGAATCTTTTTTAATGCTTTAATTTTTTCCGCAAAACCTACAGTTTTTAAAATAATAATTAAATAAGTAAACATGCACCATCAAATATTCTAAAATAAAATGATTCCATTTTTTGGTTACCATGGCTTGTACATATTGAGTAAAAGTGTTAGGTATTTTCGTGATATTTGGTGGTGCATGTTCACTTATTTTATTTTTTACTCAAAAAATGTAGGTTTTGCGGAAACAATTAGGGAATAAAAAAAGTTTCTAAATATCAAGGTGTTAAATTTTGCGAAATGTAACCCTCCAAAAAGTTCTGATAAAAAACCAACAAGGGTTGCACTTCTCAGCCCCTTTGGAAGGTTGGAGATCACTGAAAATATTACTGTGGAAATTATTTTAATAAGTAAAAAACATTTACCAAATGTCATTCTCCTACATTTCTCCAAATTTGAAAATAAAATGAAAACTTACTTTTACCTTTTCCTTTAGGGGGTGTAACTCCAAAAAAGACGTTTTCGGAAAACCTTCTATAATAAAAACCTTATTCTATATTGTAGGATTTAGCTCTGGAAGTTTTTTGGAATAATTATGAATCACGGGCATATTTATAAAAATATTACACCATTATAACAATTTTTATTAAACAGCGTTAGTACATTTGTATACATTATCATTTAAGTTTTACCTTTTTTTTTAAGAGAAAATCTGGCGCCCCCATAACCTGGCGCTCCTAGGCAATTGCCAATACTGGCTGATGGTAAAACCGGCCCTGCTACGTACTAGTAATTATTTTTTTTAATAAAAAATGTTGGCATTACCGAGATGAAATGTTTGACGCGAACGGGATTTCCCAGTTACTGGTAAATGTTGGCAACAACATCTGAATATAGTTATTTAGTACCACATGTGAACTGCAGCGTGCAAATTCGAATATCAAAGTGTGTGTGAAATAAATAACAGAAAATCATATATCATGGTAAGTACTATTTTTTTTTAAAATTTGGCCCAAAGGTAGTTTTTAAAGTAGATTTTTTAACTTAATTTTGGTTTTATATCATTCAATCAATGATGTGTTGATATATCATGTAGGTATCGTGCACAAACAAATTATTGCATACGAATGGTGACCTTGTTTGTATTAAATCAACTGGTTTGGCCACCAAATGACTTTCGCTATAATAATTATATTCTGTGTATATTCGTATACCTACAGTGATGCGGAAAAGTATGGAAACAAACAAATATCTAGAACACTATTAAAGATATTAACAATAAATTTTGGTGTCTGACCGTTAACATATTTATATTCCGAATTCGATGAAAACATTCAGGTTGTAATATGACTTGCGATTTAAACGGAAATGGACTCAAACTTTGATGTTTTAAATATAACACCCTATATATTTTCATATTTTTGGGTTCTTCTTAAAATTTACTTTTAAAATGTATGAGATTATCTGGGTCTAAAGTTAATCATTTTTGTGAAAATTACATTATCATGAATATTTTGAGCGATTACACTTTCAATTTTTTTAAACATTAACAAAGGCATCTTTCAGCATTTAAAAATTTTGAAGAGGCTGTAGAAATTCGTTTGAGAATTAGATTGGCAGTAAATAAATTAACATTTGCATTAGCTACATTTAAAAAATAGTATACAGGGCGTTTTTTACGCTTGGTCAAACTTATGAAACTTTAACTATCGATAACTAATTTTTCTTAACTACTACACCCTATATTTCTTCACAGTCCTATAGACAATTTAATTGTCTTACAAAAACTTTTAGCTTGTTCTATACCTAAAATAAATATTTTCTGAGATATCGCGATTTTATCGTTAATCATTAATTAAATAAATATTTTCAAGTAGGCTAAGAAGACAGACGGCGTTAATTTTGGAACAATTGAAAAAAAAAACAAGAAGTTTTTGACATAATTTATTATGAAGATGTAATTTTCCATTCTTACGTTTAAATCGGGGTTTCTTAAAATTATTAATGCATTTATTCGTTGGACCAGTGTGATGAGACACTTACTAAATCCTATAAATTACTTATAAAATAATGGATATTAATTCTTTACATTAAAAGAATTTGAATAACAAACAATAAAGCATAGATTCAGGTTAGTTTCGGATTTAAAAAAAAAATTGAATGATAAGAGAGTGCATCGCTAAAATTTCTTTATTATTAGTACTAATAATCATTTTTTATTTTCGCCATACGTAGTATGAAGACAGTACATATTGTGATCGCGAAAATGTTCGAATTCCACATTTCGACAGTAGTTATTAATAGAGCCTTTACAAGTATAGTACAAATTTTCAAATAATAACCAATGTACAGGTACAGGTTGTTTAAGTTAAAACGACAATCCAAAATTACATGAAAACGGTAAGAAATAAAAATATTCTGTTTACGTAGGATTCTAGTCCATGTCGAGTTCTATAAAAAACCTTAACAACTTTTTTCGGTAAAATTTAAAATTACAAACTTATTTCAAAATTCAAGTAAATTTTTTTTTTCGAGTACGGTTCCAACAATTTTTTTAAAATTTTAGTGTGTATAGAGTTTATTTTCTTTAGTAAAATACCGTTTGTATCAACTCTTGAATTTTCGTGAAAAAAATTATCGTTTAATTAAAAAAACGTAAAACCATTTTTTAAGAACGCTGTGTTGGTTCATTTGTCAGGAACACGCGTGTGGAACTTAATTTTGACAGACGTCATTAACGTCATGTTGACACACGTCATTTACAAAAATTAAGTTAGAGCGCCTGGAGCGACATTTTAAACTTTTTACGCCAACAAATACACAAACATATATTGATGCTCACAATATATTTATGGCGAAAGTCATTTGGTGGCCACACCAGTTTATTTAAATAAATAAAAAGATAAAAACCCACATCAGTAAACAGACACTAAAAATTATTAGTATATCACTTTAAAAAATAAAACTTTCTATAATTTAAATTATTGCCTGTTTTAACTCCAATAACAACCGACTATCGGCAAAAGAGTCGATACGGCCGATTAGAGGTCTTTCAAGATAAACTGAACTGTGACGCAGAAACTAAAACTCGTCAAGCGATAATTACTGCGCAACCTACAAACATACGTGTATTTCAACAACGGGGTTATAACCTATAATGGTATAATGTTTGCAGGAAGGTCTACTCTTCAACCGCCATCCCCTCTCTGCGCATTTCGCGATTCAGTTTATCTTGAAAGACCTCTACCTATTATCCATCGATTAATCGGTGCATCCCAGTACTATAAACTATGGTCGTTAAAAATTATAACTTGTTTGATTTTGTTTCAGATTGAGATAAACGTGATAAAAACTGTTTGGCTTTTGTTATCGTTAACCCAACTGACCTACAGTCAGCACGCATGTATGACATCTTATACCATAACGAATACTTCATTCCCTAAACACATAACGCATTTGATATCGAACAACTGTCCAACGGATACCATCGAAACCGGAGCTTTCGATGGTTTTGACAAACTTAAAGTTTTTGTAATGAAATTTAATGTGATTACGGAGATACATCCAGGAGCACTGCAAGGGTTAAAGTCAGTACAAACTATGAACTTGCATTTTAATAAACTGACTCTTTTGGACAAACAACTTTTCGCAGGTTTAAAACGGTTGAAGTGGCTGGTTTTGACCGAAAATAAGATCAGTACGATTGAATCTGGCGCTTTCAAGGATCTAAGTGCCCTTCAGACGCTTGATTTGAAGAGAAATGCCCTAGAAAGTTTGGAAAATACGACTTTAGACGGATTAAAAAATTTGCTGACTTTGAAACTTGATTTAAATAACATCAAAAACATTGCTCCAAATTCTTTTAAAGAGATGCGAAGACTTCAAACACTGAATCTCAATTTTAACGGCTTTGAGGAACTAATGGAAGGCGCTTTCACGGGACTTGTCAATTTAAAAAATTTGGATTTGTCGGAGAATAACTTGAGAAATCTCCATTCCGGTATATTTTCCGACCTTTCATCGCTTCAAAATCTGTATTTGCAAGAAAATAGTATTGTTGATCTGGACGCGGAAGTTTTCTCAAACTTGGAAAACCTCAAGTTACTCGATTTACATCAGAATGAACTCGCTAACATTAATGCACCTTTGTTTAAGAATCTTCAATCATTGACTGAGCTTAACTTGCATACGAATCAAATAAGAGAGTTGAGTGTCGATGCGCTTGAGAATTTGGAAAATCTTGAAACATTAAATTTATGTGGGAACTTACTTAGCGAGCTACTGGCGTATTCGTTTTCCGGCCTCTCAGCACTAAAAAATTTGTATTTTTGTGTAAATTATATAGATTTATTAAACCTTGACTGTTTTAATGGATTAACAAGTTTAAATTCTCTAGATTTGTCCAGCAATCAAATTTCCGTACTAACGTCTGATGTTTTTGAAGACTTGCCAGCACTCAAGACACTGCATCTCGGTAGTAACCTATTGCACACAGTACACCAGAACAAATTTTTGAGCCTGTATCAACTGGAAACGTTACTTTTGTCCACTAACAAGATCACAGAAGGCATGACTGGAGTTCTTTTGCTCGGTCTCACAAATTTAAAACATTTGGACTTGAGCCAGAACGACATTTGGAAAATAGACCCCAATACGTTTAAAACATTAACGGCGTTGGAAAGTTTGGATTTGAGTGGCACAGAGATAGGTTGTACGAATTGGGAAGACCCTAAAAATGCAACTGGATCGCTGAATCAGAAAGCTTTTCTCGACTTGCCCGCTTTGAAAAAATTAAAACTGAAATCCAACTGTTTGCAAAATTTAAATCAGACGAAATTTCGCGGTCTTTCCAATTTAGAAGAATTGGATCTACAAAGTGCTAGAGTGTCGGATATTCCTCCACTCGTCTTCAGTGATTTGACTTCTTTGAAAAAACTAATTCTCAACGATAATAAATTGCAGAGACTGGATAACACTACCTTCAGAGGTCTAACATCTCTGAAAATTTTAACGATTACGAAAAACAATATTAGTTACATACAGCCTGGGACATTTTCGGATTTGCAGGAATTGGTCGAACTTAATTTTTTCAGAAATAAGATTAAACTGAACGAAGCTGGCGTTTTTCGTGGTTTGAACAAGATTGAAACTCTCAACCTCCGATACAGCGAAATCGATTACATAGAGCCTGCAACGTTTCGAAACATGACATCGCTTAAAAAACTGGAGCTCTATGGGAATCAAATTACCGGTTTCGATAACGACACGTTTAAAGGCTTGTTTAAACTGGAAATTCTTGACATAAGTAACAATAATATAACCGCGCTTCAACCAGGTTTGTTCAGAGACCTTCGCTCTCTAATAGAACTGAGTTTGCAATATAATCGTATGGAACATTTGCAAGCTAATACCTTCCTAGGATTAAAACGATTGACATACCTGCAGTTGTTACAAAATAAACTACTTAGCCTTAAGTCGAATACATTTACTGGTTTACCTAGACTTCAGTTTCTTTTCCTTGAAGATAATCGTATTGCGAGTATCGAAGAAGGCGCTTTCAATGGTTTATCTCAAGTTAAAAAAATTAACTTGTCATACAATCGCCTCCGAAATATATCGGGGTCGTTGTTTGACGATTTAGAGACCCTGGAGTATTTAAGACTTTTTGGAAATTTGCTGCCGTCAGACTTGGAATACGAACTTCAAGATCGGTACCCGTATGCAAATGGGATTGGAAAATCTTCTGAACTCCAAATGTTCTGGTAGTTATAAAGAAAAGCTAAAAATTAGACGAGAGCTGAAGGTGAGCGTGTGTGAAGATGACAATTTAGGGTTGAAACATCAAATACTTTATATTCTACCAGGCAAAATACGAGGTCGTTCGATGTGAAATTGTTCTTTGCTGGATAACACCAATGAAAATAAGTGTCATCTAGACTTGAAGAATTATGTAAAATGTTAACAAATAATATTCGAAAACTTTATCCAGTGTATAGAAATAAATGCAATAGAATATAATTAAGTGAGAAAATTATAGACTTTTTATAGCTAATCTTAATCAGGGACTAAAAACGAAAAAAATTCCGTTGGCTTCTGTTCGGAACGAAAACGAAATATATCGTTTTCGTTCTTTTCGTTCTAACCGAAAAAATTCTTTTTTCGTTTTCGTGAACTGAAATAATAACGGTTAAAACCGGTTTTACAATATTTTTTTGTCGTCAAAAAACTTTTTTTTTTCGTCAATTTTTTTTTTTTCTAGTCACCACAACCCTCTATAAATACGATAACAATATTTGCGTCTTAACTAAAATATAAACGATGACGATGGGGTTTGATGCTCACGGACAGCATATTTTAGACTGGCGAACCATCGCCATATTAAATTTACCAAATCGTTAAACATATTAACATTTAACCATTTTATTAAGTTTAACACCCGTAAGGTGCAAAAACACAACGTGATTAGGTTAAATTAGACACACGATCTTTATCTAAAAATATGAAAATATAGCAAGTGCTGTTTTAAATTTGTTTTAGTACTAAAAATCTATGCATTTGAATTAAATTAGATCCTGCTGTAATTATTCAAAAAGACAAAGGAATTAATTCAAGTGGATAATTTACTAAATGTTATAAAAAAAAAAGATATTTAAAACAAACTTATATTAACTTGAAATATACTTTAACTTTATAGTTTGTACATACCATACAATATACATTTTCACATTCCGTTAAATCTTACTAGCAACACATCTTCCAATGAATCTTCTTTTACATTAGTCCTTTTTGAAAGAAGAATAAATTTTACTATTATTATGTCTAAACGCAAATAAAACATACACATTCATAATATATATCCAATCAAGTGTATATTCTATATTGATGATCTAAAAAACAAATTAGAAATAGAGAATATCAGTACCGTTAATTGTGTTACACGTAATTGCAAGTATAAACAATAAAGTTGTTAATACATATTCACGTAAATATATGGAGAAAAGTGAAGCTCACTTATTTCAAGTGAGATTTTTTACTGCCTCGTGGAATCTTCCCAGCACAGAAGGTAAATTCGCGTTTGTGTTTAACAAATAAAATTGAAATAGCGACAAAACCGGTTAAAACCGGTTTTGGAAAATATTTATTTCGTTTTCGTTCTTAAACGAAAAATAATAATTTCGTTTTCGGTTTCGTTTTCGTTCTTAAAAAAATTTCGGTTAATTTCGTTTAACGTTTTCGTTTTCGTTCCGTTCTCAGTCCCTGATCTTAATTCATGAATGTGTTCAACTGTCTTTTTAAGATTAGCTGTTTTAAGAACATTTTATTAAACAAAAAGTAGTATGCTTAGGATAACATTATTATCTGCAAAGTGCACATCTCAAATTTGTATTGCACATGAGGATTGGACTACACTTTCAACGCACTATGTAACATAGAAAAATCATAAATTATTACGTATGATATGTAAAAAATGCCTTTATTTAGTTAAGTTTCTTTTTGTGTTTAATTAAGTACAACTAGTTTATTTATGTGATGTTTTGTTTGGTTTTTCAATTGATACTAACCTTTAATAAATACAATAATATTGTAATAACTTAGTTATTTTTAAAGATAAACCTAACAACCCACGCATCAATGAAACAAGTAAAAATCTTTTTAATACTGCCAGAGCCTACTACAACCCGTATTTAAAACAAAAAAGTTGATGTTAAAATACCAAAAACAAAAAGATTTGTAAAATTGATTAACAAATTTTAAGTGTGTGATTTCAAATAAGCAAGTTAAAAGCAAAACTCGAAACGTCATATTTTTGCTTTTTATGAATAGCGCAAACCTATTATTTTTTTTCAAGATTTTCTTCATTGAAAAGTTGCTCTTAAATCATAGATCATTTTGAATCACTTAACCAACTTTGTATCTCTTAAGAGAATCATATGCTGTTCACGATAACTGAGACGATAAATTGTGCATTTTTGACATTACTTATCAATAGAGCCTGGAGCGGCAGCTACTTTAAACTTTTTTTTGCCACAAATACTCAAATTTCACATACAAAGATACATACAGTGTGTACAAAAAGTAACGTAGCGGATCTAGGTATATACCGTCTTGTGACTTTACAAAAAAAATTAAACAAAAGTTGTTAATGGTCATTAGGGTGGTTCTTATTTTTAAACTTCACATATTTTTATGCAGAACCTTCTCAATTTATTCCTTTGTATAAATAATCAGTTTCTGTAAAATTAGGGATGAATTAGTAAATATTAACCCGTGCCCCACGGGGCTTAAAATCCAAAATAATTGTGAGAAAGTTCAATTTCAAATATGGTGAATTTCATTATTTTATTTGATCTATAAACAAACCCATTTCGACTGAAAATATAAGTTTCAGCTTGTCTGGCGCTTGTTGCTCTGATTGATATATTTTCCATTTCTTTCCACCACACACGACTGTAACATCGTCCAACCGCATTGTGCCGAATAACGCGGTCGTGGTATAGTATAGAACTGAAATCGAAACTGTTCCATTCCCTAGCCAACCCGGCACATCAAAAAATGAGGAATATAGAGAAACAGAAATTTAGAGTAAAGTGTTCAACAACAGAAGAGTTAGAAACGGTATGTTGTTTACGTGATTCTTAGCAGCTCTAGACGTTCATTTGTTGATAGCTTGGTAGATGCAGTTCATTTAAATCTAAATGAGTTTTTCATTAATCGCACATCCATTAAGAGAGCTCGGTAAAAATTTCGTAAAAAAAAATTCACTGTATGTTAAGTCCAAATTCAACGAATTAAATTTAAACTTTGTGGTCATCCATTAGGATACCAAAATGCTTCCAAACTACTGGAAAAACAGTTTTGATCTACTTCCAGTCATACTTTAGCTCCTAAAGTAGATTTAAAACAACTTTTCGAGATACTTTCAAAGCCTACCAGTTTAATACTATTAAATGTTGTGCTAGTATCCGTAAATTATCAAGAAAACTGCAATAACTCAAGAAACACTAATTTTAGGCATACTTGATCTGGAATACTTTTTACAGAAAATTACATGGTCAATAAGAAAATGTAAAAATAGATAGGGTGTTCCATTAAAAAAACTGACCTATTCGTGTTTAAAGTTTGACTAAATGGACCGGGCATAAGGAACACCCTGTGTATAATTTTATAATTTTAAGTAGTCAAAAATCACTTTGAAACTATTGTCCTACAAAATTCTAAAGGAATTCGTTCTGACATAGCCAACTTGTGAAATAAAATTATTTTTTTAGGCTCCTGTTTCTGTCAATATCTTTATAAAAACTTAAATAACTAAAAAACTACTATTATTAGAAACATAAAACCTATATCTTTTTGGAAGCGAATTTTAAAAAACGAAGTGACGTATCGGTGCGCAAAAACAAAACACTGTCTAGTTGAAAATAATTTAAAATCTATGTAGTAAATGACCACAAACAACTATTGATCCGTTACGTTACTTTTTGTACACACTGTATAATATATGGCAAAAGTCATTTAGTGGCCACACCAGTTTATTTAGCTTTGTAATAGTATGAACTGTGATAGGCGTGTGAAAATCTAATAAGATTTCAATTTGTTTAAAAAAAACTGTAAAGGGATGCCATGGTTAAAATAAATTGGAAAACACTGGGATAAATAAACAAAGTCGTGTGCTTTTACGTGCTAAGTAAGAATCTTAACTGAAGTTGTGCTGAGTGCCTGAAATATCCTACAAAAAGCTTCCTTCTTTGTTAACACTGTTCAGTGGTAAATTGCTGCACTTAAAATTATGATCAGCAAGGTAACCTTATTAAGTCACATGCAAAGACACTACACTGCAACTATTAGCGTGGAATATCTAGTAGCTACTTTATATTCAGATTAGTAGCGTTTAATAACACCTATAGTACGTAAGTACATGTAGTATGCTATGCACCCACGAATAAAGCTTAGCTGTTACATAAGACAAGACGTTGGAATTTCGCCGTCTTAAGCAGTATTGTATTGTTCTAGAATGCATCGAATTTAAACAAGCGAATGTAAAAATAAAACACAATTTTACTATTTACAGTCCCTACAACTTTTCAATTGTTGATATTAACAGTCCTTAAACCGCGAGCGTATTTGGATGTCTCGAGAACAGACAAAAGCCTCATTTACAAAACTTTTGAAACTGTTGTTATTGGTTATAACTAAAGAGCGGAAGTTGTGGCATTTGCAATTTTTTGCAATTTTTGCAATTTTTGATGAAATTGTCGTAAATTGCAATTTTTGACAAAAATGCAATTTTTCTGCAATTTTCAATCGTTTTTATGCTTATTTGCTTTGTAACAGTACAAAGTATTAAATTTACCCACTTAATTTGTTTACTAGGTTCTAGTCCATTAACCATTAGCAAGTTTAACTGTATTTCTAATTCTGGGAATTAATGGGAATTGGGGGACAAATTATTTTTTGCATTTTTTGCGAAAAATCTATCGGAACAGGAAAAAAATATTTTTTGGATGCCCATGTTAATACAGATATTCACAAGCGATCTGTAGCAAAAACAACCACAGCTAAGCAAACTTTGCTTAGCAAACCTCCGACAACTCCATGCAATAAATTATCCAAATATTATGTAGATTTGTGTGCAGCATTTGTAGAATCTAATATACCTTTGCATAAAGTAAACTGCAAGTCTTTAAATGAATTTTTGGATAAATATACTATGCAGAAAATTTTGCAAAATTTGTTGAAGTAGTTGATAATTTAGAAGACGATGCCGAGTGTGTAAAAAAGTTAAAAGCAATTGTTCAAAGTTCCTCACTAAAAAATGAATTGACGTTTTTAAAAGCTAATTTATCATTTCTTAATAGTAGTTTGACGAAATTAGAAAAACAAGGTATGCCCCTACATGTTAGTATTGAAATTGTAAAGTTTGTAGAGAATCAGATAAATTGTATACCTGGACCAAAGGGGGCAGTAATTAAAAAAAAATACATTGATGTCGTCTCTAAAAATACCGGTTTTGAATTTGTGTGCAACTTTGCAAAGATAATAACTGGTGAACACAATGTTAATGTTAATAATTATAGTTCTGATTTAATAGAGTTTTTTAAGTATGCACCAATAAGTAGTGTAGATGTGGAGAGGTCTTTTTCTGTATATAAACATATTTTAAATTCACGAAGGTACAATTTCACAGAATTGAATTTAGAAATGTACATGTTAGTTAATTTTAATGCGACAAAATAAAAGTATCTTTATTGCAATTTTCTGCATTTTTATTGCAATTTTTACCCTATTTGCCTGCAATTTATGGTGCAATTTTTCTCTTTTTTGGTGCCATAAGTTCCGCTCTTTAGTTATAACTGTTTTAGCACTGAGGTGTCGTTCAGCCTAATACAGGTCTAATACAATTCTGTTTTTACTGAGGTACAAAAAATGTTGGTTAATTTTTTTTCTGTTAGTTAATTTCCTTGATGGCGCAGAAGTTTTGTTCCGATTCAATTCCATCATTCTTGGTCTTTTAAGTCATAATAATGGATTCAAAATTGGTGCATTGTAACAAATCTGCTGATGAAATATTAGTGATTTGACCCGATTCCTTTGTGACAAATTCCAAACCTACAGCACTTTTCTTTTACTTAAATTTCACTGGAGGCATTCTAGCATTTTTGTCTCTAATTTCAAAGCTTTAAATTAGACTCTATACGTTATTTCATTATGTTGCGTTAAAGTTTTGTATCACGTACGTTGGTAACGTAAAATACATAGAAGTTGCTAAAAGTGAGTTCAAATTAAAAATCGGTCACTTGGCATTTTTACTCGTTCATGTCCAGTTAAATAGCTTAGGTCAGGTTGTTATAAAAATCGTCATTTGAAATATGTTTACTATCGGTTTTACATAAAAAAAAAGGCGTCAGCAATAAAGCGACTCTTTAATTTAAACGATTATGTGCCGCTTTGAACGGATATTATAATGTACAGTACATTAATTTTGCGATAGGGTTTTTCAAAAATGGATCTGTATAATATAGCAATACCAATAAGCTAGTATACAGCCTTTTTCTGCACCGTTCATGTAATCAAAGTGCTATTGGTGTTTTTAATTTATCCACCATTTATTTTCAATATTTTTTTAATTGCTTTTTCCCCAATTTAATTTTATTGTACCAAAAACTCATACATCAAAATCAAATATCCACACCTGATTTCACCATATTTGAGATTACAATATATTATTTGTGTATTAGGATCATATTTCTATTTACCTTGACCTTAAAAACTACAAAATAAAGGCACTAACCGCTTTAATATTTTCCATCAATGACTGAAAAGTCATTGGATTAATCTTTTAACGAAAACTGCACGAACGTTTTTGATCATCTGATAATTTAATCTTCTGTATAGCTGTGCTTACGTATAAATAAGGGATAATTTACAAAAAAATTGTTGGTGGTGAACCCAATATAAATCACCTCTCCTGTTAACTCGTCCCCAGATTGTACATTGTTTCTTGTGATTTTAAAAAATTTACAACACCAGTGTGAATGTTTTTTTGTTAGGTTTGATGCAGATGCATTAATGATAAAAGGAAAATTAACAGTAAACAGTTTTTTTATAAAATTCTTTGATGCGTAAAAGACCATTTTGCTTTAATGGTTCTTCTAACCGTTGACGGCGTCTTCAACACAATGTCGCGCCACCGTCTGATAAAAACAAATGACTCCTATTCATCAGTTACAGTGAACGTGAGAACAACAGTTTTGTAATTTAAACTAGGAATTCCTTTTATTCCGTCATTATTCGCCCTGTTTTTGTATTTATATAAACGCCGGAACGTGCAAATTTATACGTAAGACCCCTCGCCGAAACAAAAGCACTGCTAGCGATACGAAATCAAGTGCGCCGTTCAACACTTCCATTATTTTGTTCTCGTAATATTATGCGTAGCGATCAATTGGGAAGATTTGTTCTGTCTTTGCTTATTATTTATGTATTGTATTGTTAAACTTGGAATACTCGCTCACGTTACATGATATAATACGTAATACAAACAGGATTAGAAGTTTAACGCGAATTTAAGTAGGATTAAAAGTTTAGTTAAGAAGATACTGCACGTACATCACATTGCGTTTAAACAGAGTAAAAATAATGCACCAATGTTTCCAGGCGAATGTTCCTTCCTGCACGTTTTCGAAAATCTTTTACAATTGCCCGTTCTCAAAGCTCGAAAAAGTCGGGCAATCCTGAAAATCAGTAAAATTGCTATTTGAACCCAATATGAAAAATAAGCGTAATAAGTCCTCCTAATTATCGCAAACAAATACTTAGGTATAGTTCATGGCAAGATATTATGGGGATTTCGGGTTTTGTGGCTAATTAACTGTTATCAGCTTAGGGAGGGTACTTCTAAGAAGTGACTTGTTCACACCTTATGTCTACATCAACAGGGCAATAACATCAGGACAGTATTTTTAATAAATCACTTTATTGTAAACTAGGCGATTTACCCGGCGTTGCACGGGTGATTACAATTATTCTCTTTTATCAATCACAGACTACTCGCGCTCCGCGCTCGCGTCCTCTGACGTTGCCAGATTATCAATCACAGACTACTCGCGCTGCGCGCTCGCGCTCGGCGGACGTTTCCGGCCGTTCTCGGCTGTTCCCGGCCGTCCTTTATACGACGTTTGATCCGTCGGGTCCTAAATAGTAACTGTGCAAAATTTGGTCCCGATCGGTCAACGGACCTAGGATTCTATAGCGAACAAACAAACACACAAACAAACAAACAAGCTCTTTTATATATATAGATAGATTAAGATTATATGGGGTGTGTTTAAAGTTCCACATATGGTATTGTACACCACATCATATATAGCTATAATCTTCACTACTGTGTATTTAAATTAGATTACATAACAATAATTTTTCTAATATATAAACTACACCATGTTAGTATGTTATAAGTCAAGTTATTATTCTGTAATAATATCTTAAGGATACTTGTTACATCGTAAATCTTTTTCTACTGTATTACCATTGTAATTGTTATCACTACAATAATTAAGTTTTTCATATTAGATGTTCACGTTGTAGGTAGTTTAGACACATATTTATACGTCACTTTGTCGTTCGTCCATATGTGACATTCTGATTCTGCACATCAAGTAGTGATGGTTGCTTCGCTAAAATGAATCTGTTTTAATTCAATTTATTTTATGTAAACTTTTTGGATTGTGCCGTCGTAAACTTTTAATATGTTCAGCATCATCCTTTTTAACTTTTATTTATTGGATGTGGATCTATCCTAGTGATTAGAGTGACAAATTTTCTACGAATCCACATGTTGTTTTTCTCTTTTAGCTTCATTGTTCAATTTGTCAAATTTCAATTTATTTTCGGTGCACACGAACTGCGGCCATTCTCATCCCATCATTACTAACTTTTATGACCATGCGTTAATCCTACACTCGAACTGCGTACAAATATTTTCTAACCCTTGATTATATGGATAGACCCTAATTTAATGTTCCACGAATTAATCCTAAAATTAGTCAAATGTACGGTAATTTTATAGGTATAAATACAATCCGCAAGTGTGATTTAGTTTACTAAACGTTCAGTAAACGTGGAAAAGAGCTGCTTGTTTACGAAAATTGTAAATATTATAAACACAGACAGTAGAAATTTTATACTCCTATTAAGTAATTACTATGTACATATTATTGACAATAAAATATTTTATTTATATTTTTTTATTTCATTCAATTTAAGTAGTGAATATTTAGGAATACTCCAACAATTTCTGACCGCTTACCTGAATACGAAATTCCAGGAAAGGTATAATTAAAGAATATCCGCAGTTCGTGTATCGGCTTAACTCTCATGCTTAATTACTGGCCGCAGTTCGCGTGGTACTTAAGTACAAGTCATTAAAATAGCCGCAATTCGAGTGCGCCCTTTATTTTTGGTTCAGAGATAACACATGTGTCGACGACTATAAATTCAAAAAAATTTTAATGAAGTACTTCTATCAATGTCAACCATTTCATCCTCGAGAAAAATTTTAATGTTCACCATATTGTTGCTTTCGAACATCCTCGCTCATCGGTGAGTAGCACCTTATAAGACTTATAAATTATAATTTTAAGGACACTATGTAATTTATTTATAGCTTCTGATGAAGGATCAAATAAAGATCCGAAATATTTAGCTGATGTAAAGAGTTTTCTTTATAAACCTAAGGACCATTATCCCGTCATTCTACTCAAACTACTACATGGTCGTAATTCTTGGTTAATTATACAGATCTTTAGTATATTTTACAAAGTTATCCAAATAACAAACTGAT
Source organism: Elmis aenea (assembly GCA_947652605.1). Taxonomy (NCBI): domain Eukaryota; kingdom Metazoa; phylum Arthropoda; class Insecta; order Coleoptera; family Elmidae; genus Elmis; species Elmis aenea. The sequence goes on from OX393579.1 coordinate 48,578,852, forward strand.
TATCAATTTATTCATTATTTACACAATATAAAAATATATTTCACTAATATTAATCACTTACATAAACGTCACTGTTGTCGTCAGAGGAATCATCTAAATTGATAATTAATGGTGGCACTAAATGCTGTCTGTAGTTACTTTCTTTTTCAATAACATGTTTAATGCAATTTTTCCAACTATAGTCGCTGTAATTTTTTCTACTTCTTTTTTCATCACATCTATTGTTATATTACTAAACTTTGGGGCTGTACTGTTTCGACGAATATGTGCTTTCAGTTCAGACCAAATTATTTATATCGGGTTAAATATACAGGGTGGACCAAGTTCGAATTTTTTACGGGGTATCTCGGTTACCGTATTAGATAGCGAAAATCTGATATCGGTCTCTTGGGCTATTTTTTTTGAGAAAATAACGCCTGTGCAATCAGATTTTTTCAATCGGATTCCATTTTGGCACTACAGACGAAAAATTAAAGTTCATCATTTTCGAAAATTTACTATAACTTCTTTATTTATTAAATTAGAACAAACTGTTGTAAAGGTTTTTTATACAGATTTTTATGCTTAATTTAAAAATAAAAGTAATTTTTTTATAGCTACCTTGACTTTTGAGATATGGAGTAAACTTACATTTTTGTAAATGGAAACCCTAGTTGGCCATGCCTTTATGTGAAAGAGTATTTTTGTAGCTTTTCAAAAATATATAGTTTTATATATTTTTTTCAAAAAAAAAACAAGATATGGCCAATTTTGTAAAAATTCGATCATCAAAGTTTGCCATGATTTCATAAACAAGTGATGTTTTCAATTATTAAACAAATAAACGTCATTGCCAAGTAAATTCTGAAACAGCCGCTACGTTTTTATCACTTACAAAGTAATATTCTAACATATTAAACTTTTTAAAGAGTTCAAATTTAGCCATGTTCACAATACCACAATAAACAGTTATAAAACACAAAATAATACACGGATTTGCTTAAAAGTTAAAAAATTTACTTAGCAATGACGTTTAGTTGTTTAGTAATTGCAAACATCACTTGTTTACGAAATCATGGCTAACTTTGATGATCGAATTTTTACAAAATTGGCCATATCTTGGTTATTTTTTGAAAAAAATATATAAAACTATATATTTCTTAAAAGCTACAAAAATACTCTTTCACATAAAGTGATGGCCAACTAGGGCTTCTATTTAAAAAAATGTAAGTTTACTCCATATCTCAAAAGTCAAGGTAGCTATGAAAAAATTACTTTTATTTTTAAATTAAGCATAAAAATCTGTATAAAAAACCTCTATAACATTTGGTTCTAATTTAATAAATAAAGAAGTTACAGCAACTTTTCAAAAATGATGAAATTTAATTTTTCGTCTGTAGTGCCAAAATGGAATCCGATAGAAAAAATCTGATTGCACATACGTTATTTTCTCAAAAAAATAGTCCAAGAGACCGAAATCAGATTTTCGCTATCTATTACGGTAACCGAGATACCCCGTAAAACATTCGAATTTGGTCCACCCTGTACAGTGATATGGAGGTAATCGAACCACTTTATGTCCAAGAACACTCGCTATATACTCGATATTCTTTTACCCTTGTCAGGCGGCATAGGTGCAATTGTAACTTTTTAGTTTTTAAATTGCAATAACTTTTTTTCTGGAAACCGTAGAGGGCTAAAATTTTGTGACATATCTACATTTTTGATCTGATTATAAGATGAGCCAAATTTCAGAAAAATATTTCCCCTCTTCCGAGATAAGGGGTTCAGTTGTTTTTCCATCCATAACAGGCGGCATAAGTACACTTATTGTACCTTCATATATTTTGTATGAAATAATGGGGTAAAAAAAATGTATTTTTTTTGATAATTTTTTATTTTTAAAAATAGTGAGAAATAGTTGATTTACATTATTAAAGAAAATTTTAGAACATTTTTTAATTGATTTTCTTCACAAGTAATGCTACGTGCATCTTTGTTACTGAGTGTTCATCGCAAACAGGTTTCACGCAAACTACGCAGGACTTCCTAGTCTTAAGTTGTTTCCGATTCGGTTCTCGGCAGACATATCAATTGCCAACTACAGGTGAGGTTCCGCGACTACCATGAAGTACTTGAGGACCTGCTGCCTCTGGTGCTACCACAATCCGTCGTCCAAGCACATCGAAGGAAATGGTTTCTCATCGACATCCGGTTTGTACCACGAGCTTCGATTGCAGGCATACATAACTCATTGGCCAAATCTTTTAGGAACTTTTTTTGTTGATCGTTGGCTCTGAGCCGTGGGTTGTGTTCTCTGTAGATGATGCAGGATGCTAACCCAGTAACGTCAATCATGTTATAGAAAAATGCTAGAGGCCAACGCAATGTTCTTCGTTTCACAGTTTACTCGCCTAACATTTTGTCCATAACATCAATTCCGCCTTTGGTTTTGTTGTAATAGTTTATTATCTCTGGCTTGAGTGCTTGTGTCCCATCGCCTTCTCCCGTCATGCGCATGAATGACAAAAGCACGACTGATTTATTCTTCTTTGTCACATATGAACAGATTGTTGCATCACGATTTTAGGCAAAATTGGTCGAATTTACAAGCCTTTTTTTGGCAGGCTGCATGTTGCTTGACACAAATCTCTTGTTTTTTCCCACCGTACCCACTAGGGTTTCTCATATTTGACCATTTTGCTTGTCCCGGGATTCCGGGAAGAAATCGGTTTTTGTCCCGGGATCCCGGGATGTAATAAATTATGTCAATATTTTTAAATAAATAACTCAAAAAATTAAGGGAGCGGTTTATTACTTAAAAACAACTCCAAGTCATACCTATATGTAATACATTTTGCTCCATGATTATTACAAATAATTCAATAATACTGGTGAGAGAAACATACATTTGGGAATTATAACCTTTCTATTGCAATTTCATATTTATGAATACAATAATATAATTTTTACAATGAATTTTTATAATGTGATTTAAGAAAACAAAGGTGATCTGTGCTTCAGTCAATTAGTCTTTTTCTTAATTTATTAACAAAAAGTCCTGCTGCATAAAATGCTCTCTAAGTCTCTATTGATGTTGGTGAAATTGTCTTGCGAGCATCTAGCAGCAAAGAAACATCGTTATTATCAATAAAATTTCATTTATAAGCTATTTTGCTTTGAATTATCAGGATACACAAAAATAAAACTGTAAAAGTATTTTGAAGATATTAACTTTGTAATGGAGACCGGGCTTCTTTGCGTCATACTAAAAGTGAAAAATTATTTTGAAGTTTTTCCATAATTTGCTGTTAGTAAAGACATTTTAAGCATAAAATTCTGATAATTTATAATAGTATTACAAAGATCTTAGCACAAAATAAACGAAAACAACACTTTTTTAAAATCCCGGCAATTCCCGGGACAAAAAGCAGTTCCCGGGAAATATAAAATAGCTTAAAATGGACCGGGATCCCGGGAAAGAAACCCTAGTACCCACCTCTTTGTCGTATGATGTTACGAGATCTTGTTTGTGTACTTGGCAGTGGATCACTATGCAATTGAGTTCCATCCTTAGCAGTTCAAATGTCATCCAAACTTTGAGATACAGGCTCATCCTTAACGCTTTCCTCTGAGTCGTATTCTTTTTCCTGCTCTATGACCATTTCTTGCTCGATGCCTGACTTTTCTTCAGCTGAAACATCCGCTGGTGGTACATAGTTTTGGTCATCATATGATTCTTCCTCATATTCAGAATCAGATTCTTCAAATACTGAATGTGTATCAATAGTCTACTTACGTTGTGATAAGAACGCAAATATTCAGCATCTTTTTGCAGGTGCCTGTTATAGAATCAAAACAAAATATATAAGTAGTGTTGAAATAATCAAAATATCACAAAACATGACTTACACAATGTGTAGACTGTAGATATTAAATATTATCGATTTACCGTATAAAAATTTTATCTACTAAGAATTTTTATACAAAAATGTGAAGGTAAATTGTACCTTTACCGCCTGTTACGTTGTTAAATTATGTCGCCTGACGGGGGTTAAATTCTTTGATTTTTAGAACTTCCAAAAGTTCCTTTTTAGTGTATGCTGCCTCAAAATATAAATCATTTTCCTGTAAAAAAGTCCGAATTTTTTCTTTAGTTGATGACGAATTAGGGACTTTTTTTAACAGCATGGAATGATACCTGGCGTTCTTTGTGTTCTTGTCTTTCCTTATTTTTCTAGGTCCAATACCATCTTTTAATATTTTGCGGACAGTTGATTCCGGAACTTGCGTCATTCTGGTTGTTTTTGCAATCGTTCCGCTTTTGCCTGCACTTTTTAAGTAATTGTACACATTGAGAACTATTTGTTTGGCTTCAATCGGCAAATGCTTCCGCGTTATTTTATTACTTTGTAGAAGAACCTCATCATTTTCCCCTTCTTGTATCGGTTCAGCTTCATTTTTGTCAAGAGCATATGCTTCAGGAGGTCCAGCTGCTTCGTTCTCGTTTTTCTCAAGAGCATTCCATGGTCTCCACATTTTGTAAAATGTGTTAAAATTTGGGATCCTAAACATAATATCATTATTTTTCTATAAAAAAAAGAACGTATTTTATTGCAACATACCTTACTAACACACCAAACACACGAAGTCTTAAAAAATACTATTTTTAATAACAATTGGAAAACTATTAGCTTGCGTAAAATAAGAGACCTTGTTTGAAAAATACTGAACCTTTATTTTAAAAATTTTGTTTTTATTGTCACAGGGAAACTCAATTAATACAAACAAGTTATTGTGGATAAGATATTCCTCGAATTCGGTTCTGTCCTACTAACGCCGTGCCAATAATCAAGTCCTCATTAGTGTAGGAGGGGCTGTGGTGTAAGCTGCTTAAGTATTTAAAGATACGGTATAGTCTGTTTCAAGATATTTTAACCTGCTAATAACAGCATTATCTACTGTAATTACTAGTAATCAGCAAATCGCTAGTTCTGCCCCGCAGGGGGGGGGGTGTAAGGACCATACTGTACAGAATTAACGGTTTCTGTAATTCAATCTACTACAGGTAGATAAACAAGGGTTCTTAATTAAAATTTTAATAAAGTAAACATTTGTACATTTAGTGACAAAGTTATTCAAGTGTTAACTTTATAATTGATATGTACACATATTTATTAACTATTATTATTTAATACGCCTCTGAAACATAAAGAGTTCACTACAGATTTTCAAGGGATTATCTTATCTCTCCACAAGTGCTTAATAATACTAATTGTTAAATCCCCTAAGTCATGTTAAAATATCTTGAAATGAACTATACCATAAAAACCGCATAATATCTTGCCATGAACTACGAGGGCGTATTGAAAAGTAAGGTCTCCAACGATGCCATTTCCGAACGCGAGTTGCTAGGCAAAATTTGACAACAGCGCTGCATTCCTTAGTTCCCCCACCCCAGTGTAAAATCATCCGCGAGACCTTGGGACGCTCAGCCGCTGCGTAGCACTCGTTTAGGAGGGAGCTCCCGCTTAGCTCGCCCGCCAGGTGCGAACTGCGCTCAGTGCTCAGTCATTCGATTTTTGAATGCAAAAAATATCTCTCCGATAGACATTCATCGCCAGTTAGTGGAAGTGTACAGTGCGAATTGTATGGACATAAAAAAACGTGCGGAAGTGGTGCGGGAGTTTTCTGAGGGCTGAGAAAACGTCCACGATGAGCAGCGGTCGAGGCGGCCGAGTTTGCCGGAATCAACGGCGGCTCGAATCGACGAGATGGTGCGCAATAACCGGAGAATAACCCTTCATGAGATAAGGAAAGGTCGTAGCCACACTCTTCATTAAGACCTTCCCTTATCTCATGAAGGGTTATTCTCTATTCTCCGGTTATTGCGCACCATCTCGTCGGTTCGAGCCGCCGTTGATTCCGGCAAACTCGGCCGCCTCGACCGCTGCTCATCGTGGACGTTTTTCCGGCCCTCAGAAAACTCCCGGCACCACTTCCGCACGTTTTTTATGTCCATACGGTTCGCACCGTACACTTCCACTAACTGGCGATGAATGTCTATCGGAGAGACCTTTTTTGCATTCAAAAATAGAATGACTGAGCGCAGTTTGCACCTGGCGGGCGAGCTAAGCGGGAGCTCCCTCCTAAACGAGTGCTACGCAGCGGCTGAGCGTCCCAAGGTCTCGCGGATGGTTTTACACTGTGGTGGGGGAACCAAGGAATGCAGCGCTGTTGTCAAATTTTGCCTAGCAACTCGCGTTCGGAAATGGCATCGTTGGAGACCTTACTTTTCAATACGCCCTCGTATATATTACCACTAGGTACCAGCAAAGAAGTGTGTTATGTGCCTGCCAAGAATGTAAACTAGGAGTGTCCAGTGCCCAATTTCTGAAATATTCTGAAAAAAACTGAAAAACGTTATATTTTTGTTTACCTTATAATTTTATTTATTATTAACATTAGAAATCAAAAATTTGGTGTTCCAAGTTAAGACAAAATTCTTAATCACCGGGCGGCATCAGAATTAACCCAACCTGCTTGGTTTTGTGGTTGTATAATCAACTTTTTTATTTCTTATGGGCGCTATATTAGATTTTTATGATATCAGTTGACGAATTTTGTGATCTCTACGATGATCATAAACTTTTTAAAATGTGTACAGATATTCAGGGTATTCCTCTCATACCCTATACCGGGTGATTCAGTTTGACCCCTATAACTTTTTAAGTTTTGAAAATAACCCTAACAAACCTTATATTTTTGGAAACAGCGACAAATTCTCTATTAAGTGATGTGCATTTGTTATGTCTACGATGACGTTTGTCAAATTCGCGATAGGCAACTGTTTTTTTTTTTAATTGCATAGTGTACATGTTTTTGTTGATTCAGATAAAGAATTCAATTCTGAATCCGATCGTGTATTAAAAGAGTATGCATGCATAAGAAAATTTTCGAGAATAATCAGTTCAAAATATATTCAAATTATAGCAAACAGTCTATTTAACATAACAAAAAACGATCAAATCTTAAAAATTATACTATTACTATTAATGGAAATGTATTAAAAATTAATTTTTAATACAAATAAAAATAAATAATAAACGTTGACAAAAAATTAGACTTTAATGTATTCAAGCAGTTACATATAGATGACAACTGTGTTTGGAAGCGCGGGGCGGTCACTTTGAATACATTAAAGTCTAATTTTTTATGTCGACGTTTAGTATTTATTTTTATTTTTTATTTAAAATTAGTTTTTAATATATTTCCATTGATAGTTATAGTATAATTTTTAAGATTTGATCGTTTTTTGTTATGTTAAAAACAGACTATAATTTGAATTAACTTTGAACTGATTTTTCTCCAAAATTTTCTTATGTATGCATACTTTTTTAATACATGGTCGGATTCAAAATTAAATTCTCTATTCAAATCAACAAAAACATGTATACTATGTAATTAAAAAAAAACAAAAACAGTTGCCTATCGCGGATTTGACATACTTCATCGTAGAGATAACAAATGCACATCATTTAATAGAGAATTTGTCGCCGTTTCCAATAATATAAGGTTTGGTGGGGTTATTTTTAATAATTAAAAAGTTATAGGGATGCGACAGTCAAACTGAATCACCCGGTATAGCACCATAGCACCTGACTGTCGACTGTTCTTGGCAGTCGACAACCATATACAAAATCGGTGATTCCTAATTCGACAACTTATCGAGAGAGACTTAAAGCACTTTTTTGATTGCAGAGAGGAAATCTTTTATTAAAAGAAAATAGAAATGTTGTTAGATTGTTGGGAAAACATAATAGAAGGCGAAGTTGACTATTTTTCTGGATAAAGTTTGTTTGATTCACTTTGTGTATCATTTTTAAGACGGCACGAATTCTTGGTTACCTAATGGTTTAAGTATATTTATTTCAGTATGTTTAGTTTTATTCATGAAAACAGCTCTTGTCAGTTTCTTATGCACTTTCAGTTTAAGTTTATTTATAAAGGAATTGTCTTACTTTCCTCTGGTGTATTAAACTTGACCTATATCATTTTGTGGACTCTCACTCTGCATCATATCCATTTTGTATCGTTCGCTTTTCCTCCAATATGCGAGATTCTGTCGTAGCTGAGCGTCTTCGCCTGACCACTCGACGTGTACAACCGCAACCTCTTATACGTAATTGGATTTATCCGTTTCACAAGGTTTGGCTCTTGTAATATAGCTTAAAGACGCCGAGTAAGAGGTACATTGTGGGACTGACTAAGCGCACGTCATTTCAAATTTTAAGGCCAAGCGCACATTGACACGCAGTTGACTGACGCAGGGCAGCACAGTTTCTGTGATTCCATCTTTTGAGATAAGACACCGCGAATTGAGACGCAGAGCAATGCAGCGCAGTACTGCACCGTTTTCGCCTGCCCCACACTTGTGGATCTTACACAGAAACTGTGTCATATCGCCACTCGCGCCCCTTTGCGTATTTTGATTTGATTGTGTCTTTTCTTTAAATGGAATCATTAGAAGTAACATTAATTGAATCGTTGCGTAACTACCCTCTGATTTACGACACCTGCCATTTACAATATATGAAAACGAAATTTAAGCAGGAAATTTGGATAAAAATTCACCGACCGTTTTAGTGTAAATTACGCTCCATTAAAAATTTTGAGCGGTGCAGCGCCCTCAAAAATTGTCAACAAATTAACAACTTTAAGATTCCACCGGCAATTATTTTTGAAGTTTGATTGATAATAGTTTCGAAAACGTTTTGCATAAGCAAAACTTTTAAAATATTACACAGGGCGTTTGTTACGCTTTGTCAAATTCAATGGAAATAAAAAATCTGAATATTTTTTTAATTACAATAGTCTAGTTTTTTTTGTGTATTTTTGTACAGAATTAGATTCTACTTAGATAATTTAAAGTTAGTTTCTAACTTATTTTTATTAATTTCCGGGCTATTGCGATTTATATGTTAATTGCAGTGGCAAATAGAATATTTCATAGTAGAGAGACAAAACTAGAGAATTTCTTGAACAATTAAAACAACAAATAAAAAATGTATTTATATTTCTGTAAAAATATGCAAAAATATATAGATTACTGTGTTGAAAAAAATAACTTTCTAATGTTTAAATATTAATTAATTTGACAAAGCGTTAACTGCGGCGCAGAACTGCTATCCAATGTACGCGGACAACTGTGCCACATTGTTTTTATTTTCGTACTGCCCTGCCTGGCCTGCTCTGCCCGTACTGCGCCACACAGTTCAATGTGCGCCTTAGCTTAACCACTGATAAACTTCCTTAGAAACTAGGAATGTAAGAAAAGTATCGTTAAAACAAAGCCAACAAATTAATATGAGTATCATAAGTTTTAAAAATTAATTCCCAATGTAAATAAGTTTAATTAGAAATATCAATCTCTTTTCCAAAAGATTTCTTGTAAAAATACTGGGCCAGTTTCTGAACACTCATTTCTTTGTTAGTAGTAATCCCTTTTAACTATAAAGGATCACTTAATATTGCTAAAAATAAGTCAATAAAGTAGAACTCTTTGATCTAATTTATAAAATAGTTTTGATCCAATTTATAAAACCACTGTTCCACTTTTATAACCCGTCAATCTATCCGATGCAATTGTAAAGTTGTGCAGCGTTGAGTACTTTTAGAAATGAAGTGCTAGTTGAACGGTTCGTTTTTGCAGATTAGTCGCACTTTAATTTACGACATGTAACTAACTAACACGTTCTGTAATTTAATTTAGTTCGTTATCTTGTTTAATCCGTCTATGTGGATTTGACTAACTTGTGCGTACTTTGTTGCAGTCAACTTCGACCACTTCCAAATCCTCCGAGCCATCGGTAAAGGCAGCTTTGGAAAGGTAAGGTTTACTTTTTAATTATTTTAACAGGTTATTAACGTGCGTTTTGTGTATAATACTAGTTTATAGAAGACAACAATATACTATCAGACGCTCAATCCGGCTTCAGAGCCAAACATTCATGTGAAACATCATTAAATCTTGTGCTAGCTGATTGGAAGCAACAAATTGAAAATAACAAATACATTGTGGGGGTATTTTTAGACTTTAAAAAAGCATTTGAAACCATAGATAGAAATAGGCTGATTAAAAAACTGGAACAATACGGCATACGAGGAATCGAAAACAGGTGGTTTGAAAGTTATCTAACAACTCGCTATCAAAAAACTAAATTTAACAATATAGAATCAGAAAAAATTATCAGCACACTAGGTGTACCACAAGGTTCAGTTTTGGGTCCTTTACTTTTTGTGCTGTACTTAAATGATTTGGAACACAATATAAAAAACTGTAGTGTAAATCTCTTTGCAGATGACACATTAATCACAGCTTCTGATAGCAACCTAGAGTCGGCTATTAATAGGATAAATAATAACCTACACGTTGTATCAGAATGGTTAAAAGTTAACAAATTAAAATTAAATACAGACAAAACCAAATTTAAGATAATAGGAAACAGGCCAATACCAAATGATGTAAGCATTAAAGTTAAAATAGATAATGAAGAACTTGAATGTGTTTCGCAAATTAAATATCTTGGCGTTATGATAGACAATAAACTTAAGTTTAACAGCAATGTGGATTACATTGTGAAAAAAGTTGCGAAAAAAATTAGTTTTCTAGGTAAGTTGACAAACAAGCTAAGCCTCTCAGCAAAAATTACAGTATATAGGTCACTAATTGCTCCACACTTCGATTACTGTGCGAGTATTTTGTTCTTATGCAACGAATGCGACTTAAATAAATTGCAGAAACAACAAAACAGAGGAATGCGTGTTATTTTAAAATGCTCGAGATACACTAAAATAAGCGAAATGCTTAATACCTTAAAGTGGTTAAGTATACGTCAACAAATTACTTTTAATTGCCTTTTTTTAATATACAAGGCAATAAATAATTTTTTACCACGTTACATGACTAAAAATTTAATACGAAACTGTAACATTCACGAATACCAGACCAGGAACAAAGACGACTTTAGACTACCAAAACTAACGAAAACAAATACACAGAACGCCTTGTACTACAAAGGGCTCAAGATTTTTAATGAATTACCTGTGGAAATTAAACAAACAACTTCCATATCAAATTTTAAAAAACTATGTTTCGAATATGTGAAAAATAATGTTAAGATTTAATAGTTAAGAAAATATGTACAAATAAATATAAGCAGCATTAAGATAATGTAAAATTAGCTAAAAGCTAAATAACGATTTCTTATTATTATTATTAATATTATTATTATTATTATTAGTCTCAATTAATTACATGGACCGTTAATTGTGAATATGGTGTCCATTATTCTATGCTTCAAGATGTTTAAGGGTTTAAATTTCAGTCGATTTAAAAATACTGATAAGGTTTACTTACTGAAAATATATGTACATTTATTTAGCCAATAATTTTTCTAGCAATTCAGTTAACCAATATTTTTGTTTTTGGCAATAAATGGACTTAAACCATTTTCATTATTATTGAATTGTAATTAATTGTATTTTAATTTTAATTTCACTTCAATAAAAGTATTTTTATAGATTATTAAACACTACCAACATTTTTAAAATATTATACAGGGCCTTTTTTTGCGCTTGGTTAAACTTGTGAAACTTTAAACATCGATAACTCTTTTTTTTTAAATACAACACCTTATATGTTTTTACACAGTCTTGTAGGAAATTTGATTGAAAATCATTCAACATGTTTTTTACCTAAAACTGATATTTTTCGAGATATCGCGATTTTATTGTTAATTATTAGGGCAAAGTAATATTTTCAAGTAGACTATGAAGGCAGACGGCGGTAATTTGAAACAATTGAAAGAACAAAAACAAGAAAGTAATAATTTTATCTTTTGTCTACGCATTTTTGACATTTACATATATGATGAAGATTCATTTTTTTAAAATTTATAATAGTCATGGAGTAAAATGTGTTACATACATGACTTGGAGTTCTGTTTAAGTAATAAACCGCTCCCTTTTTTCGGTTTATTTATTTCAAAATATTGACATAATTTATTACTTTCCGGGATCCCGGCAAGAAGTCCGTTTTTTTTCTGGAATTCCGGGATAAGCAAAAATGTCTAATACGAGAAACCCTACAAGACGCTTACATTGGTAATTTATTTCGCTTTCTCAACGACGACGCTGTTAAAGTTTAATACAACGACGCACTTATTTTTGGTTTATTCAGTATCAAGTTTTTGCTGAAACTAAATTAAATTTAGTTTGTCTTAATGCAAAGAAAATTGAGGTGTACTATAGGGGCTTAGAACTTTAAAACCGGATTACTTAATAATTTATGAATACAACTTGGAAGGTTGTATGTAAATCTTGTTTTTAATCAATACTAATCACCCGAGATGAATTGCAGGTGCCTTCCAACTTTCAAATTTAAATATCCAAGTCTGTAAAGAACTAACAGGATTAGAGCAGAAAGGCTGTCTCAATGTTTCTCGAGAAAGTTTACGGAATGATTATTACAAAAGTTGCGTACTTCGTTTTAGTGGAAAGAAAATTATTTGTGGCTTAAATTACTAAATGGATTTATGAGTATTAAATCCAGAAAATGAGTTGACGCTTTTAATTATATTTACAGCGTTTTTGAATAGTCTATTATTTTGCATTTTTAATAATAAGTTCGAAGTTCAAATTTTTCTTTGTTCGATATTCTATACACTTTATAACACACGGTATTTTCGGTGTCAATATTGGGTACATTTATTAATAAACTACTTTTATATTCTTGATCATTTGGTCAAAACATAATTTTTCAATTTTCGAAAAAAAAAATTAAAAAATTATTGAGAGTTAAAACAAACAGTATTCTATTTAAAATAATAAACTTTATAAAACATTAAGGTTTTTAACAAATCGTATATGTATGTCATTTTTGAGAAAAATTAAATTAAAATGTAGAAAAGTTGTAATTTTTTGCTTAAATAACATTTCGCAATTTTAAATTTGAAAAAATTTTTTTAGACATTAATATAGATTACATTAACATATACTTCTGATAGAGTTTAAAAGATTATCACTAAATGTACAGGGTGGACCAAATTCGACTGTTTTACGGGGTATCTCGGTTACCGTAATAGATAGCGAAAATCTGATTTCGGTCTCTTTGGCAATTTTTTTGAGAAAATAACGCCTATGCAATCAGATTTTTTCTATCGGATTTCATTTTGGCACTACAGACGAAAAATGAAATTTCATCATTTTTGAAAATTTGCTGTAACTTCTTTATTTATTAAATTAGAACAAAATGTTATAGAGGTTTTTTATACAGATTTTTATGCTAAATTTAAAAACAAAAGTAATTTTTTCTTAGCCTCCTTGACTTTCGAGATATGGAGTAAACTTACATTTTTTTAAATGGAAACCCTAGTTGGCCATGACTTTATGTGAAAGAGTATTTTTTTAGCTTTTTAAAAATATATAGTTTTATATATTTCTTCCAAAAAATAGCCAAGATATAGCCAATTTTGTAAAAATTCGATCATCAAAGTTAGCCATGATTTCGTAAACAAGTGATGTTTGCAATTATTAAACAACTGAACGTTATTTAGAAGTAATTTTTTTAACTTTTAAGCAAATCCGTGTATTATTTTGTATTTTATAACTGTTTGTAGTGGTATTGTGAACATGGCTAAATTTGAACTCATTGAAAAATTTAATATGTTAGAATATTACTTTGTAAGTCATAAAAACGTAGCGGTTGTTTCAGGATTTACTTGGCAATGACGTTTAGTTGTTAAATAATTGCAAACATCACTTGTTTACGAAATCATGGCTAACTTTGATGATCGAATTTTTACAAAATTGGCCATATCTTGGTTATTTTTTGCAAAAAATATATAAAACTATATATTTTTGAAAAGCTAAAAAATACTCTTTCACATAAAGTCATGGCCAACTAGGGTTTCCATTTAAAAAAATGTAAGTTTACTCCATATCTCGAAAGTCAAGGAGGCTAGGAAAAAATTACTTTTGTTTTTAAATTAAGCATAAAAATCTCTATAAAAAACCTTTATAACATTTTGTTCTAATTTAATAAATAAAGAAGTTACAGCAAACTTTCAAAAATGATGAAATTTCATTTTTCGCCTGTAGTGCCAAAATGGCATCCGATAGAAAAAATCTGATTGCATAGGCGTTATTTTCTTTAAAAAAATAGCCCAAGAGACCGAAATCAGATTTTCTCTATCTATTACGGTAACCGAGATACCCCGTAAAACATTCGAATTTGGTCCACCCTGCACAGGGTGGCCTATTTTTGATGCCCAAACAGGGAGGGTATCTCGGTTATTATCAGAGATTAAAAAAAAACTAAGTACGTAGTCTCTATTTCTTTTTCGAGAGAAATTCATTGCCGTAAACAGATTTTTGATATCTTTTTTAATTTTCGAAATATGTATAGCCAAAAACCGATTTTTGGCAATTTTCAAAAATGTTAAATATCTCGCTTAAAACGAAAAGATAAAGAAAAACTTTAAGACATTTCTGCACAGTTTTTTGTCCTCAATAAGATGGCTATGTTTAATAAGTTTGTACTCATATAAATATCAATATTTCACACCTAACTTTCTTATTTTAAATGGCAACCATAAGCAAATTATACAGGGTGCGCCATTAGTGCGATAAAGTCCATTATTGCCCTTAATGTCAACTTAATAAAAAAAAGTTTTTAATGAAACTTATAGTATTTCTACACGTGCAACACGTGTCAAAGCCAACTATGGTTGTCATTTAAAATAAGAAAGTTAGGTGTAATATATCGCTATTTATGAGTTTAAAAAAATTAATATCGCTATCTTATTAAGGGTAAAAAAAACATGCAAAAAATGTCTTCAAAGTTTTTCTCTCTTTTCGTTTAAGCGAGATATTTAACATTTTTGAAAATTTCCAAAAATCGGTTTTTGGCTATATTTCGAAAATTAACAAAGATATCAAAAATCTGTTTACGACAATAAATTCCTCACGAAAAAAGAAATCGAGACTACGTACTTAGTTTTTTTCTATCTCTGATAATAACCGAGATACCCTGTATGGGCATCGAAAATAGGCCACCCTGTACAACTATGTAAGTATTTTCCTTTGATTTGTTTAATGAAAATGAATTACTTTCATCTTGTTAATTTTCTTGATATGTTGTGAAGTGCTACGATTGTTTCGTACTTATTAATTAGAAGTTAATAAAAAAAAACACCAGTAAGCATATTTAGATTTGCCATTAATCCAGAATTTCATTTCCTTCTGTTTGAAAACGTTAAAAAATTAAAACTTCGTTTTCGTTAAAATTAGACGTAATTTGTGGGTACTTTCGCCGTGAACTGAATAGGGTCTCAAATGATCCCAAAAGAAACTAATAAAGCGTTAAGCTAACAAAAGGAGTTCGTTCCTGCGGCTACCGCTTTGAAACCCTGATGCCTCCTTATACGTGAACAGAAGTTTAAAACGACATGGGCATTAAAGGAATTACGCGTGTCTTTAATTTAAATTTCTAAGATAAATCGACGAAGTAAAGTTTCGTGTATTGATTTAATTTTGTTTCACTATCGTGAGCTCAAATTTCTTACATAAAGTTCTAAGAAGTTTCAATGAAAATCCATCTTTACCAATACAGTTACAGGAAAAAACGTTAAATTTTTTTTAAAGAACTTCAATTTGTACCTATCCATTTTTATCAATCAGGATGTTTGTAAAGGATGCGCATTGCTGTATCGGTTTATAAAGGAGGAGCATCTCAAAAGGAGACAAATTGAAAGGAGTAATAAAAATATATAAGTTTCTGTAATATGCATAAGCTGCTAGATTTTCAGTAGTGAATCTTTAAAAATGTTGAGTGCGGGCCGTAGTTCTGAGTTAAGAGTAAATATTTTGCAAAACGCACAATATTTTTCCACGATATGCATATTTTAAATATATTTAATTTTGATTTCGATTTATTCAACAAAATTTGTCCTAACTGAATATTTTATATAAGAGCAACATGTTCATCCAAACAAAATGATTTTATGAGTATAGTTTTGAGCAATCACTCACCTACGTTGTTATCGTAGGATCTCTTATTAACATGCTAGATTAGGGTCAAGCAGGGTTGAGCAGATTTAAATCATGATTTAAATCAAGTGATTTTTTTTTAAATCATTGATTTAAATCAAGTGATTTAAAAAAAAAAAAATCAATTTAAATCACAGATTATATGAGTAGATACAATATAATATTTATAATAAAACAAAATTGTTTTACTATTAGTAATTAAATACACGAAATGGTGAATAAACCATATTAATTTGCTCTTGTAAAGTAATATTCATTGTGGAAATGCAATAATTCAAAAAATAAATGACAAGTTTTTGACGTTAGCGAAGTGAACAGTCAGTTTTTTCAATTTCCACGGCACTCTATTGCTTCAATAACGATTTGAAGAAAAATGTCAAATATCTCGAAAAGTATGAGTTTTGGGTATAGGACATACTTAACAAAATATGAAGCTCTTTTAGACGAATTCGATGACATAAAAAATACAGGGGTTCGCATTTAAAAAAATCGAGTTACGAGCTTTTGAAAATCATGGAAGTTTCCACCTATTTATAAACACTCCTGTATGTGTGATTCAAATTTTTTCATATCGAGCAAACAGAGATTTTTTTTCTGCATGTCCATACCAAATTAAAACTCTGTACTTCAAAATAACTTCAGGAGAATTTTTTAAATAGACTTAAAACCTTGATTAATTTAGAATTTTTTTTTTTTTATAACGCCGTATAAAAACCTGTATTATTTTATATTGATGCAAAGCTAAAATTAAGGCGGTCAAAAATATTAAATAAAAAATTGGGTGTTGTATTTGAAATATAAAAGTTGCTATTAGTTCCAGAAAGATGACTCACCCTGTATATTTGAAAATATTTTTATTTTGTTGTTTAGAAAAAACTGTATAAAATAGCATTTGATTCAACTTCATATCTCAAGCCGTTAGCCACAATCGACCGATCCCGCACTAATGACTCAACCTGTATATAATTAATTAAACATCACCATTTAGCACTGATTTTTTCAAAATTCTTAATCATTATATTTAATTTTTCATTTTGACAAAAATTCACCAATGAGTTAAATATATTGGTTATTAAATATATTAGCACAAAACAGAAATAGCATGTGAATATGTCACTAAATTCGATAATATGGTACATTTGATTTAAATCAAAAAAATCTGATTTAAATCAAATAAATCGTTTTTTTTTTAAAAATCATTATTTTTATCCACCCTGGTTTCAAGACACTCGCCTTATTATCAGTTCTTTTTATTTAAACATGAAGTACGTCAAAATGTAGCTAACAACTTGTCATAAATTTTTTATATGAAACAACATTTTTACATAAAACTTGTATTTACGCCGTTACAGCAGCGTTTTTATACTTGTGACCTAGCTTGCGAAATATTTAAATAATTTAAGCGTTTATAAAATTTGTTAATTTTAAATTGAATATCTTGTGAAATATGTATTACAGGGTGTCCCAGATTACAATTCCAGCATGGGGATCTCGCTTATTATAAGAGATACAGGTTTGCTTAAATTAGATGAATAGCTAAGTAAGAGAGGAGCTAATCAATTTTTAAAAGTCCAAAATTCCTCGTACTTCAGATGTTATAGCAAAAAATATGAAAATGTCGAATTTATTTTTTCTTTCATTAACTTTTTTGTTTTATTCATTAGATCCATTTTATTTTAGTACATTTTTACGGTACTTTTTAATGTAAAATGTAACTGTTATTTTGGACTATATTATCACTTACCATTTTTGAGATATCACACCTAATTTCATTTTCCTTTTATGAGCCCCGAAGTTGGCTATGGAATAGTTAATGTGCTTGTTTCTCTCTTTTTTTTTTAAATGAGATATTTGTTATGCATATTTTTATAAATAAGTCACAAAATCAAGAAAAATCGTATTTTACCAATCGCTTTTCAAGCTATCTCTTAAAAAATATATGATGAAAAATATACTGAAATAACAGTTACATTCTACATTAAAAAGAACCGCAAGAAAACAAAATAAAATAGATCGCATGATTATAATAAAAGCGTTATGAGAGAAAAAAGAAATTTAACATTTTCATATTTTTTTTTGCTGTAACATCTGAAGTACAAGGAATTTTGTACTCTAAAAAATTGATGTAACTCTGCTCATCTCTAGGAATAATTCATCTAAATTAAGCAAACCTGTATCTCTTAAAGCGAAACTCCATGCTGGAAATGTTATCTGTAACACCCTGTATATATTCACTCAATGTTATGGACTTTTGATTATAATATTAACTCTTTGTTTGAAACTGCGTGTAGCGGTAAAATAACAAGTACGTACCCTAAGTAAAATTAATTATCCGGATAAAATAACGCAGGAAAACCAGTTTATTTGTATTCATTTTATAAAGCACAAACATTTTTACGGTATTTTATTGTAACAACTCTTTTTTTGTGGTTGTAGAACATTTAAGTAATTATCATTTAATTTTTACACGGTTGTTGATTAACTTCTTCTTAATCGGTTCATATTGTATTTTTCGGTGTCGAGGTATGCTTCTCTATTTCTGTATTAAGTTTCTCCACTCTTGTCTATCGTTAGCTTTTAAGAACTAAATATTTGCTATTTCCTTTGTCAACTGGTCTTATTTTAGGGGTAAATAACACGATGCATTAGATAATTTAATTAGTCTATAAAAAAATGCATCTCATGTTACATTTCACTTGAAAAAATAAGCTTAGTTTAAAATTATGGTGCAGATTTATTTTGTTAATTAATGCTGTATCAAATTTGATAAATCATTAATAAGTTTACTGCAGTTAAACTACGTACTATATCGCTTCGAAAATTAATTAGTACGTGGCATCGTAAACGCGAATAGTAACTTTTATAGGTGTATGATGCACAAATTCTGCATTAAGGGCATCTTTATACAGCGCATCATGTAACTTAAATTCACAAAATAAGTCTTGAAAACATTAAAGATGTTTTTTGTTTAGATACGATTAAGTTTGATTAAATACAGACATTTTAAATAATTTTTAAAATATTTAAGTAAATTCATTGTCTAGTCGAGTCGTAATGGTGTGTAAAAAATCTCTTTTGTAGACAAACTAGAATGCTTTCCAGACCCTGGTCTGTTCATTAGTTACTCTTTTAGTTCTTATATTACAGACATTTTGGCTATTTTTTTTTGCCGAGAGTACAAAAATCTTTATAGTTTTCTTCTTTAAAAAGTGGTTTGGGAAGTTTTAAACTCGTGTAATTATATTTTCTTGTAGTAATAAAAGTTTTTGATGGATCCCTCTTCTGTCTTTTAAAGTTTTGTCTTCTCCCTTTTTTACTTTTTTCTTCCTTTAGTTTTGTCTTCTAATTTCTATAGTTTAAAACTAAAATAATACCTCACACAGGTCTAGTTACCTTACAATATAATACCTACGTCACGATGACATGCCCACAGCCAGACTTAAATTTATGGCGTTATTTTGCAAACTATAGCAGTTTATCTTCAAGTTATTTCATTTGAAGAACTTCGCGGTTAGGTTCGAAGCGTGGGCTTTCAAATGGTGGCACATGCGAAGTCAATTAGAAAATTTCTTGTTATTAAGCAATGAAGTTTTGTTTTTCTTAAATTTGTTGAATTTATTAACTTAACACAAGTCGTTCGGTTGATGGTGAAATGTAAAAAATTAGAAATTGCAGAATGTGGTGTTATGGTTTGTACAAAGATTTTTAGTAAGAAATTTATGGCATGGTTCATGCTATATTTTTTTGGTGCTTAAATGAAAACTTAATGGCCGTTTTTTGAAGAAGTCCGTAAACTGGGGAAACGTAGCATAATTTGTTGCTAAATTCAAACTAAAACAAGAGATCAAACCTATAAATCTATTTAGTGATACTAGTGATGGACCGTACTGTTCATCTTCTCGCACTGTTTGGGGAGAGTACTTATTACTTTTAAATTTATTATTTCTATCGTAGCTTGGCCATCAAACCTTATTTTGCATAATAAACAGGTCTAGAGCAGTTTTTCCCAACCTTTTCTGAAACACCTCAAAAGTTTTCAATGGAAAATCAATTTTCTTTAAATTAGAAAACCTTTTATTTAAATCACAGGACATTTTGCTCAGATGATCCGCAATAAGTAGTACAGCAGCATCAAGTTACCTCACAGTCTCGCTTATTTAGACAATAAAATTGGTAATTTTTTTGGCTAGAACATAATTGCAAAAATGCGATGAAGCCAAATATCTTAGCGTTTGAGTCTCATTTGCTTATCAAACGTATTCAGCTTTTCGAAGATTTCCATCAAATAGGTAACTCACAAATGTTCGACCATCGACTGATTATAATAGTTTTATTTCACGTTTGTCATTTAAAAACCCACTAAGAATATTAAATAGTTCCATGAATCTTCTTAAGCAATTACCCTGTGACAGCCATCTTACCTCAGTGTGAAGCAATAGTCCAACATGGTCGGCATTTTTATTCTTACAAAAATGTTTGAAGTTTGAAGATACGCTAACATTTGGCATTAGCTTTAATACATTTTATAACTGAATTCAACATCTCATTTAGAACGAGTAAAAGTTCTTTGGAAACTAAATTTTGTCTGTGAATAAGCAACATTTTAGGATTGTCATCCTTCATTAATTTTAAACAGCCACTTTTCTTGCCCATCATAACATAAGTTTTTCATTGAAATTTGAGCTTCATCTAAATAACTTTTAAGTTTATTGTATATATCAATGTATCAATATATTTTTTTATTGCCCCTTAAAATATTCATATTGCCCCCCAAAATATTTATATTGCCCGCTGTGGGGCGCACGTCCCACGTTGGGAAACACTGGTCTAGAGCAATTATTATGCAGTTAGAAACAAATAAAACACAATTTCAACAACAAACCCTTTTATTATTCGACCGGCTGTACATTTTTCGGTGGTTGGTTCTTAACTACCTAAGCCAGACTCTGTCCCATGATTTTGCTACCAGTTGTTATCCCTTTTATTGTAGGTGTATCCTTGTCATTCTTTTCTATAAGCACATATTGTACGAATATTGTGTTGCAGTCATACTTAACAAAGCTATCAACTAATCCAGGGATGGCAAATAGGTGGCACGCGTGTCAAACTTGGCACGCGAGAGATTTTCGACGGCACCCTAAAGAATTCTATGAATAAATTTGTTTTTCAAATTTTAAACTTTTTCGAAATGTTTTATTTATTTTAAATTAGTATGCTTAATTATCTACAACTACATGTTATTTAAATATCAAAAAATTGAAAATACCAGAAAATAACAACTCTTCTTATATCGATACAATAATTTGATCATTACTATACATATAAAATACCAACTGTAGCGATGCACGGAACTTTTGATTGCATATGTATTTAGTGACACATAAAATCATGATGTTGGCAATACTGAACGAAATAACTGACGGTTGTTTTAGTAGGTAGGTTAGGTTAGGATAGGTTAGGTTAGGTTAGTTACTGGCACGGGGAAAAATTTGTATTAAATTTTATCTTATTTTGGCACACGGATCAAATCCTATTTGCCATCCCTGAACTAATCGTTTGTCGAAAGGCAAAATCCAAACGCTAACGTGTACACTTTTTAAGTTCCGACCGTAATATTTTAATGTAAATGTGTTTCATTACTAAAGTCGAAGTCCTCAAAAATTGGCCCTTGTGAAGTATTTCATGTTTTAGTTGCTGATGCGTCAGTATTTGTTGCATGTTATTCATTTAAAAGTAAATGAAATGACGCTATAGTAAAATAAAAATGATAAATGCCAGACTGTGTGCTATGTACATATGTATTTTTAATAATCTAAGTCTGAACACCCTGTGTAGTGACCGAATAAAGCATCATTTTTTGAGTCGATAAACTATCCTTGAAATAAGATAATGAAAGACAAGAATAATCTTAGTTTTTTACAGTATTACGCTTTTTACTAGACGAATTACGTCCGGAAATTCCTTAAAAAAAGAGCTTACAGTGGTTTCCAACTCGAGACTCCTGTGATTTATAAAAAGACAAGAACCAAAGCTCTGTAAAGACATAAATATGAATCGCAAAAAACCGGATGCTGCTGATATTCTAAACGAATCTTTTTTCTATGCTTTAAAAAAATTCAAACCATCACTGATTTCTGGGGTAATTAAACATGCAATTAAAGACGTTTAAAAACGATTTGGAGTTTGAATTTTGAACGATAGTCACTACTTCGTTTCTCTAATGTTGCTTTTGCTTTTTTTTGGGTCTTTTTTGTCGATAACCATTTAAGAAATGACTCGATTTGCAACAGATGCCTAGGCAATTCTACGTTCTGTTTAGCATATTTATTTTATGAGGGACATCCGCGTTCTTTGCACGATCCAGACAATTTATCTACTAGGATTATTGCCCGCTCCTTCCACTCCAACTATCGTTATTGTTGTAGTGCGTTGGGTCGTGTGGAAATTTGCGTCTTTGTTGCATATGCAACTGTATCGAGTATATGGTAGGCGTAATGACTGTCGTTTTTCAACGTCAACCGCCGCGTCTATGGCCATCTATTCCGTAGAATGGTTCATTATCGTTGATAAAGTATCAAGGTATTTTAGCGGAATAAGACGCGCAACTTCTCTCGTGTCTATTGAGGATTATATAGATATATCTCTGCACGCTATGAATTTCATGCTTATTCTTATAATAATAACTTTTTCTAGTAGGCTTATCATCAATGTTGAAGGACGAGTTTTTATACTCAAACAATTTTTTTAAATTCTACCTTTACAGGCATTAGAAAATTGTTTCTTAATATGCAGTAACATAAACTGACTTTACTAAATGCCTTTCATGAAGTAAAATTACTTTGTAGGATAAGATTTTTCTAAGGTGTTGACATACACTGACGAAAAAAAAATTAACAATACTATTCTTTCAGCTAGTCTGTCTATCTCATCTAATGCAAGTTAGATTACGGCTGTCGCCTTCTCTCACTTCCTGGGTTTCCATTTTAGCCCGTCTTTCCAATCATCTTAACTTAGCCTCTTGCAGAAATTGCTTCCTGTACTTCGTGACCTCAATTTCTTCTTCGTCGGACTCTTCTTTTTGTATATAGGCGGCACCCACTTCCATATTATTTCGGACCATCTGTCTTTATTCATTCTTTGTATGTGCCTATACCATCTAAGTTTTTTTGAATACTGTTTACTCTATAATGTCTACATATACACCCATTTAATCTCGTGTATCTTTGTTTTTCTTCTCGTCTCTTCTTGTATAGCCACAGCATCGTAGTCAGTAGTCCGTTTCCATCGTCTTGATCATTGACTTCTCCGACTGACGTATTTTCCGTAATTCTGAACTAAAATTATTTTTTATTTCAACACAACAAAACCATCATAATTAAAATAATTTTTTATTCTGTAAATTTTTTATCAGTTTTAGACTTGGGCATTAAACAGCCCGTTTTTCAATTATATCTTCGGTCTTTCATTTCAACTTTTGTATTTTCGATGGATTATATTGCTAAAGAATTGAGTATCTCTTTAGACGTTGTATATCTGAGATATGTTTAAAATTTTATTAATTTTAATTTACTAGAGGAGCGTTCTGCACTGGTCACAGTTACCGGAAGTGTTAAATAAATTCTAAGTACAATGTAAATCTTGGGGTAAATATCATAATATTTTATACCAGCGTTTCTCAAACTATGGGTTGCGACCCAAAATTGGGTCTCGTAAAATTTGTATTGGCTGGCGAAACAGAACTGTTTTGATAAAAATACAAAGAAAAATAAAAACAAAAAATAAAAACTTAAATTTCTGTTTAAAATGCTAGAAAATGACATTTCTAATGGCATTTTTTCAAAAATGTTCTTGCTGGGATGGACCCCTCCCCTATGGGTTGTACTCTTATTTCTAGAAAATTATTTGGGTCGCGTGTTTAAAACTTTGAGAAACGCTGTTTTATACGATAAATGTAAGCAGGTTAATGGTTTGATTTTGAATAGGGATTTTTATTCTATTATATTTTTTTATTAAAAAACTCTGTAAATTGTTGATCTTTATTTTGATTTAGAACATACAAACGTTTTCACAAAATTTATTTACTTATTCTTCTAAGAGTTTAAGACAGTGTTTTAGCCAAAAAATTAAGTATTTTATGCTTTTGTTAAATTTAAGGGACTGATTTAAATCGTTCGTCTATTTGAGAATTCAATGCTGATCAGGTAATGAAACAAATCTTTGCTACAGGGCGAACTAAATTATTATTAGTACCTATCTTAACAAAAAAAAAAACGTTTTCTTCTATAGATATAACTTACAAAGAGTGGATGCTACGCAGCATCCTTGTCTTAACCCTATTGTGTTTATTAAGAGGTTTCGCGCCGGTAGGGTGAACATTTTATTTACGGTGCTCATAACTTGCCACAGTTTTCTGATAGTACTTGCACATTAAACGCGACTTTTTTTTTCTTATTAGCGTTAATGTCGTGTAAAATTGAGTTTTTTACGCAACAAGCGAAAAATTAACTCCCCACTCCGCGGCCATTATGATATAAATGGTAAATAAAATCGAACAAAACGAGTGTAATGCGAAACTGAAATGTGTGCTGAGCTTTATTTGATGGCAAACACACTGTACGTAATATACAGTGATCTGACCAAAACGAAATTAATGTCGGAGACTTTTTGCTTTTATAGTAGCTAATACCGCTCACGTTCGTTCGAGGATAGGATCAATACGTATAAAAAGTCCCATACGAGTGCCAATAAAACAGCCATTAGTCCCTCTAGACAATGTAACCAACATTTTGATACTGTATCATATGATTTATCGCCCCTAAGCTTGGTTTAAATAAATTGGTGGAATATTTTAACCGACACCTGTTGCGCAAAAGGGAAGTTAAAAAGTCAATGTCTCTTAAACTTATTTGCTTTTTGTTTTATGTAGTTGGTTGTCCTGATATTTTCGGAAGTTTGTATAATTTAGTCTTAAGGGATCATATTGAGTTCACTTTGATACTTTAAGCAAACTCATTATTATCTTTTATTATTAATACTGCGTAACGTTGATATTATTTCAATTCACATGTGTCTTGTGCTTTCGCAATATCTATGCCTGTGTTCGTTTATGTATGACGCAGGAGTTTGAAACTTTTAATTTTTACAGTTTTGATCATTGTAACAAATTAAGTTTTAGTAAAAGCAAATTTAAATAATTACAAATATCACCAGCTCATGACCTAAAGTACTTTAACAAATTAGGTAGATGATAAATCACATGAAAATTAAGATGAACGAACGATTTATTCCATTATTCGGTCAAAAAATTTGCTATTTTTTTTGCAATGCAGGCTTAACACGAATGTTTTTAGGTTGTTTGAAAAAATAATTTTTAACCCGTAACTGGTGAGGTAGGTAGTCGTCTTATTGAGCAACTGGCTAGGTGGGATTGGCCAAAATTCAATTCAAAATTTGTGTTAAGGAAAAGCACTACCAATGAAACAATATTTTTAATTATATATTAATGTGTAAAAAACAATATTTTTGTCATAACCAAAAAAACAAAATATTACTTAAGGGTAGTTCACATGGTGACACTAGCGTCGCGACATCAAATGACTGCCCGTCACATGGACATGCTGGGCTATCGTTTATTCCAATTTTATGAAGATGGGAGGGAAAGTTGCCATGATTTAATTTTAGTCGGCTAATGGTTGCTGAATATGATTTGCTGACATTGAAAGATGTGTGAGGTGTATTAAAGTATATTGTGTAGGTGAAGATTGTGCGAACCGAGCCCAACTTTGTCTCCACAGAGTCCTGGCGTGAAATTTGAATTGATTATTGACATCGTCAAGTAAGGCAATATTCTTTAATAACTTGAAAACCGGAAATTATAGAATATTTTTGAAATCGGTTCTGAGTTTGTCTCAAAAAGCTGCACATTTTTGGTAATTTAACCGGTTCTCTATCCTTAATATTAACCGAGATACTTATGCAATCCCATCGAATTTGGACCACTCTGTACTGTTTATTTGTTAGTTGCTAGTTGGATCATCTTTTTTCGATAGGATTTGCTTAGTTTGAACTTTTCGTCACTCGAATTTGCATACTCTTTAGTACGTAGTACATCTCTTCAACCTGCATTGCATTTCACTGTAGAATTTTGATTACTAATATACCAAACGATACAAGTTTGAACAAAGTGAAATGAAGAACAAAAAATAATTCCTCTAAAATATTTTAATATTTTAATATTTTAAAAAAGTAAAAACTTTCTAAAATTTTTCGCGCCCCCCCTCCTAAAAATCTTTCAAACCTCCTCGGTCCAAAATCCTGTTGTATACGAATAGTTTTGAACATGTTACTAAGTGAATACTAAGTGCAATCAACGTTGGGTCAAGCGACCACCGAGGTGTTTCAATTTAATTCGTCATTTTCAGTAATAATCAGATTTTGACATAACTTATCGCACTTCGCACTTAAAATTATTATGTTGTTAAGGGCTGTCAATTATCACAATGCTGTTTCATTAAAATATTGTCTGGAGCCGAATCCCAACCAAAGGTGAATACGACAGCGTCATATACGACTTTGAGTGCTAAGCAAAAATGCGAAATACCAAATCATTTTAAAATGACGGAACCTTCTTAACCAATTAAATGCCTTTTAGAATCTTTGTTATAAAAGCAGAGCAATAACATGACGACCAGTAAACCTTAATAATTCACTGTTGAGTCTTTTTCTGATTCCAAACGATTATACAGGGTGTGTAAAAATTGGCGGAAGCGCTACACGTGGCGATGTTCTTCGTAAAATTCTAAGTCGAAAATCTTAATACGAAAATGTTGTACCATGCTTGCTGTGTCTGCCAGAGGTCCTCAAAGTTTTGACATTTGGTCCTTTAATAAGCGTTATTATTTAATACTTGCAAATGAAAAAGCTGCAATTTGGAATAAAAATAAATTTCGAATAAGTAGTATTTTTTCCTAGATATTGTGTTCTTCCTTTCAAAAAATGGTGTTGAAAATATGTAAATCACTGATTTGAATGAAAATAATACATATGGCAACATTGTCATTAGCTGTCATCTCTGTTTTTCTCGTAATTATTTATAGTTTGTGTTTTACGATACCCAAAAGTTTGCAGCTACGTTTACGAACTGAAGGCTTTCAGATCGAACAAATATTATAAATATCTAAGTAAAAATTGCTAATAAAAAAATGTCCAAACGCAAATCAATGTATGCAATGTTGCCAATTTTGTTTTTCTTTAAATGGTTCCTGAGGCCATAGAAAGCATGGTACAACATTTTCGTATTAAAATTTTCGACTTAGAATTTTACGAAGAACATCACCACGTGTAGCGCTTCCGCCAATTTTTACACACCGTGTATATGTTTTGTAGTTTCTTTTTGTAAATTTTGCTATAGTACAGTATTTATGAAAGACAATAAAAATTTTATTAGTTCAAATCATAATCATAGCTTTGAACATAATGATAACGACATCGCTGCGAAGGCTAGGATTGTTCTTTGGCGCCTCCACCATAAATCTTATATTGGACATTGTACACAGGTATTATCCTTAAAAACAAAATAAAAGTTTTTATAAAGCCATTTCATGTAAATAATTGTAAAAATAACTTTATAACCCACCCATTTTACCATCGAAGGTATATGCATGTTCCACGCTAAAATATCTATTCATAACAAATTCGGTTAGAATATAGTAGCTGCTATTTAAATTTGTACAGCAAGAGATGCGCAAGTTACAACAGTCGAAACTATTCGTACAAGTCAGTTAAGGTTACAGAGAGGCGCTGAACGCTCAAGTTTTGCACGTATTGGCTAATAAGATCCTTAAAAACAAATTGTGCAACGTATCTCACAGATTCGTTGCGCTTGACGAAGAGTAGTTAACTCTGAGTAGAATGACGGGATAATGGTCCTTAGGTTTATAAAGAAAACTCTTTACATCAGCTAAATATTTCGGATCTTTATTTGATCCTTCATCAGAAGCGATGAGCGAGGATGTTCGAAAGCAACAATATGGTGAACATTAAAATTTTTCTCGAGGATGAAATGGTTGACATTGATAGAAGTACTTCATTAAAAATTTTTTGAATTTATAGTCGTCGACACATGTGTTATCTCTGAACCAAAAATAAATTGAAATTTGACAAATTGAACAATGAAGCTAAAAGAGAAAAACAATCTATCCTAGTGATTAGAGTGACAAATTTTCTACGAATCCACATGTTGTTTTTCTCTTTTAGCTTCATTGTTCAATTTGTCAAATTTCAATTTATTTTTGGTTCAGAGATAACACATGTGTCGACGACTATAAATTCAAAAAATTTTTAATGAAGTACTTCTATCAATGTCAACCATTTCATCCTCGAGAAAAATTTTAATGTTCACCATATTGTTGCTTTCGAACATCCTCGCTCATCGCTTCTGATGAAGGATCAAATAAAGATCCGAAATATTTAGCTGATGTAAAGAGTTTTCTTTATAAACCTAAGGACCATTATCCCGTCATTCTACTCAAACTACTACATGGTCGTAATTCTTGGTTAGTAGTTAACTCTCTTCATAAATTGATGTTTCCCTATCATTCGCCCAGTTTTGTATATCCTGAAAATTCTATTGCGACCCAGAAAAAAAATATCCGTATGCATTACTGAACACAAATGTTTTTGATGTCATAAACGCTCGTAAAAAAATTAAGCTCTTTTATTACCTTCTCTTTGGCACTATCGAGTTACTTTTGTTATCAGTTCGTTCATTAACAAAGGGGTAGTCGCCACAGGCTTGTTGGTTGTGTGCGTAGCATACCGACAGCGGTTTTTGCTTGACGTGCAGTATCTGTTCCAATGCTTATTAATATATTAAATGTAAACAACAATCAAAATGAAGCAACCTATCTCCTCGATTATTTGGGTATGAACTCGATGCAAATGTTTACATTAAGTAAGTGTATTTACATTGCTAAAATACCTATAATTAATTCGTACCCGGTAACTGTAAAACTATTTGTAAGTTAAATTAGCTATGATATTGCTATGCAGACAATTTTAACGCTAATCACTTACAGCGGTATGAACAGTCGCTCGCCGAATGACGCGCCGGAGAATTCTTCAGCGAGCGCTTCGTTAACCGCCCGCCAGACAGTTTGCTTGCATAGACAACTTTCGGCGCACCGCCAGCTGGAGAATTCGCCGGCGAAGCGTTGGACTAGCGTACATGAAAACATATCACTCTAGCATTCGCAGAATAGCAATTAGCGAATTTGATAACGTGATACAACGTTGCTTCAGGATCTAGCATGCGGTAAATGACCGCAGTTTTTATAACTTTAAAGCAAAATTCATTTTAAACGCAATATTTGATAACAGCGCTGTTAAAGGAAATAGTAAGTAATAGGGTTTCCCATATTAATTACCTCTCTAACTACTTAACAAAGGGATAAGATCTTTGTTGGTCCCTAGAATACCCAAAATCTTAATTTTCTTTATTAATAAGAGTTGTTTAGATGTTTTATAATTTCCAGTAAAACATTCACAGCAAGTTCTTTGTCAATTGTAGTTTATTACCGTTGTGTACATACAATGATGTGCATAATAATATCTAATTATAAAAAATACCT
Source organism: Elmis aenea (assembly GCA_947652605.1). NCBI lineage: Eukaryota > Metazoa > Arthropoda > Insecta > Coleoptera > Elmidae > Elmis > Elmis aenea. Next base: position 48,608,569 of record OX393579.1, read on the forward strand.
TAAAACCAAAATAAATATTGAATTTAATTCTTTTATAATTCATTTAAATGTTTATGAACAATTTTAATAATAATAAGAAAATAACGTAAGAAATAATTGAGATTTTATAATATTTGAATACATTAACGACTTGGTGCGTATGTATTTCCTCGTAATTCTATAATTCACTGACTTTCGATACAATATGATCGCAATTAAAGTAATATTTGTTAAAAAAATATAGACATCCATAATTTTACACAGTATTTTGTACACTTGCTATTAACCCAGCAGAAAAATAAGAACATAAGATATGTAATATGTATTATGTACATTTATCAAACATGAGCACAGAGAAACACCTGGACAAACAATTAAGGTGAATACTTCATGTACAGTACAATTGAAGTTTAGTCGACTTTGTAACACTTAAATAATATATTATATCGAATAAATCGTACAGCGCCGAGGAAAAAAAATGATAATCATATGATACAAAACTATTCCATCATGGAGGATAAAAACCGATGTCAAAAATAAATGTAAATTTGCATTTTGCAACAATATTCAGTACCCTGGAGATGCTCGATACTCGCGCCGGCGAAGCGCCGAGTTTTCAAGTATTGCGCATGTGCCACTTAGGTGAAGACTCGCTGGAGAACGACTGTGCAACGCTCGGCGCTCGCCGGAGGAGCCGCCGGCGAACGACTGTGCAAGGCAAACTGTCGGCGCACCGCCGGAGGCTCCTCCGGCGATCGACTGTGCATACCGCTGTTAGTGTTCGCATTTTGATTATTATACACGTTTCATTTTCTAATAGACTACATATTTAATTTTCTCTTTTTTATGAATATAACCATCCAAAGATGAGTTTATTTACTTCTGGCGTCACGAAGTGGATGTCAAAAGCGATACTGATGCCCGTTGAAAAATAAACTATAAAATATAATTCCAGCGATAATGGCCTGCGGTGAATTAGGATTGCGTGGAACAATGTCCTTAATGTGGCAAAAAGATCGGTGACCGAAGACTATTTCTACAAGTGGAATATCTATTTGAAATCATGGGAACGTTGTATCCCGTACGTACTTCCACAATATCGTTAAATTAGCCACCAAAACTTGCGCAAATAAATAAGCGACATAGTTTATACAATGCGGGGAGTTCAAACTTTTAGTTTTAAGTCGTAACTTGGTTCAATATTATCTATCGGCTTCGTCCAAGTATTCACCACACATATTTATTTAACTAACTTTCTCGGCTTGACTGCTTGAATTCCATCTCGTTTGTATTGAAGCGTTCGCTTCTGAAACTGTTTGCGGGACAGAAGTTTAGTTGTACTTTGTGCACTGCCACGTCAAAAATTTCCTTTTGAAACAGTTCATTTGACCAAGTTTCTGCACATCGCTACGACGCAAACTAGTATAAAACTTTTGAAAACTTTAGTAAAACTGCGATTTCTAAATCAACCAATATAAATGTTACGGTCAATGTAAGTAATTGGGCATTATTTATGATGCCCGAGCAATTTAAAAAGTGCCCATTGGGATGTGACAAAATAATAAATTATATAGAAAATATTACATTGTCTTGGTCTACATGGTATTATGAATAATGCTGGAAATCGAGTGGGCAATTTAAGAAAATTTTGATTCATATTTCTCTACATACAAAAATAAGAAGATATTATATTAAAACAAATTTTTAAATAACTAACAAACAAATAAAGAAACAAACTGGTGGTGATAAAATAAGTATAAAATATAGGTATGCCTAACTAAAAAAAACATATTAGGTATGTACTTGCAAATACATATGTCGTAGGCATATTGTGAATACCGGCATTTTATAAAACGCCTAGGCATTTTATAAAAATCCTGCAAAACGAGCATCTCGTGTTTTGACTAGGCAAATAATAAAATGCCGGCCTAATTGTTTTTAAGAAAAACAAACCTATTAGCTTCATTTTTATTATTTATTTTAAAAAAATCTTTAACCAACCTTTAACCTAACCCTCTACTACTGACCAAATGAATGAGGGTCAGGTTAAAGGTTGGTTAAAGCTTTTTTTTTTGTATGAACACAAATGTATGGGTTTAAGAAAAGTCATAATTTGCTCCTTTTGCCGGCTTTTTATAAAGTGCCTAGGCGTTTTGTAAAAAGCCGGATTTCACATTATGCCTACGACAATATACCTACACACAAAAAAATGAAATCCTAGAGTTTTTATTTATTTTTTAATTAAAGTGACCAGAGAAATAATAGCAGTATTTATAATGACCGGGCAATGTAATAAATTATCCTAGATTGTCGTAGGCAAATACAAAATTATTAAATTGCCTGATTTTATCGGTCATTATTTATTATGACCAAGCATTATGGTAACTGCCCTGAATAATCGAATTGACCGTAACATAAACATACAGTAGGATTTTGAACACAATACATATGTTTTTACCGTTAAAATACCTACGCTAGCAGAAATAAATTCTTTAAGCTGATAATGAACCCCATAATCTGATTACAGTACGCATAATTTTTGGCGTTCTTTACTAATTGTGAAGTGTTGATTTAAGATATGACTTTTAGAAAAGCCTACCACGTGAAGTTATTACATTAACTTTTACTGTTCCTCGTTTTTTAGTACAATACTTGGCTTTACCTCCTGCTATTGTAATTTTTAAAGGTTTGTTTAAGGCTTTTATTATTATTTATTTAGTCATGAGTCCTACTGTTGACTCTCGAGTTGTGTTGTGCTGACTTCTTCCTTATTTTTCGGTACTGCTCTAGCTTTTTATGTCTTTCCATTTGATGTTTCTATCCGCTGCTGCTTTTTTAACTTCGTCTTGCCAGATTTTTCTCGGTTTACCTCATTTGTTTTTACCGTTATCTTGCTTCATAGGCCTTTCTGGCAAATCTAAATTCTTTTATTTATCAATGCGTGCATCCGTTGTAAGTAAATGGGTGCAAAGTTTTTGAAAAAATCTCAAACAGTTCCGGAGAAAAACGCGGAAAACGAGGCCCCTGTAAAAACGGTTTCCCCTATGTCAAACGCCTATGCAAGTCGCATAGATTTAGTTAAACAACTTCTCAAATCATAACGCTTTTGCAGGGGTTTAGTTTTTGACGTTTTTCTTCGGAACCGTTAAGGATTTTTTCAAAAACTGTGCACCATCTTACTTGCAAAGGATGCGCGCATTGGTAAATAAAAGAATTTTGATTTTAACTCTCACGGTTTCATGGCCAACGCGATCGCAAAAATTACTTTTATTATTCAACTTTTCAGTTTTTCCCCTATTTTTCCGAAGTAAATGGCCAGTGGCTCGTATAACTCTGCAAAACATTTATTTTTGGTGTTCTTGATGCAATAAGCACAGCCTTGATCAGATTCTAGCGACAACATATCGTGACCTTCCCTGGTTAGATATCAAACTTCATTGTAGTATATTTGATGATATTTTAGATATTAGCCTGTCCATACTTTTGCGTATCATTGTATATCAAATTGAAGCTTGTTATCAGCTCATAGTTTGACGTTTTTATATTCTAAAACAAAACAAAACAACGCAACGATGCCTATAAGAAAAAATTAAAAGTGTTAAACACCGCCAAAACTTTTGTGGCGAGCTTTAATAAAGTTTAAAATATGAAAAAATAAAGAGCAGATTATTGTATTGGTCGGTCCTAAACTTTTTAGGTTCTGTTTAAACTTTTAAAACAACGGATTGTTCTAGATTTAATTTGAAAATACATTACAAAACAGTCTTTTATATGTAAAATAATAAGGCAATCCACACGAGATATAAATTAAAAATAATAATTTACAATGTAAGCCAAACAAACAGAAGGACAATAAACCAATAACTAGATTAACAAGTGTTTGTCAGTATTCTGCGCTCATGTACATCTCAAACTTAATTTTTAATAACACAATTAATCTTGTTCGAATTTTAATCATGCAAAATATTTAGCATTCTTTCAATCCTAATATTCGCAAAATTTTTTTATATTTCTATTAGCTTGCTTTTTAAATTTCTTTTTTTTTAACATGAAACACGAGTAAGCTTAAACATCAGAGCAAATGTGATTCTCAGACACTCGTAAAATGTAATTTCAACGTTTATGGAAAAAAAAACACATCGCAAGCGCTTTTATTTACTTTGTTTATCTTGAATTTAATGTAAAATGTGGTTTTCCTTGTGTTTTCCTGTTTTTCATAACGTGTATTTTGTTGTTGTAATTTTTTTGTGTAAGCTTTCTCGTTCGCTAAGGATAAGTAATATGAATATTTGCTTTTAGCGTAGCAGGTTTTTTTTTAATAGAAACTATAATAGATGCTTCCTTCAATTTGTTTATTTACCCGAAAGGGACCAGACGCAAATGGAATCGAGCTACGGAAAAATCTTTCTTTTCCAAGAAATCGACATGGGAATAGGGAAATGCAGACATAAATAAGATAGTATAAAATATTACTACAGTTTTTTGTTGTTTGTAAACAAGTTCTTCTACTGTTTGTGCAGTGAAATTGTTTATTCAGTGGCACGGTTAGCTTATAATTGAATTAAATAAATTCTCAGGCACGGAACTGTAAGCCGATGCTATGGCATTTTTAAATACAAAATATCATAATTAACGGGAGTTTTTGTTTTTCGAAAACGATAAAATGCAAAACAATGCAAATCCATCTGGACGCAATAAAAATTAACATGTAACCACAAAATTACTTCAATAAGTGTTCAAAATGACCTCCATCAGTTTCAATCACGTAATCGCACTCTCTTTAAAAGCTGTTTTAAATACAAAACAATATTTGTAGGAAATTTTGTTTTTGCACTCTATTCCATATTTTCAGCTTTTCCGGAAAAACGGTTTGATTTTCAAAAAATGTCACTTGACCAAAGTTGTAGCCCATAAAATTTGCTATCCGTAATGGGTTGTCGGTTTTTTTGTACAACCTTTCGTTTTAAAGATACAGCGGTTGCAAAGTCTAAGAAATAATTAAATTTTGTTAATTTTTTACATTTTTTTGTACAAACTGCTTTATAACTCTCAAACCATTGCCTGTAGACAAAAAATGAATAAAATTAATTTTGTAGATAATTTCATGTTCTATTAAAAAGCTTAAAGGTATTTTAAAATAAAATTGATATTTTCGGCGACAGAGTCTTATAAATGCAGAAGTGTAAAAAAATCAAGTAAGTGTTGATATTAGCTTAGCATTTGATTTTAGGAAAAAAATTTACTTGAAATTTTTCCTTAGAAAAAGGTCTTCTATCACCACTTAAAATATTCGCGGTGATAACGGGGACACCCTGTATATTCATAAAAACAAAGTTTTAGTGATTATATTTGAAATATTTGTACGAGCATGATTTGTGACACGATGCATAATGCGGCACAGTCGTGCATTAGCATAACTTTATTTACAACCTATCAAAGTTGTTAATGATTTTTATGACTTTAGATGTAGTAGTTATTGCCGAAATGGCATTTATTAGCTTTTCCGTAGTAAACCGGCAACTTTGCTCATGATTTGCGTATTGGGACATAAAATTACTGCAAAATAGCGTTGCAATAAAATTTCTTCGCAAGCATGCTAGAGCACAGCTTATTACAGCTCGGGCACTCAGGAGGCATTTCTGATCTGGTCGTTTTCGATCCACTAGCGTTATTTCTCTCGCACTTAGTGTAAAAGTCGGGGCCGGACTCAAAATATTTGTATATTATCCCAAGTGAGCGATAACAGCGCAGTATTAAAAACTGATGTCCACGTAACAGATTTAACTGTAGTGTAGAATGATTTCAATACCATCTCTGTGTTGTTTTCAACTCAAAGGCGGGGCTAAGAAGTGGCGCGTGTGGATCGGCGCAAACCGTTCTTGCAAAGAGAGTGCCCTATAGTATATCCCATATAAGACTTCTCATATCGGCTTAAGCAGTTGGAACAACCCACGTACATACACAATCTTGGATTATAAACCTTAAATGATTTGTATGGCACAACACCTAAAATCATAATCGCATACCACATCTTCCTAATTGCTTTTCTTTGAGCATAATGACCATAATGCTGCAGTTCTAAACAAGTTCTCGCTAAAAGCTTATTACCTTATATACGCTATAATAGATTTTAAATTATAATTGTTTACAAGCAAAAACTTTTGGGAAACACTGATACAGATATTAATTTTCTTTTACCTAAGAACCCAAATTAAACCTTATTGAACCTATAATTAGGGATCAAATTTCGACTGCTTGCAATAATCTTCATGAATCCGCCTTCAATTAGATTACAACTTTCATTGGCGTAGACTGAATTGTAAACACAAATAATATTTAAAGAAAGAGACGGAGATTGTGCATTTGTTTCGTTTAGTTCTGCCTCTTCTTAATCCGCTGTAAGCAATTTTAAAATAAATATACTATAGCTGTAATAAGCTGTGGCTAGAGTGTGTATGACAAAATCAATTTAATAGTCACATTGTTTATAATTCATGTAGATGGAGAAACTTTAAATTATTTTCTTCATAATACGAACTAAATTTGATTAAACTTTGTTTTTTTTTTAAGTGATTCGTTTATTAAGATTAATAAGCTAGATTAAAAATCACGTTACTTTTTTGTTGTTTTATTACAATAACTCAAATAATGGAAAAAACAAGTGAGGATAAAATCGATCTAGAAATGCTTTTCATAGACTTTGAACAGGCATTTGACTCTATAAAAATTTATTGGAATGCATACCAATTTTAAAACTCTCGTATCTTTATCACTTTCAGTCTTATTTGTTTAATAAGGTATCCTGCAAATATAGATAAGTTTATTTATATAAATCAACTTATCTTATTTTGTTTTAATTTGTGTAGCACAGAGGGTATTGCCAGATCCAAGTTTAAAGGCGAAGAGCGGGGGTAAGTTCGCGCAGCAGACGCCACAATATGGTCCACAGACTCCCAAACCATAGGCGGGTATACATTATTATAAACGTATTACAAAAAATTTAAAGATAAAATATACTTGACACATTTTTACAAAAAATAACTATAAACATGTTAGTAATAAATTAGTTTTAATAAAAATCACACATTACAGCTCTCTTGCAGAAATGCAAATCCAGTTGCAAGATACTTAATAAAGACGATAAGCGTTTTTTGCATGGAGTGGAAAACGTTGGATCTTGATTTTTTGAGCGTTCTGCCACAATTCTTTCCAAAGTTCTGATAGACACTTGGGTAGCGTCGGAAACACGGTTTTTCACATCAGTTAACGTATCGGCACTACATTTTTTAGACACAAAGTAAGTCCACACATTAAACAACAACTCGCGAGCTTGAGCATTAAACACTTTTCGACCAGACATTTTCGTGTCAAATAGGAAAATTCACTGCACGCAAAAGCTGGTATGAAAATAATTAACCTGTTGTTTGTCTCAAGTACAGAACAACGAATGCATGAAAATATTTAATATTTTTCAAAATAACGGGCCATAACGGACCTTATTTATCACAGGTATACAATAACCAGTTGGAGGGAAAATTGTACATGTTCAAAAATAACTGTTTCGTCTGTCCGTACTATCTATACCAAAAACTTAACCATGGCATAATAGCAGTAGTTATTGAATTGTAGGACTATGCAAAATTCAAAAATTATCATTCCTACAAATAGAAATAAAGGTTGACGGCGTTAATAATAAGTATCGTTTTCAAAAATAAAAATTTTACCAATAAAATAGGGTTCTCTCTGCGTTTGTTGCTTTATAATTTGAAAGTCGTTGTAAAGTTCTACGTGTTTTTAAGACAATTAAAAAATATTTATCTAGCATAATGTTGTACAATTACTAGTCATTTCAAATTTTACCAAAACATCTAATTTTCTTGATTTTATAATATAAAGAAAGTTAATTGAAATCAATGTTATTAATATTACTTAAAATACTAGAATAAACGGCTTTTTCATTAGCAGATAGCTTACGCGCCATATTACTATGTAAAATAACGCATTTTACTATTACTATAGTATCGGGTAATATCCATATCACTTTACGAAAATGGAACAGATATGTGAGAAACAGGTACAGCCTTGGAAGTATAATATGTTATACCTATTATCGTAAAATAACCCTTTTTAAATTCCGTAACGGTACGCCACTGTATACCAAAACAACTAAGTAAGTAGGTGTGTTTAATTCCAATTGTGTTTAGTGCGCACCCCCACCCTTCGCCTTTAAACTTGGATCTGGCAATATATTTTATAAAGAGCTTCCTTTGGCAGGCAAAAATAACCCCATAAAGTTTTTTTATCTCTCTTAACATGGCAGTTGCATTGTATTGTGGTTTACGTTTATTGCATTTCGCCCGGTTTTTGCACAACAATATTTCCTGTCGCGTTCTGTGTAAATTATATTTATAACAGCTTTTTTTGAAAATGTTGTGTACATGCCGTAGGAGTTAAAAACGCAGATAATGTCCTAAAAAATTGTCATGTTCAGTAAATATTTGCTTACAATGGTAAAAGCCTTTTGTTGTGTTATCAGGTTGTATCTGCGCGTCCCACGCCAAATCACCTGATTGTAGACATGGTTTCGTGTAGACATGGTTTCGTGAAATGAATGTAATCGCTGGACGTCGCGTCGGACCAATATATTGCATTCTTTGGTTTTTAGTTGTAGCTAAATAATTGTACCTCTTTGAAATTAGTTTAAGTTTGTTATGGGTGATTTTATTCGCGACATTTAGACTGTTTCAAATTCCCGATCGACCAGGAAAATCTTTTTTATTATAAGAGCTAGAGCATAGGTTAAAATTGACAAAATTGCATCATTTATAGAGAGATAATAATATTCAAAGAAAGTATAATAATCTAAGATATATTTTTAGTTATTAAATTTGTAAGACCATCGTTAAATAACGAACAAAAATATATCCACAAAAGTATTAAAAGTTAAAAAATCCATGTTTAAAGATTTGTGCTAAAACATATAAGATGTTTACTTTTTTACTCCTGTTTCGATATCATTTTAACGATAGAAAGAAATGGTAACTGGGGACGTAAAGGCGATAGATTTCCGTAGAAATCCGTTAACTTACATAAGTGTATTGGGATTATCTTTTTTTTTTGATGACTCTCCAAATTAGTTTACAACGTTTTTGTTACACGGGTAATAAATTTTAATCAGAATAATATGTTGAGTTTTGGAAAAAGAGCAATAAATTGAGGAAATTGCTAATCAGATAGCTTTTTCACAAATGTAAATATGCAGTCTATGTTTTGTTCCAAAGAAATCTAAACTATGTAAAGACGGTTTTCTTACAATATGTGTTCAACAATGTAAGTAAAATAATTAGGTTGTCCCCCCTTTTAATGTTTTTTATCGGAATACTGTAAAACATTCTTTTGGTTTTTATTTTTCATTCGTTTTGTGACATTATTTTTAAATGGTCCTCTTTTTTAGTATCTTTTATTTTGCTAATGTTAACTTCAAAATACATCGAAATCCAAAACAATAGTTATTAGGTTCTTAAGAACCTGCAAATGAATGACTGCTGTCATTTTCAGAATAGATTTTATGTAATTATGTTGTTGTTTTAATATAAAGTTTTTTTTTTTAATTTTCACTTTTCTTTGTGCCTCCTTTAGATATTTTTGCGCTATTCAGGTTGAGAATCACCTAGGTAATGTCACATTGAAATCAGGATAAAGTCTTAGCCTTCTATGCAAAAATCAAAGATGATACTAAACATAAATAAAAGAGTTAATAAGGCCTATAATGTAGAATAAAATGTAAATATGAAAAGTTCTTTTAAAATTTTTTAAAATTTTTATAAATAAAAAAATGCGGTAAATTTACTTTATATATTTTTAGTTTTTATGAAACTATTGTGAGAATATTTTTTAAAAATTATTGAACAGCATTACATTTCACAATTTTTCCAAATTTAAACCCATGATCTAGCTCTTACAATCAGCGAGATCCCCATATCAGAACATGCTTTTCAATCAGCCTGTTTATGAAGTATCTGTCAAAGTATTGTCTTAAAGTATCAAATATTAAAATAATTCCCCTTAATAATAGTTTTCTGCCCTCTGGCAAGTAACTTTCTTACTCTATCGTAATAAACTAGTAGAACTTTTGTAGAAACGCAGTAAATAAGCCATTGAAATACAACTTTCCTTATTTTACATAACTCCAATCATTCCCTGTATTATTTACATTAGGGACAATATCATTAAATTAATAAATTTAAGAAGAAAAATGCATGTATTTAAGTATAATTTCAATGCAATTATAAGTAAAGTCACAAAGCTGTTTTCACTACAAAGTTCAAGTTTGTCAGGTGTAGTAATGACAATAAAATCAAATGACTTCCATTAATATCGAACAGTGGGATTTTTTTTTCAATTAACGGCCATGTAATAAAAATGTATTTCCAAAAAATAACAGTTTTACGAGAATAATAAAGAGCAAGTCGTAAGATGTGTTTAAGTACACATTTTATGATTATAGAAGGAATAAAAACTACCGATAAATGTGAGATAACGTGACGACTGCACTATGAAGAAAAAAAATTAACACCTATGACCGTTGACAATCCTTTTAGTCATGTTCACCTGTGCAAAACGTCTCCTTAATGGATGATTAATGAAATATGTGCAAAATCTATTCCGATCTTGATTGCAATTTTGCTAGAGTTGTATCACGTGTTTAAATTTATGAGCTAAATTTGTAAGTCTGTCAAGCTGTAAGATGACTATGCAGCCGTATCATATGTCTTGGGTAAATTGATAATCTACAATTGCGAGTCTGTCACGCCGTAAGAGGTAGCTGCAGCCGCATCATGTGTCTCAGGTAAATTAATTTCGTAGATTATGTAGCTTGTAAACGTTAAAGTGATTTATTGAAATTGCATATATAGAGTGCATTTTCATATTGTCCCATGTCTTTTGTTTCGATATAGAAAAAAAGGTCACTGTATTCTTGCCTTACGCCATTAGCGCTCAAGCTACAATGAATATAGTTTACACAGTTTTAATATGACTTTTAGTTGTTTATTGATTGCAAACATCACTTGTTTTAGAAATCGCAGCAAACTTTGATAGGGTATTTTTTTAAAATTAGCCATATCTCGGTTATTTTTTGCAGCCAATATGTAAAACTATATATTTTTGAAAAGCTAAATAAATGCCCTTTTATATGAAGTCATGGCCTACTAAACTTTCCATTTAAAAAAAATGTAAGTTGACCTACATCATATCTTAAAGTCAAGGTTCCTCAACAAATCTTATAATCAATTTTAAATTAAACATAAAAATTTATATAAAAAACCTTTATAACATTTAGTTCTATTTTATAAATGAAGAAGTTAAAGTATTTATCATTTTTCGCCTGTAGTGCCAAACTGGAAAGTGATACGAAAAATCTGGAACACAGGCGTGTTTGTCTCGAAAAAATAATCAAGAGACAACTATTATGGAACCCGTAAAACATTCGAATTTGGTCCACGCTGTATAGTTAAAATAATTTAGGGTTATGAAGTAATAAATGACCACAAACAACCTTTATTCGAAACTTTTTGTCTTTAATTCGTACTATAATAACAAAGCTATCTATTTTTTTGCTGGTACGCCCTGTACAGGGTGGACCAAATTCGAATGTTTTACGGGGGGTATTTGGATTACCATAATAGTTAGCGAAAATCTGATTTCGGTCTCTTGGGCTATTTTTTTTTGAGAAAATAAAGCCTGTCCAATCAAATTTCTTATATCGCGTTTCGTTTTGACACTACAGACAAAAAATGAAATATCACCATTTTTGAAATTGTGTCATAACTTCTTTATTTATGAAAATAAAACAAAATGTTATTAAGATTTTTTATACAGATTTTCATGCTTAACTTAAAAATTAAACAAAGTTTTTTTTAGCGACTCTGACTTGCGAGATATGAAGTACCCTTGTATTTTTTTAATGAAACCCTAGTTGGCCATGACTTTATATTCAAGAGCATATTTTTAGCTTTTCAAAAATATGTAGTTTTAAATGTTTGTTGAAAAAATTAACGAAATATGCCTAATTTTGTAAAAATATCCCCATCAAAGTTTGCCATGATTTCGTAAACAAGTGATGTTTGGAATTATTAAACAATTAAACGTTATTTGTCACACCTCAACTGTTTTTTTTTTGGCACCATGTCCAATACTGTTTGTAGACACACTCCTTTGCAAGTGAAATGTTGTCTTTTGTTAGTTTGCTGTAATGTTTTCCTATGGATCTGCCGCGGAACACGCTTTAATGGGTTCAGCAATTTCTGCGGTTGAAAGTTACCATAAAAGTTTTGATCATATTTAGTACTAACAATATCTCCTCGCATTAAGAAATTGTTAGGGTTGTATTTAAGATTATCTAAGTTAAAAGCTATACATAAATATATTATACTTACATAGGAGCGTTTCGAGTCAAAAGCTCGTTTAGAAAAAGGCCTTTATAGTAGCGTTTTATCCCGAAAAGTCTTTTGTAGTGAAACAACTGCAGTGGAGTGTAGTGCCCAATGGATTTAAAATTTGATAAATTTTGACAGTCGAGCATAAAAGAGATTTTTATCTGGTGAGATTATGTTTCTGTAAACCATTTCTGATATTATAAATGGGTGAATAATTAATTAATGCAGTGTTAGTGAAAAACTGGCTATTTTCCTTTATTGAACTCAAATGATAAACATACCATCTAATTTAAAGCTAAAACTTTCTCATTTAATTGTAAGTCATTTTCGGTATCTTTGTAAATTCTTTTCTAATGAACTTAATTTAATGTAATTATAGATTCAACTGCGTTTATTGTAGGAATGTATTTCACAGTAGCTGCAGTGAATGGAAATAAATTGCAACTTCTTGCTATTTCGTCGACTTGAAAGAAACTCAAAATTGCATCTGACGTTTCCTCTCTGTGTCTATATTCCTTTCGTTATGTTCCTTCTGTGTTGCCTCGATTTAAAAAGATTTCCCCGTGCGCTTGCAAAATTTTACGTTTGTATATTTACATAGCGTACAGTTGGCTTCACTAAACGTCATTAAGTTCAGTTTTCTTTTAATTCAACATGAAAAATCTCGCACAGAACAGTTTTGTAGAGGTAATGATGTGCTGCCCTATAGCATTTTCAGAAGAAAAAAAAACTAATTCGCTTGTGATGGTATTTGTTTTTATGTTTGTTTCGTGAGAGTGATAATCTGTTTATGTGTTTAATCCGAGCGATAGTGTTTGATGTCGTATTTTCACACCAGCTGTTTGCTTTTCACAAAATTGAAACACTATTTGACCCCAAGCGCGTAATATCGACAACAAACGGTGAAAATTAATTTTGTTTCTAAAATATTTGCATTTTGTTGAGTTATTAGCCCAGTTATTTAGACATTTGATCGTGACAGAGTGACCTGGGACATAGTTTACATATTTGTTAGATGATGGGAGTTTAATAAGAATCATTTTAGAAAAAAAACTTATCAGACGATTAAATATTATCATTTTTTTAATTTAATATTAAACAAATATTTTTATGTGTGGTTATAATTCATATCATACAACATTTTGGTATAAAAACTGATCTGTGTGAAACAGTTTTTAAAAAAGTTGTGACATTATTTAGTGGTTAATATTGCAATTTCATGTAATATGACAGCAGAAGTTCTTTTAATTATTTGCATTTATCTTCTAGCTAGCTTGTGTTGAAAGAACTGCTTATGTACCTACTTGCCAGACAGTTTTTTCCAAGCAATTTTTTTTAATTATCAAGTATAAGGTCACAGTCGACAATAAATTTAAGAGACTTTTAAGACAGATTTTGAAGACGTATAATTATTTTCCTAAGGTTTTTATTTTAAATAATATACCTACTCATTTCTTAAAAATTTGTGGGCTAGCATTTAAATTATTTTTTCAGTCGTCTAAAATAAAAGTGTCTTGCCAAAGTTGATCTCGATTCACTCCACTACTAATTCAAGAGTGCAAATAATTTTGTGCAGATCGAAAAAAAAATGCAAAATCATTATTTACAATTTTTTGTTGTCACATTTTCTTTAAAAAATAAATGAAACTTATCCATATCTTGTAGCAAATTTCCAATACGTGTACAATCTGTCACATTCGCCTTGGTAGTAAGCACTTTGAAAGATTCTAACGCGAGTCACTGCATTCTGGCAAAATTTATGTCTTGCGCCAATCTGTCAAGATTCAATACAGAGCCTGAGATGGACTATTATTCAGGTAGTTTGATTTATCATGAAGAATGGGGATCTCGTATATCGAAAGAGAGAAAAACATACAAAGAAGTGTGCTAGGTTTTTTGGAGGACCTCAAACTTACAGAGATACGTTACACCCAAATCCTGAAATCTGAAAAATCCCAATTCCAAATTTTATTTATCACTATTATTATTTCAAAAGAAGTAAAACAAAAAATGAGACCGTTTCACCTAGGCAACTGGAAACTGGAAAAAAGTAAACATAACTAAGCTAATGTTTGCAGACGACATGGTCTTAGTTACGGAAACAGAAAAGAATCTGCAACATTATCTAGAAACTCTAAACCAGGAATTGGAAAAAAAAAAACAAAATGAAAATAAATTTTTCGGAAATAGTGAAGTCCCAAAACGAACAAAAGTGGAAGTGGTTAAAAAAGGAAAAACTCCAAGGAAAACAAAAAAGATAGAATCACAAATGAAACATATAGAAACAATTAAAGAAAAAATCAGTTGAAACAAAAATACAAGAAAGACAGCTGGGATGGTTGGGTCCCAGTTATAGGATGAAAGAAGAAAGGTTAACCAGAAAAGCCTATGAAGCAAGATCACAGGGAAAAAACAAAAGCAGTAGACCAAGAAAAACCTGGCAAGACGAAGTTAAAAAAGCAGCAACGAACAGATACATCAAATGGAAAGACTGATTTTATCTTGAAAGGCAAAACTTTATTCCGCTCAAGTGAGATTTGTGATGAAAATAATACAAATTGAAACTTCTTACAACTATTGTCAACAAATTCATTAATTAAAAGAGACAATACGTGTTAAAAAATTAGCCACAAATATTTTGTACAATGTCTGGCCCGAAACGCAAAGTTTAACCGCATTCCCCATATTCACCAGCCTTTTTCCCTTTAGATTACTTTTCTTTTTGTTTTTCCAAATGACCTTGTTAAAAACACTTTTTGTTACCAAAACAAAGTAGATTTATTCCTGCAGAATTAAGAAAAATTAAAGTCGGCAAAATTTTACTAAAATTCAATTCTCTTAAACAAAACGATAGAAATTATATAGGATATCTACCTACAAACTCGAACGTAAAAGTTTAATATTGTCCTGATCGTTTTCTTGAATTCCTGCTCGTCAATTCAACGTATATGAAAGACTATGGTACCAATTGAAAGATTATTAAAGCATCTAATGGTACTAATAAGAAGATTAAAGGTATGACTTTTAATTTAATGTATTATTCTAGATATTTATGATTTTATAATTTGAAAGTCCATGATTTTTCATTAAACTTTAATTTTGACGTACTTATCCATCAATTAAATGATTTCTTAACGTCGTATTACGTGTTTTTTTTTAAAAGTTAATCAAAATGAATAATTACTTCATGGAAGAAAGAGTTTTCATGGCAAAAACTTTTTACAGTGGCCATAGTTTGCAGAGAGTGAGAGATTTGTTTCGTGTTTAATTTAATAACTTTTTAAATTTAAAATCATCAAATTTTGTATTAAATTCTTAAATAAAAAATCGTACCTTTCGTTCTATTGCTAACACCATTACAAGCGCAATAATTTTATCTTTCTATTGGTACTATCACATTTCTTGTAAGTCAAACTGGCGGGCAGAAATTCTCGAAAACGTTCAAAACAATATCAAATTCCTATGTTCGAGTTTTCAAGTGGAAACCCTGCATACATGATTAATAAAATGAAAATTACTTAAAAATTTCGATTTTCATTAAAATCTTGCTCCACTGACAAGATTTATCACTCAACCTGGGTAATTAAAGACACAAACATGTAAGAAAACCGATATCACAACGTCGCATCAACTATAAAGGGATTGTGAGTTATAATTTGTCACCTTAACATCATTATTACAACAAAGACAGGTAATCTGGTGAACGTATCTAGGGCACAAAGAGCTTAATTGAAGGTGGAATCCCAAACCGACGGAAACGAAACCAGATCTGCGGGTACGGGTTCGGTTAAATAAATATTGTCAGTACTCCCTATCGCAATAGCTAATCGCCTACATTATTATTGGCTGACATGCTATATTAGCTGCTTAAACAAATTTGCATTATAGTGTATAAATAATCTTTATTGCAATCGCTATATAAAATTAGAGCTGACTAGAAAGGTTGATAACCTAAATGCGGTAATATCCAAACGGTATAATTACGTGTGTTATCAAAAGGCGATAATATTTCTTGAAGTTATAGTAGCCTTAGTGGAGTCCAAATACCCAATTATGAATTTAAGTTAAATTGCAGTCTTATTTTTTAATGGCATATTATGTATGGCAATTTTTTCCCTAGTGCCGGAGTTACTACATTTTTACTTTTGTTCATTTTGGGACTTCTCTATTTCCAAAAAATATTTTTCTTAAACTGTTCTAATATTCTTTCTAAATTTCCTGTGCTTTCGCTTATTTCCTTGTCCATTCCTCCATTTTTCTGTATGATCACTTTTAAATATTTTTTATTGTTGATAATATGAAAGTTACAGCTCATATTTTAAATTTCCGTTTCTCAGTTTATGCAGAATATTTCAGGAATTGGATACACTCCATGATTCTTTTGTGTTTTGTTTGTCTGCGATCCACTTTTGTTTAAATTCGGAGCAAGGCGATTGTTTATCTAAGCACTTTTTGTCGTAGCCATTTACATTATCCTGCACTCAGACGTGTACATGTTCTAGTTTTCTAGAGTAACCATGCCTTGAACTGTATGCATTATCCCGTCCATCCGAATCACACACTACACAGACAATAATTTACGTTTAACGACCTTCCAACACGCTTTTTTACGACATCTTCGCCACATAATGGAGTGTTTTGCTCTTAAATGTATTGAATTTTTTTCCCCGAGATTCTTATAAGACACAAAAACTTATTTTATCATTTTTCTTTGCTAGCGTCGTTGAGAGCTTGGAAATTGCGATACTTGGTCCTGTGCATAATTCGATCAATTTGTGGGTCTACTAGTTTAGCAACAGAAGCGCTTTATCGTAAACTTTAAAGGCAGCTACAAGGAAACACAATTAGAATCACAAGCTAATTCGGAAAATGCTAGGCATTACCATATTCAATTTTCTCAGAATTTTGCTAAACCTTTTTCAGTTTGGAACTTGCAGGCGTATGCATGCTAATTTTAAAAAATATAGATAAAAGACAATAATAGGTTTTATCATAATTAAACTAAAATTTCGTTTAAAAAAGTATTTTAAAGCCCTACGACTAATTAACCATTTACTATCAGTGTCATAGATATACTGGGTGTTACTGAGTTCTGGTACACGTCCTTTTTTTCTTTAGTTTTGTGTTTAGGTAATTTTAGTCAGATGATATGTGTAAAAAACCGGATTATCTAAACATAATGTACTTACACTATTGTTTCACATCTGGTTACGCCGGAAATTACCCCAACTGTGTTATTTCGAATGAAACACCCTGTATAACGGGTGTAACTAAAATCAGGCTCACCTCCTTGTTTATCTTTAGCTTTGATTTTAGACAAATGAGATTGTAGAGAAGTGATTTGTGCAAAAAACGGGATTTTCTGAACATATTATGTACCTACACTACTTTCAGTTTCGCCGAAAATGACCTAATTTTGTTACTTGATATGGAACACCCCGTAAATTTCTGCATTTTTGAAAAGAGAAAGCAATTTTGAATGCAATACTTGCACCATTTTAAGTAATTTTTGGACATAGATAGGTACATTAATTTTTTAAATTTTTGTGCCGTGATATGTATAAATTGACTTTTATAATGTCAACAAGTGTCCGAAGAACGTTTTTGTTAACTATAATTAACATTTGGGTTGCAGCTTTAGATATTAATAAATTGTTTTTTTGACAATTTTTATAAATGGAACGATAGTGGCTCATGCGGTTATCTAAATAGAGAATTTTCCAACGTATTAAAAAATGCCAATAACTGGTATTTTTATTAGAAGCAAGAATTCAAATTGAAATTACTGTAAGATATCCTAATAATCATAGTTGACTGTGCTCAATAGCAACAAAACAATTGGTTTTTCTTTGTGCTGCCTGTTGTCACAATGATAATTAAAAACTAACAATGAAATAAAACCTTTAGGAACAACAACCAAAAGTAAATTATCACATCCAAAGTTTTATACAATGAACAGTGAAATTTTTTTGTGGTTTTATAGAGAAACTTTAATAAAAATACCAAGTTTGGTCTTGTTAAATTTATTCAGAAAATACCTTTCTTAAATAAGCGCATGAGCCACTATCGTCTCATTTAAAAAAAAATTAATTATTGTCAAAAAAACCTATTTTGCAACCTTTAAAGTTTATTAACGTAACCCAAATGTCTATTAAAATTTACAAAAACGTTTTTCAGACACTCTTTGTTAAAAAATATTCAATTTATGGAGGTCACAGCACACTTAATAAATGTTTTTATGTATATCCAAAAATTATTTGAGGTTATAAAAATTAACTAAAATGAAGCAGTTGTATTCAAAATTGCTTCCTCTTTTCAAAAATGCAAAAATATACAGAGTGTTCCAAGTGAAATAACAAAGTAAGGGTCATTTCCGGCCAAACCGGAAGTGAAACAAAAACGTACATATATTCAAAAAATCCAGTTTTTTGCACTTATCACCTCTCTACAATCTCTTTGGTCTAAAATCAAAACGGAAAAAAAGGGGTTTCAGTTACAACCGGTATTTTTTTATTTTTGGAAAGAGGGAGCAATTTTGAATAGAACTGCATCATTTTGGTTAATTTTTATAAACTCAAGTATTTTTTGGACCAAAATTTATTTTTTTATTAAGTGTGTCATGATCAGCAAAAATTAAATTTTATTATGTCAACAAGTGTCTGAAAAACATTTTGTATATTTGAATCAACATTTAGGTTACTTTAATCGGCTTTGAAATTTGCAGAATCGGTTGTTTGACAGAGTCGACTTTTTTAAATGGAACTATGTTGGTACAAGCGGTTATTTAATGGACTATCAGTATTTTTAAATTGACTGAAATGCAAACCTTTAAATAGTTCAAAACTAAGAACAATGGACTGAAAACACTTTCAAAAGAAGGTCGATATTGTTCGAAATGAATATTCATATGTGAAAACTTTGCAAGCGTACCTTCTGGTAAGGCTGACTCAGTGAAAGTTTTGAAGTTCATGTCGGTTCGACGTCAATTTTTTTTTGAGTAATAACTCTGGTCCCTCAGTAACCAAACTTCTAGTTTAAATAAACAAACGACTAAGTTTTGGGCTGAGCCATCTTTTATTCAAGCACAAACTTGTTGTTATACAGCCTTAAACACTCTAGGTGTTCTATTTCATTCATGAGCCACAGGCTATTTTCAATCCCAAGGGACATGTCAACATAGTGAGACGTTCCGTCCCATGGCTTTTTATTAGATATTTCTTACAGGCTAAAATGTTTTCCGCGCTTAAAAACCACAAGAAAGTTTGTAAACACTTCTCACGTACACAAAGCAATTTACATAAAATTGTAAATAAAGTTATTTTTGCTTGTTTTAAAATAACTTAGCGATTTGGGTATCTATGAAGTTTACCAAAATACTAAACGGTTTACGGGGTTTGTAATAAATCTATCCATTTAAAGATTTCAAGTCTTATTGTGCCACACATTACTTATAAAAGCGGTTTATTTTATCTTTAAATTATAATCTAAACATTTGAAAAGAAGATAAACGCTAAATTATAAGTTTTTAACTCAGAACACATTCTATACTAAATGGTAATAAGAATTTTGTTTCTGTTTTTTTTTTGTGCATAATAAAAACTAATAGTTTTTTTTTAAACATAATTAGAATTTTAATTTGGAAGTCCTTTGTAAATACACACTTATGAAACATTGTAAACGGAATATTTACTGTTTTAATATACAGGGTGAGTCACGACGGACGCGTCGGAGTTTTATGGCAAAACGCTTTATATTTTCCAATTTCTGTCGCTGTTAGATTATGTAAGTCAATAAGGGCTACATTTTAAAAATATTTTCAAACATACAGGGTGCTCCAAAAAAGAGTGGCATTTCAAAGTTATACTTTTTCTTATGGAACACCCTGTATATTTTTACATTTTTGGATTCCTCTTTAAATTTAATTTAAAAAATGTATAAGGTCATATGGGTCTAAAGTCAACCGTTCTCGTGAAAATCGCATTTTCATGAAAATTCAGTATTTTCAAAAATTTTCAACATTTAAAAACTTTGAGAAGTCTGAAGAAATTCGCTTAGAGTTAAGATTGACAATAGATTATGTAACACTTTGCACCACCTACATTTTTAAAATATTATACAGGGCGTTTTTTACGCTTGGTCAAACTTGTGAAACTTTAAACATCGATAACTCATTTTTTTTAAATACAACCCCTTATATTTTTTTGCACCGTCTTATAGAAAATTTAATTCTCTTTCGAAAACATTGATACTGTTTTATACCTAAAATTGATATTTTCCGAGATATCGCGATTTTATTGTTAATTAGTAGGTCAAAGTAGTATTTTCGAGTAGGCTATGAAGGAAAAAACAAGAAAGGTTTAGTTTTATCTTTTGCCTACGCATTTTTGACATTTTTTTATAATGAAGAGCAATCTCACGTTTAAATCGAGATTTCTTAAAATTATTTATGCATTTATTTATTGGACCAGTATGATAAGATGATTACTAAATCCTATAAACCATTTTTTTGTATGTTTATAATACGACACTCTGTTCTACCAAAATGTCTTTGCTTAAATTCTGGTTCCACGCATTTTGCAAACATTGTGTTTTATACAGTGTGCACAATGTTTAATATAAGTAAGTGTTTATGGTGTGTTAACTAAAATATAAATACAGAAAATATTTCAAATTGGGAACGTAGTAACTTTAATTGAACATTTATAAAAATATTTCTAGTGATAACTAAAATGTAATAATAATTTAAAAACAAAATTTAACAGCCGATTACAATAAATGTTCAACATGACGACCATCCTCTTGAATACACATTGTGATCCTCTTTTCAAGTGAACGCCTTACATTACGCAACATATTAGGAGTGATTGTCTCAAAAGTTTTTGAATTATTATTACATACATTTTAGTTATCACTGGAAATATTTTTATAAATGTACAATTAAAGTTACTACGGTCCCAATTTGAAATATTTTCTGTGTATTTATATTTTAGTTAAGACACCATAAACACTTACCTTCATTAAACATTGTGCACACTGTTTGCAAAATGCGTGGAACCAGAAGTTAAGCAAAGACATTTTGGTAGAACCGAGAGTCGTATCATACAAAAAAAATAGTTTATATGATTTACTAATCATCTTATCATACTGGTTCAATAAATAAATGCAAAATAATTGTAAGAAATCTCGATTTAAACGTGAGATTCCTCTTCACTATAAAAAAATGTTAAAAATGCGTAGGCAAAAGATAAAACTAAACCTTTCTTGTTTTTTCGTTCAATTGTTTCAAATTACCGCTGTCTACCTTCGTAGCCTACTCGAAAATATTACATTGCCCTAATAATTAACAATAAAATCGCGATATCTCGGAAAATATCAATTTTAGGTATAAAACAGTATTAATGTTTTCGAAAGAGAATTAAATTTTCTATAAGACGGTGTAAAAAAATGTAAGGGGTTGTATTTAAAAAAAATGAGTTATCGATGTTTAAAGTTTCACAAGTTTGACCAAGCGTAAAAAACGCCCTGTATAATATTTTAAAAATGTAGGTGGTGCAAAGTGTTACATAATCTATTGTCAATCTTATCTCCAAGCGAATTTCTTCAGACTTCTCAAAGTTTTTAAATGTTGAAAATTTTTGAAAATACTGTATTTTCATGAAAATGCGATTTTCACGAGAACGGTTAACTTTAGACCCATATGACCTTATACATTTTTTTAATTAAATTTAAAGAGGAATCCAAAAATATAAAAATATACAGGGTGTTCCATAAGAAAAAGTATAACTTTGATATGCCACTCTTTTTTGGAGCACCCTGTATGTTTGAAAATATTTTTAAAATGTAGCCCTTATTGACTTACATAATCTAACAGCGACAGAAATTGGAAAATATAAAGCGTTTCGCCATAAAACTCCGACGCGTCCGTCGTGACTCACCCTGTATAATTAGGCTAATAAAATGTTTAAAAAAATAAGCAGAAGAATAAAACTGAGTTGAAAACAATATATTTTGTAATTAAGTCCGCATTCAGGAGATTAAATGCTGAGAACAAAGGCGAGAAAACGAATAAATTATGAAATATACCGCTCACTTTCAAGAGATTATTCAAAATAATTTCTAATGTTGTAACTCTGCCTCGGGTCATGCGAAATTTGCATTAAAGCTTTCACTTTATCTTAACAGGTGTAAATTAAAACTGAAATTACCCCAAGGGCGATACAATTTTGGTTATATGTAAAGGATTATAATTTTTTTAATACTCTCTCCAGAAATTAGTGTCCGAATTGCGATTTTTCGAAAACTAAAGGAAAGCAAGCCTTGGCCTTCGACAAATGAAAGTCACTTATAATGAGTTAGAAATATTTTTGCAAACAAATTGATTTTTTTTGTGTTCTTTGGAAGTAAGAAGAGTTTTTAGTGTAAGACGTTTGTTTTAAGAAAGTTTCAAATGCCCGTTTAACTTGAATATGGACTATAAAAACAATGTTTTGGTCACAAATTCTTAAAAGAAACCCAATTTGCTCTCAAACAGAAAAGCTCATTATTAGAGCTTACCGACCATGGCGAGTTTTATGGTGCCTGTCCACGTGAGAGTAAACAACTCTCGATAGCAGCGTCGCCAAGGATACAGCCAATCGCGAATTACTCTCGGGGGCTGTATCCTTGGCGACGCTGCTATCGAGAGTAGTTTACTCTCACGTGGACAGGCACCATTAAGCACGGTTGAATCAAAATTGTTGCCAATAAATTCAGTTTGTTGAAGAAAACTGTGAGCAGGATTTGGCCCGGAG